>CATNUY010000165.1:0-62529 GCA_951217065.1 Baccha elongata | reverse complement strand
CACCCTTACTTTTCTCATATCGATTTCCATTTTCATGCGATCGCATACAATTACTTGTCCAGTATTCGTTTTCCTTGTACTTGTCAACCGATCCACTTATCCAATATACAAAATGATGTACAAATGCAGTGAGCCCAAAACGAACCCATTCATAATTATGACACAGGAACATTTAATTTGTTCTATGCCTGGTATGTATCCGCTATATATATAGATATATGCAGATACACACTCATCAGGGCCTGTGCATGACTAATGACTGTGGATATCGACAGGCATAGCGGCCGGCAAACTGTTATCACTTACGTTGCAATATTATTATTGTCGCTCGTTGAACATTGGGTATCGATATAGCTTTGACTATAGGAACCAAAACAATTCAACCAAGAGCCAACGTAAAGTGCATGATAACAAATGTCAAGGGTGTATGACCGCATGCATAAACTGTTAAACTTTATGTGGGGCAAATCATTGCAACATCGATTTTGGATATAGGTGTCGATTGACATAGAGCAAGATTATGATGAGGACGCACTTTTCATATGAATATTGAAAAGTGCCGAAATGCTTGCGTTCATGGTGGGGATGTAAATCGATGGACAATATTAGTATAAAAGGAGTAGGATGATTAGGAATAAAGCAGAGTTAATTCATACATCAAATAAGATCGCAGCATATGCATTGAGACAGCGGGTCTTATTTGATATTAAATAATAAATACTTACAAAGCACTGAGGTCGCAGCCTAGCATTGAGACAGCGGGCCTCCTTGTTTAATAAAATTTTATCCAACATAAAAAGTATTTTAACTCTCCCCGTACAACTCTTCTCCTTTGTCGAAAAGGAAAGCACGGTTGCGAGCGGGTCATTACATGGTGGCAGCGGTGGGATCCCCTTTAAAAAGTGATCTCCTACCAAAACAGAAGACCGATCTTCTGAGGCGTGCTGGGGCTACACACCAGAAAAAAAAAAGTTAAAGTAAAAAGTGAAAAAAAAAATAATAATAAAGAAAAGAAAAAAAAAAAAGAAGTGAAAGTAAAAGAAAAAAAAAATAAATAATTTTTCCTGTGAAGTGTTAGAAGTCGTACAAGAGTAAGACCTTGCTAGCTGTAGAGCTTAAGCATTTGGCAGACAGTAGGCAGTGAAATTAAAAGACCAGGTGGACAATACCAACTCTAGAGCGTGAAGCTTGCCTGGCATCACCAAAATCATTAACAACAACGGCAACAACAACAATAACAACAACAACAACAACAACAACAACTAAAAGCAGAAAGTTATTTAAGTAAGAATTTAAAAAAAAAAAAAAAAAAAAAAAAAAAACAAATATATATATTTTTGGGACATCTTTCTTCCTCCCCTCCCCCAAATAAATTTTTTTTTCTCTCCTTCGAAATTGTTAGTACACGACAAAACCTAAAACGGTTAGAAAATTTTCGTTTTCTTCCCTTTAATCTAACAAAATCCGAAGCAATGGCTTTTCAGGTCAATATTAGTGACATTTTCAATATAGTGCCCACTTTCAATGGTGACCCTAGTGAATTAAATAAATTCATCGCATGTGGGAACATCTTGTTCTCGTCATGTAAAAAGAGGAACATACAACATTCCTCGAAATCATAAAAACTAGGCTACAAGGTCCGGCTTTCGAACTAATACAGTTCAATTCCTTCACAAAGTGGAGTGAATTAGTGGTTAAATTAGAGGAAGAATACAAAGAAACTAAGACTCGTTTTGTTGCCCAAAGTGAACTTCTGGCGACTCAACAAAACGCCAAAGAGTCAGTTAAGGAATTTGGGGAAAAAATATCAAAACGATTAACCTCCCTTAACTCGGCAACATTTTCAGATACTAGTGATGCCTCCATCAGGAAGTACCTGGTTAACGAGAATGAAAAACTGGCGATTCAAACATTTGAGGATGGTCTCTTAAATCCAAACTTACGTTTGATGGTTCAAGCTCACGGCGAAAAGAGCTTGAAAAATTTAATAACTTTCGCAGAAAATCATGCTGCAAGAATAGATAGGCAGATGCCTACCTATAGAAATAAACCCCCCTTACAGCCAAATTCAACCTCAAACTTTTCCTTCCGACCCACCTGTCAAATTTGCGGGATCTTGGGACATTCTGCCCAAACCTGTTACCGCAACAAGACCTTACCACACATTACCACAAAAACAGAAGTTGTGAAATGCAACTATTGCAAGAAAAATTATCATACGGAAAGTGAGTGTAGGCTTCGAAAACTACACTCACAAACAAACCAGAATAATAAAAATCCATTTAAAGGTAATTCAACTCATGAATTACGACATTATTATTCTTGGAGATCTGGTGAGGATTTTCATCCTCAAAATTCGGGAAACGACAATGCTCGGGAGGAAGCAACGGGTCATCCTTCCCGACTAGATCTGAATGCCGACCCGCAACAATGAGTATAAAAAGCCTGACTGTTTCCCTTTGCCCAGAGTTTCATGAGCCGGTAATCCGAATTCAATTCCAGCCATCAGACAAAACTTACTCCACCTTCCTAATAGACACTGGGGCAGATGTAAGTTTGTACAAAAACGAACTTGAGGCAAATGTGAATCCAGAAAAAAGGTGCGCCATATCCTCAATTTCTGGTGACTCAGTCTTTACCCTGGGAGAAATAACAGGTTCTTTCATAATTAACCAAGAACAAAATCTTTCTTTAAAACACCCTTTTCAACTCCTTACTGCAAGTATAAATTTAAAGTATGATGGTATTTTAGGTAATGATTTCCTTGCCAAATACAAATGCCAGTTAAATTACAAAAAACAAGTTTTAGAAATAAATGAAATTAATTTTAGCAAAAAAGTTGGTGACCTTGTAATTGGAAATAATAATCAAAAAGCTACCCCTCTCGAGGCGGTGCCTACGGGCAATGATTTTGAAATTGAAGGTAGTGGTATTAAAACCACAAGCGAAACCTTTAATTCAAATAAGCTTAAAATGAATATTGACTCTGATAACAAAGAATCACCCGCATCTTCAAACAAACAAATGAAAAAAATTAATTCCGATGCAACCATTAAGACTTTAGAAAACGACAGCCAAAAAGGCAAAGAAACTGAAGCAGATATAAATAAAAGTAAGACTTTAGAAAACGACAGCCAAAAGAGCAAAGAAACTAAAGCAAATATAAATAAAGGTAAGACTTCAGAGAACGACAGCCAAAGAGCAAAGAAACTAAAGCAAATATAAATAAAAGTAAGACTCCAGAGAACGACAGCCAAAGAAGCAAAGAAACTGGAGCAGTAATCAATACAGATGCAGCAATTTGTAAGACTATATCAGGAAACAATTCTGGTGATAAAAATATTTATTTACATCTTCCACCTCGTAGTCAAAAAATGGTGGAAATTTCATTTGAAGGAAGAAATAAAAAACTTGTGGACATTGTGATCGAGAAAAAACAAATTTGCCCAGGGGTGTATGTAGGTGAAACTATCGTTAAACCTGAAAAAAATAAAATAAAAATTTTATTAATGAACACTTTAGAAGAAAAACAAAATCTTCATCCGAACGACTTAAATTTAAAATGGGATACCCTTGATAACTATAATATTATTCAGCTGATAATCATATAGATCGCTTGGAGAAGAGACTATCAGATCTACAAACAATTATAAAACTGGAACCATTGCAATCAAGAGGAACAACAATCAATATTGAACATCTGTAGAGAATTCAATGATTTGTTCTTCCTTAAAGGTGACCACCTTACCTACACCAATGCGATGGAATATAAAATAATAACCAACGATAGTAAGCCCCCATTATTCTTAAAACCATACAGGCTTCCCGAAAGTCAGAAGCAAGAAATTCACAAGCAGGTAAACGAAATGATTGATGATTCAATTATACAACCTAGCTTCAGTCCCTGGAACTCACCTCTCCTCTTGGTTCCGAAAAAATCTGGTAAGGATGGCGAAAAAAAAATGGAGAGTAGTCGTAGACTTCAGAAAATTAAATGAACAAACAATCGGAAATGCATACCCATTGCCAAATATCACAGACATTTTCGACCAGCTAGGTCAGGCAAAATATTTCAGCACTCTTGATTTAGCCAAAGGGTTTCACCAAATATTGGTAGCCGAAGCTGATAAAGAAAAAACTGCGTTCAGCACTCCATTTGGTCACTATGAATATAACCGAATGCCATTTGGTTTGAAAAACGCCCCTGCTACGTTCCAACGCCTCATGAATAATGTTCTCATGGGACTGCAGGGTATCGAATGTTTTGTTTATGTAGATGACATCGTCATCTATGGGTATGATCTTGATAGCCACAACCGAAAGCTCGTTAATATTCTGAAACGTCTAAGGAAGCATAATTTGAAACTCCAACCAGAAAAGTGTAACTTTCTAAAAAAAGAATTAATTTTACTTGGGGCATATTATTTCAGAAGAAGGAATCAAGCCTGATCCCGAAAAAATCAAGGCAGTTAGAACATTCCCCGTGCCCAAAAAGCCAAAAGATGTTAAATCATTTTTAGGTTTCGTGGGATACTATCGAAAGTTCATTCCCAATTTGCAAATTTATCCAAACCAATGACAAAACTTTTACGAAAAGACGCTATCTTTAAATGGGATGCCTTCTGCGATGAATCTTTCAGAAGTTTGAAACAAAAAATTATAGAACCTCCCATACTTTCTTATCCTGACTTTTCTAAAGAATTCATTGTTACTACTGACGCTAGCGATATAGCTTTAGGGGCGGTCTCAAGGTCCGATTGGACACGATAAACCAATTTCATTTATAAGTCGAACCCTCAATGATCAAGAAACAAGATACACAACGTCGGAAAATGAGTTTGTTAGCAATTGTGTATGCACTTAAACAGTTTCGACCATATATCTATGGACGAAAGTTCACTATTTACACAGACCATAACAACTTACTATGGTTAATTGGACAAAAAAACCCCACATCCAGATTGTTACGATGGCGCATCTTGATGGAAGAATACGACTTCAACATTATTCACAAACAAGGTAAATGTAATGTCATCGCAGACGCTCTCAGTAGGGTAAAAATTAACAACGACAGTAAGGTACTGGTGACAACCCGCAACCAAGCTAGAAATCAAGTAAGCCAAGTAAATACACCAGATGATGAGGTAGAAAATATAGAAGTCTTGTCAAGCTTCACTCTTGTGGAAAATAATGGATCAATTTTTGACAACAAAACAACTAAAATTAAAGTAATAATATTACCAATAATAGTATCAGTAGACGAAGAATTTTTACAAAATAAATTTCCAAGTTTTAATAAACCAGAGATAGGAAAATTTTACACATTTTCACATAATAATGAAACACTCTTTATATCTACTTTTCCCATCCCAATCAGAACTGACAAAGATATGAAAATAATTAAAAAATTTCTCACTTCGGTTAGCGAACTTAATACTGATGAACAGTCAATCGGATTTTCGTTACCCCACATGGAAACTGAATCAAAAGTTAAATTAAAAACAATTTTAACACAAATTTTTTCAAAATCAAAACAAGGTCGTTTACGTTTTTACCAATGAAAAGATATTTTTAGATAATACCGAGTCTATAAAAAAAGGTACTTTATGAATTCCATGACTCCCCTCTCGGAGGTCACCAAGGCATAACAAGGACTATAAAGAAAATTAAGCAACAATATTATTGGCCAACAATGAACAATGACATAAAAAACTATATACTACAATGTAAATCCTGTCAGACAAACAAGTTAATACAGAATCCCCGAGTTCCCATGAAGATTACTACAACAAGCTCAACTCCGTTCGAAAGAGTAGCTTTAGATATTGTAGGGCCTCTTCCCATTAGTTACGAGAACCATAAATATCTCCTTACCTTCCAAGATGACCTGACCAAATTTACTGAGGCTATACCACTAGAAAATGCAGAAGCCTCTACAGTAGCTAGGGAGTTTGTCGAAAAAATTTTATGTCGCTTTGGATTTCCTGAAGCATTCCTAACGGATCAAGGCACGAACTTTCTCAGCCAATTGTTCAAGGAAGTTTGCAAACTTCTCAAAATAAAGAAAATTCAAACTACCCCATACCACCCTCAAACTAATGGTGCACTTGAACGTAGCCACCGCACACTAGCCGAATATCTAAGGCATTATGTGAATCGCGATCCCCTTTCATGGAACACATGGATCCCATACGCTATTTTTGTGTTCAACACAACCCCACATAGCAGCACTGGCTATACGCCACACCAACTATTGTACGGTTATCCGGCCAGGATTCCAGCTATTCTTGAAAGAAATCCGCAACCTACCTATAATTATGAAAATTACTACAACGAACTAAAGTCCCGATTACAGCACGGATTCCATATTGCCAGTTAGACTTTAGTATGTAATAAAGAAAAGTCAAAAAAATATTATGACAAGAATTCAAAACCAAAAACATTTAATGTAGGAGACAAAGTTCTTATCAAAAACCATACAAGAAAAAACAAATTCTCTTCTCTATGGGAAGGACCATTTGAAATAACAAAAATTATTTCCGACGAAACAACGGGAATAACTATAAGAAACAAAACAAAAATAGTACACAATAATGATCTGAAGCCCTTCATAGAATGATACCAAACCTACAAAGTGAAAAATGAACCAAAACCCATTGCTTCGGATATTAAACTAGGAAGACATCAAATCAAAGAAAACGACCAAATAGAAACTGAAATACAACTCCATGACAAAAACTCCCAAAAATCCTCAACTAAGATACCATAGTAGAAACGAATTTTAATTCAAAACTTGAACCCTCTCAAAAATTTGTCCTACGCCAATATCCCAAGTAACCAATAAAATATATATACATAAATATAAGATTGTTAAAAAAAAAAAAAAAAAATTATTAATATAAAACTTCATGTTAAAAAATTTTTAAGATAAATATTTTAAATTTTTCAAATTTAAACCTATATGGTACATACAAAAAAAAAACAAAAAAACAACCTACAAAAAAAACCTACAATGCATTTAAGAAAAAAAAAAAAAAGGTAATCCTTTCATCCTTTCGCAACTTACATACATATTCTTTTAGTTAATAATAATTTCTAAAAATGTTCAATATTTTACTTTCTGATATAACATGTACACTTGTATAAATCGTAAACTATTAATTAACACAATAATATTATAAATAAGTATTTTTGCATACCTTACCAAAATATCTTCACTAAACTACCTTAATAAATCAAAAACAATTTGCTTTATATAATGAAAAAACAAAAAAAAAAAAAAAAAAAAAAAGGTCGATATCTACAAATAAACAAACATATATATATTTACAAACAAATAATCAAAAAAAAAAATATATATATATAATGAATGTACACTATACACTAGAAAAAAATATATATGTTATTTCAAATGTAACCTTTTCATCCTACTGCTTCTTTTGCAGAAAATTCACCTCTTCAAGGTTAATTTTCTTTCTTCAAGGGGGGCGGGATGTAGTGTGCCACTACATGCGACCTAAACAAGCACCCTTACTTTTCTCATATCGATTTCCATTTTCATGCGATCGCATACAATTACTTGTCCAGTATTCGTTTTCCTTGTACTTGTCAACCGATCCACTTATCCAATATACAAAATGATGTACAAATGCAGTGAGCCCAAAATGAACCCATTCATAATTATGACACAGGAACATTTAATTTGTTCTATGCCTGGTATGTATCCGCTATATATATAGATATATGCAGATACACACTCATCAGGGCCTGTGCATGACTAATGACTGTGGATATCGACAGGCATAGCGGCCGGCAAACTGTTATCACTTACGTTGCAATATTATTATTGTCGCTCGTTGAACATTGGGTATCGATATAGCTTTGACTATAGGAACCAAAACAATTCAACCAAGAGCCAACGTAAAGTGCATGATAACAAATGTCAAGGGTGTATGACCGCATGCATAAACTGTTAAACTTTATGTGGGGCAAATCATTGCAAAATCGATTTTGGATATAGGTGTCGATTGACATAGAGCAAGATTATGATGAGGACGCACTTTTCATATGAATATTGAAAAGTGCCGAAATGCTTGCGTTCATGGTGGGGATGTAAATCGATGGACAATATTAGTATAAAAGGAGTAGGATGATTAGGAATAAAGCAGAGTTAATTCATACATCAAATAAGATCGCAGCATATGCATTGAGACAGCGGGTCTTATTTGATATTAAATAATAAATACTTACAAAGCACTGAGGTCGCAGCCTAGCATTGAGACAGCGGCGGCCTCCTTGTTTAATAAAATTTTATCCAACATAAAAAGTATTTTAACTCTCCCCGTACAACTCTTCTCCTTTGTCGAAAAGGAAAGCACGGTTGCGAGCGGGTCATTACATTATTATTATTATTATTATTATTATTATTATTATTATTATTATTATTATTATTATTATTATTATTATTATTATTATTATTATTATTATTATTATTATTATTATTATTATTATTATTATTATTATTATTATTATTATTATTATTATTATTATTATTATTATTATTATTATTATTATTATTATTATTATTATTATTATTATTATTATTATATTAATATTATTATTATTATTATTATTATTATTATTATTATTATTATTATTATTATTATTATTATTATTATTATTATTATTATTGTTATTATTATTATTATTATTATTATTATTATTATTATTATTATTTTTATTATTATTATTATTATTATTATTATTATTATTATTATTATTATTATTATTATTATTATTATTATTATTATTATTATTATTATTATTATTATTATTATTATTATTATTATTATTATTATTATTATTATTATTATTATTATTATTATTATTATTATTATTATTATTATTATTATTATTATTATTATTATTATTATTATTATTATTATTATTATTATTATTATTATTATTATTATTATTATTATTATTTATTATTATTATTATTATTATTATTATTATTATTATTATTATTATATTATTATTATTATTATTATTATTATTATTATTATTATTATTATTATTATTATTATTATTATTATTATTATTATTATTATTATTATTATTATTATTATTATTATTATTATTATTATTATTATTATTATTATTATTATTATTATTATTATTATTATTATTATTATTATTATTATTATTATTATTATTATTATTATTATTTTTATTATTATTATTATTATTATTATTATTATTATTATTATTATTATTATTATTATTATTATTATTATTATTATTATTATTATTATTATTATTATTATTTATTATTATTATTATTATTATTATTATTATTATTATTATTATTATTATTATTATTATTATTATTATTATTATTATTATTATTATTATTATTATTATTATTATTATTATTATTATTATTATTATTATTATTATTATTATTATTATTATTATTATTATTATTATTATTATTATTATTATTATTATTATTATTATTATTATTATTATTATTATTATTATTATTATTATTATTATTATTATTATTATTATTATTATTATTATTATTATTATTATTATTATTATTATTATTATTATTATTATTATTATTATTATTATTATTATTATTATTATTATTATTATTATTATTATTATTATTATTATTATTATTATTATTATTATTATTATTATTATTATTATTATTATTATTATTATTATTATTATTATTATTATTATTATTATTATTATTATTATTATTATTATTATTATTATTATTATTATTATTATTATTATTATTATTATATTATTATTATTATTATTATTATTATTATTATTATTATTATTATTATTATTATTATTATTATTATTATTATTATTATTATTTATTATTATTATTATTATTATTATTATTATTATTATTATTATTATTATTATTATTATTATTATTATTATTATTATTATTATTATTATTATTATTATTATTATTTATTATTATTATTATTATTATTATTATTATTATTTTATTATTATTATTATTATTATTATTATTATTATTATTATTATTATTATTATTATTATTATTATTATTATTATTATTATTATTATTATTATTATTATTATTATTATTATTATTATTATTATTATTATTATTATTATTATTATTATTATTATTATTATTATTATTATTATTATTATTATTATTATTATTATTATTATTATTATTATTATTATTATTATTATTATTATTATTATTATTATTTTATTAGTTATTATTATTATTATTATTATTATTATTATTATTATTATTATTATTATTATTATTATTATTATTATTATTATTATTATTATTATTATTATTATTATTATTATTATTATTATTATTATTATTATTATTATTATTATTATTATTATTATTATTTATTATTATTATTTATTATTATTATTATTATTATTATTATTATTATTATTATTATTATTATTATTATTATTATTATTATTATTATTATTATTATTATTATTATTATTATTATTATTATTATATTATTATTATTATTATTATTATTATTATTATTATTATTATTATTATTATTATTATTATTATTATTATTATTATTATTATTTTTATTATTATTATTATTATTATTATTATTATTATTATTATTATTATTATTATTATTATTATTATTATTATTATTATTATTATTATTATTATTATTATTATTATTATTATTATTATTATTATTATTATTATTATTATTATTATTATTATTATTATTATTATTATTATTATTATTATTATTATTATTATTATTATTATTATTATTATTATTATTATTATTATTATTATTATTATTATTATTATTATTATTATTATTATTTTATTATTATTATTATTATTATTATTATTATTATTATTATTATTATTATTATTATTATTATTATTATTATTATTATTATTATTATTATTATTATTATTATTATTATTATTATTATTATTATTATTATTATTATTATTATTATTATTATTATTATTATTATTATTTTATTATTATTATTATTATTATTATTATTATTATTATTATTATTATTATTATTATTATTATTATTATTATTATTATTATTATTATTATTATTATATTATTATTATTATTATTATTATTATTATTATTATTATTATTATTATTATATTATTATTATTATTATTATTATTATTATTATTATTATTATTATTATTATTATATTATTATTATTATTATTATTATTATTATTATTATTATTATTATTATTATTATTATTATTATTATTATTATTATTATATTATTATTATTATTATTATTATTATTATTATTATTATTATTATTATTATTATTATTATTATTATTATTATTATTTATTATTATTATTATTATTATTATTATTATTATTATTATTATTATTATTATTATTATTATTATTATTTATTATTATTATTATTATTATTATTATTATTATTATTATTATTATTATTATTATTATTATTATTATTATTATTATTATTATTATTATTATTATTATTATTATTATTATTATTATTATTATTATTATTATTATTATTATTATTATTATTATTATTATTATTATTATTATTATTATTATTATTATTATTATTATTATTATTATTATTATTATTATTATTATTATTATTATTTTATTTATTATTATTATTATTATTATTATTATTATTATTATTATTATTATTATTATTATTATTATTATTATTATTATTATTATTATTATTATTATTATTATTATTATTATTATTATTATTATTATTATTATTATTATTATTATTATTATTATTATTATTATTATTATTATTATTATTATTATTATTATTATTATTATTATTATTATTATTATTATTATTATTATTATTATTATTATTATTATTATTATTATTATTATTATTATTATTATTATTATTATTATTATTATTATTATTATTATTATTATTATTATTATTATTATTATTATTATTATTATTATTATTATTATTATTATTATTATTATTATTATTATTATTATTATTATTATTATTATTATTATTATTATTATTATTATTATTATTATTATTATTATTATTATTATTATCATTATTCAGGCCTATTCGGCAAAATCTGTTATTCTGTTATGAATTTTCTTTTATGAATGATAAAAGATTGTTACCATAAAAGATCTTTTATAATTGGTATTCAGTAGTTCGATCTTTTATAAAAATCTTTTATGGAACTTCGAAAAACAAATTCTTTTATGAACAAAGAAATCAGAACTTAAATCTGTTATGAATATTCAGCTGTCAAGCTGTCATTTGTCACAGATTTCTGGGAACATTTTTAAGATATTTTGGAAACGAATTTCTAACTTATTTAAATAATAAAAAGCTGTTTCATAAAATCAAACGACAGGATTAAAAATATAAAGGATATATCCGAACAACAGTAGAGAATCCATATCCAAGCCGGCAAGCATCGTCCAGATGCGTAATTGTGTGTTTTAATAATTTGTTGAAAAAAAGGACGCAACATAGAAACAATTGAAAGCAGACAAAGTCGGTGAGTATAGCAAAATCAATGTAAAATACACAAAAAGGCTTAGTATAAACAATTTAATTAATAAGTTTTCATTGCCTGGTACCGGTGAGTTTTCCAGGGAGAAGATTTTAAAGCAAATATGTAGTTACATATTGAGACTGTGCTGCTTTTTTCGCTTGTATACAACTGGCAACTGAGGATGCTGAATGCATTGGTGTCGACCATGTCGCAAGGATGTCTGCAGACAAAACAGGCGAAAAGTTTGTGCTGTGTGAACATCATTGTGGCTCAGGACGGTGCCTTAAACGAATCTCACTAAACAAAATTCAAAATTATACCTAAGCAGATGGGAATAAATCCTTTTCACAACCAAACCACACAACGTGAATGTTGCTGCAATTATTCAAGGAATCAGGTAAATATTTTTTAATCCTCCAGTAGTATAAACTAATTTTCCTAATTTTTGAATAGTCGGGATACACTGGCTCCCATATCGAGTTATTAATGTTGCTGGTTTTCCATTTTCTTCAAACAAGATAAACATCTGATGCCTGTTTGATGATATCAGAGTTTTCTCACTTTTGTTCAGCGCTACAAGAATGATTTATCTTCTGATTCTGAACCGAAGGAAGCAATTTTTGGACAATTAAAGTAAGTCTCAATTCAAGCATTTATTAAAGTAATTATTTTATTTCTGTTATTTTACAGATACATGCACATTCGAAATTACTTCAAAGATCAATCGTTGTCTATTTCGAAGAAAAACGAGCAGAACATGCATCCACAATTATATATGTAGGTTCAATCTACTTCAGTGCGGATTGTCCTTGTTGCAAGGTAACACTATTGCCAACTCAATAGCTGAATGGGGATGTTGCTTTATTGAAAGCGATATTTCCAACACTCTCTCTCTCGCTTTCAGGCTTATTTTAATTCAGTCATCTAGTAATCCGTTCTGCTCAACAAGTCTTCGAAATTTTTCTTTTGGTAATGCTTTGGTCAAAGGGTCAGCCAATTGGTAATCAGTCGGAACATACTGCACATCTACTTCGGCCTTTTTCTGCATATCACATGTGTAAAAATACTGAGTTTCAATATGTTTTGTTTTTTTTTATGACTCTGGATTCTTAACCAAGTAATTGCTCGTTGATTGTCACAATTTATAATCGTACGTTTAGTTTGTTGTTGGTCCAAATCTGTTAGTAATTTTCGTAAATGTATAGCTGCTTTTGTTGAAGAACATAAAGCAACGAATTCGGCTTCTGTTGTTGATTTCGCAATCCCGGTCTGTTTCTTGGAACTCCAAGCAATCGATCCACCGTTCAAGAGCATGATCCATCCCGTTGTACTTCGCCGTGTTTCAACATCTCCAGCCCAATCAGCATCACAATAAACTGTCATTACATTGTTGCTGGAATTTCGAAAAAATGTTATTCCTCGCTCTGATGTTCCCTTCAAGAATCTGATAACTCTTTTAACTCTTTGCCAATTGTAGAGGTGGGACTTTCCATAAATCTGCTTAGAACTCCAACAATATATGAGATATCTGGTCTAGTACACACCATCAAGTACATCAGCGAACCAATTGCTTCTCTATAAGGGAAAACTCCAGAACTCTTCGCTTGTTCCTCCTTAGTAAATTTAATTCCAGGTTCGGCGGGTATAGAAACAGCTCCTTAGTAAATTTAATTCCAGGTTCTGCGGGTATAGAAACAGGAGAACTATTAGCATGATTAAAACGATTTAAAATTTTATTGGTATAAATGCTTTGATAAATTTTAAGAGTTCCATTATCTCTATCTCTCTTAATTTGCATGCCTACGAAAAATTCAGCTTCTTTGAAAGTAATTTCAAATTCTTTATTAAGATCGTTTAACAGGTGTTTCATACATATTATATTATTTGCACATTAAAGCCCGTCATCCACATAAAGAGCTAAGTAAGTTATAGATTCCTTAGACTTACAGACAAATATGCATGGGTCAGCATTTGATTGTTCCAATCCATAATGTGTTAAAAATTCAACAATCATTTTGTTCCATTGCCTCGATGCTTGCTTAAGACCATACAAGCTTTTATTTAACAGACAGACTTGGTCTCCATTTTCAAATCCATGTGGTTGTTCCATGTAAATACATTCCTCTAAGTTGCCGTGCAAAAATGCGGTCTTAACGTCAAACTGAAAAATTTCGAAATTTCGTGCCGCTGCTATTGCCAACAATGTCCTTACAGAATCGTATCTAACGACCGGAGCGAAAGTTTCAGCATAGTCGATACCATACTTCTGTGAGCAAACTCTTACGACCAATCTCGCTTTATATTTATCTATCGCACCGTTTGCTTTATACTTTATTTTAAACACCCACCTGTTAGTGATAACATGCCTTGCTTCCGTTCTTGGAACTAACACCCATGTTTTATTGGCTTCCAGTGAGTCAATCTCTTCATTGATGGCTTCTAACCATTTTCGCAAATCTTCGGTTTTCATAGCTTCCTCCAGCATATTCGGCTCCAGCTCACATGCACAAACTTCGGCTACAGTTAGTTCTTCCTCAGACAATTCTTCGTAATTCGGTTTTTGACCTTGCCTCATATTGTACGGGCTTCTTTGAGTTGGAAGTCTTGGATTTTATATTTTATTTTTTGTGACAACATGCCTTGCTTCTGTTCTTGGAACTAACACCCATGTTTTATTGGCTTCCAGTGAGTCAATCTCTTTATTGATGGCTTCTAACCATTTTCGCGAATGTTCGGTTTTCATAGCTTCCTCCAGCGTTTTCGGCTCCAGCTCACATGCACAAACTTCGGCTACAGTTAGTTCTTCCTCAGACAATTCTTCGTAATTCGGTTTTGGACCTTGCCTCATATTGTACGGACTTCTTTGAGTTGAAAGTCTTGGATTTTTGTAGGCTCTCTTGGGTGTTGTGCTTTCAGTGCAAACGTCATCCTGCAAATCAAATGATTCATTTTCACAATTTGGCTTACCTGAGTCATATACATCAACTATTTCGAGGAGTTTGGGTTGTTCTTCATTGAATATAACATCTCTTCTAATTAGGATACTTCTGCCAACAGGATCAAAAATTCTATAGGCTTTGCTTTTCTCATTATAACCAATCATCAAGCATTTTATTGAATTTCTCTCCCATTTGGACCTCTGCTCCTTGGGTATGTGAATGTAAACCTCACTGCCAAAAATTCTTAGGTTTTTCACCGATGGTTTCCAACCAAACCACTTTTCAAAAGGAGTAGCTCCACTGATTGTGTGTGATGCTGTTCGATTTTTCAGGTAAACAGCGGTATGTGTAGCCTCTGCCCAAAGATACAAGGGAAGTTGTTTTTCATGTAGCATTGATTTGGCACTCTCAATGATTGTTCTGTTCTGCCTCTCAATAAAACAATTCTGCTCTGGAGCTCTTGGCGTTGTAACTTCATGTTTTATTCCTTTCTTCAGAAGAAAATCTCGAACAGACTCGTTGCAAAACTCTAAACCGCCATCCGATCGCAGGCGTCTTATGGAGTGTCCATGTGATTCAACTTCTGTGTAAAACTTCATTAGATTGACCAAAACATCTGTTTTATTTTTGAGAAAGAAAACAAAGCAGTATCTTGAAAAGTCATCTTTTAACAACATAAAATAATTGGCACCACCAATTGATGAAATGCTCATCTTACCACAGAGATCAACATGAAAAATTTCCCCAGCAATACTAGACCGCCTAGCTCCCGACTTTGGAAAAGTCTGACGATGTTGCTTACCATAAGCACAACCTGCAAAAAATGGGTCTGTACTTGTCATGTGGTTTATTTTTAGATCTTCTACAACTCCTTTGTTGTTCATTTCACGAAGTGTCTTAAAGTTCACATGACCTAACCTCTCATGCCACAGCATTAATGTGTTTGATGACGCAATGTTTAATTGAGCTGTCTTTGCTGGTGCCAAGTTCATCTTATATAGCCTGTTCTCTCGAGTTCCATCCGCAATGATTGTGTGATTTTTCGTAAAAATGACACGTTGAGCACCTTCTTCGAAAATAACCTTCATACATTTTTCGGTAGCCCTCGAAACAGATATAAAATTTCGCCCAAGATCTGGAACAAAAAGAACATCTTTAATGGTATGGATAATATTTGTTTCTTTGGAATTTGTAGCATGGACAATATTGGACATCGACGTCACCAATTCGTTCAACCCGCAACTTTTGACCGTCTCCCACTCGTACTTCACATTTTCCTTCACCAAATGGAATAAAGCTCTTGAACCATTCCCTCTGAAATGACATGTGGTCAGTAGCTCCCGAGTCCGCATACCACATGTTTCCTATCTTTCCTTGAGTTGTTGCTGATTGCAAAATGAACAAATGAGACATTCCATCAGAAATTGATGCCTGACAACTTGGTTGGCCTTTGCTTGGTTCTTTCCGAATCATAAGAGAAAGACGATCATTCTCATTTTGGTGACCATCAAGTCTGTGTTGTCGATCTTGCTGACGTTTAAAACACTCTCTGGCCCAATGCCCTTGCTTTTGGCAATAATTACATTTACCTGATCGTCGCTGTCTATTATTATTGTTTGATGCTTTTGGATAATGTTTTTGTTTCGCTTTGCTGCTGCTCGCCGCGTAAGCTGCTCTGGTTGTTGTGTTGGGTGTTGTGTTGTTGTCTCCATTATTTGTTCGAAGATTAATAAGTGACTCTTCATTGACTAAGTGGTCAGTCAAACGTTCGAGGTTCTGATCAGCACGTGGCACTGCGTACCACGCGGTTCTTACATGATCAAATTTACTTGGTAAACTACTCAGAATTTTTACAATCACTACTGGCTCTTTTTGCTCAAGATTCATGTCTTTCAAGCGCTACGTGACTGATGTCACTCTTGCTATGTAATCAGCCATGCTTTCTTCCTCTTCTAATTTGCAGTTAATAAACTTTTCAAGAAGTACATGAGCTGACTGCTCACTTCTTTCAGAGTGAACAGTTTTCAATCTTGACCACATTTGTGCAGCGGTACTGCAATCCGTAAGATATTTCAACTGCTCTAGCTCTATACTCCTCATTATAAATGCTTGTGCTTCAGCATCTCTATCATCCCAAACTTGAGTGTTGGTACTTGGTCTTTCTGTTGTTCCTAGAATATACGGTTTGAGCTTATTTTCAGTCATATAAATTTCCATCTGTCGTCGCCAGAGTTGATAGTTCTGCCCGTTGAAACGATGAATGTGATAAACTTTTGATTCAGCCATACTTGACCCTGGTGTCTCTGGCATTTGAACCCCGAAGTTAACTTGATGAATCCCTTCTGATGTTTGATCCAATAAAGTTCTATCGTCAATTGCAGAATCGTCTATTGAGGTTTTATAAGTTGCTTTCTCTGCATCCATACAAAAAAAATGTGGTTATTTACTGAACAATGGACAGGCAAATACCTGGGCCCATAACCTTTTGAGAATGAAGAAATATACTTTAAAATAAAAACAACAAAACCATTTATTAATTCAAGTTGTATTTAAGTGAGAATGATAAATGATTGGAGTGATAAATTTGGATGAGAAATTTGTATGACTTATCTTTACAATAGCTCGAGAAAGAAGAAGGAATTTACTTTGACAATAAGAAAAAATGACAATATCAGAAAAGGTACAAAATTGACATTTTAAGATTTGGTATATTGACATCATTCAGTGATAACAGCTGAATGGGGATGTTGCTTTATTGAAAGCGATATTTCCAACAATAGGTATTTCCCAAAATATTATTTATTATTATTATTATTATTACATATTCTACTCCGTAGATAAATCTATGAAATAGAGACACATATAAGCACTAGCAGCTTAGGCTATCGGCTTGAACAACACAAGAGAAATAGACTGATACATGACAGAGACATACACAACAGAAGAAAGACAGAACAGAGAACAGATGCCAACAGCACATGGATAGCACATGAACGGTCCCCCTTCCAAGTACTAAATACGCGCAATGATGCTTGATTTCGCTGATCTATTGGGAAGCGATGCATTTTTTTTACATTTTAATTCAATTTTTATTTTCAATTTAACTTATAACTACTTAAATGCTAGACAAAAACCTTAAAAACTAGCTTACAGAATAACTTAACTAACTTACTGGCCCCATACGGACGCTCTAAATTATACTATAACTATATACATATTAAAAATGCCTTTGGGCGTAAAAACTAACTTAAATTAAAATTCAAAATTACTTAAAACTAAACGAGAAAATTTTTAAAAACTTGTTTTTCGAGACATTTTATTTTATATAAAAACTTAAAACTACCCTTTACCTAAATAATAAAACTAAATTAACCTAAACTAAAATATACGTAAATATACGTAATTAACTTAAAACTACTTAAAAATACTTAAAATAACTTAAAACTAGAACAGCCACCAGCAGCTTTTTTTTTTTTTTTTGGTGCAGCAGCCAATGCATATGCGCACACGCTTATAAATTTATATATATATATATATATATATATATATATATATTTAACAGCGCCAAATGCACATACACACAAACAATGCCATTTAATGTGTTTTATATTTTTTTTGGTGCCACCACTGTCCTACATAAAATAAACCTATTAATACTTAAAAATACGCAGGTCGGCCAAGGCAACAACTATGACTAACCATCAATATCAAGGTGGTCACCCAACCACGAGTATTTTTGAACTTGCTTATAAAAGTCCCTTTTGTCCCGAAGGGCCACAGCTCTACTGAACCGCAGACGCTCTGCTCCGTTCCCAGAGCCGACGTCTCGACCATACAGGATTCGCCGATCCACAGTTCTACGGCCGACGTGGTAGATTAACGGAACCGCCAATCTATCCTGTATCAGCCCCCGACTGTCTTAATAGAGGAATGTCTCGGGCGGGATGAAACCGTTAAGACAAACGCTCTCACTATATTCTTCATTGGGGTAATAAGCCCCGAAAATAAGTTCATTGGCTGAGGTCATCGCTCTTGCAATGTGACCCCGAATCAGCTTAATTAAAAAGTTATCTATCCTGTTTATATTGGCCCCGTTGTATAAGACCTCGTTGGCATAATAATGTTTGTACTCCGACTCTGGTGTTCTGTGTAATCCAAGACAGGTCCTAAGACACTGCCTCTCAAACACCCGAATCTTTTCCATTTGAGATGGGGCAACGTTAAACCACACAGGGCACCCATAGGCAATCATCGGCCGGATGAGGGCCATGTAGCAAATCACCTTCACCCTGTTTTCAAGGCGGCTGCTATAAAACAACCGTCTTGTCAGAGCAAACGCTCCCCTAGCTCTGGCCAGAGCAGCATCTATATGTCGATTGAAATATAGATACTGATCTAGCCAGATACTAAGGTACTTTACTACATCTTTACTCGCCAGTGGATGTCCACTTGGTCTAACGATCACTAGATTTTTCCAGTTCTTTCTTGTATCCCTAGAAGCCTTAGACAAAGGGGTTCTAAACAGGATAGTTTCTGATTTCTGAAAGTTAATTTTTAACTTCCAGTCATCACAATATCGCTGAATCTTGTCGAAGTCACGCTGCAAGAGAATTCTGATGACTTCAACTTTTGGACCCGTCCTGTACGCTACAAGGTCATCGGCATACGCAATCGCATGAGTGAGACTACCTATCAGATCGCTGGTGTAAATACTAAAAAGAATCGGCGAGTTCACAGCTCCTTGCTGTAGACCGTTTTTAATATCAAAAGTTGTGGTGGAAGTTACATTGCCACTTTTGACAACAAACTTTCTACCATTGAGCATCTCTACCGATGGACTGCGACCTTGTCGTGGTGGTAGGGCTTAAACTGTTCATTATTCTACGGCATCTAAGATGTCTTGATCAGTGAACTAACAGCAGTCCGGGTGAACGGCACACCCTAGGACGTTCACCCTCAAGTTTGGTGAAGAACCAGAGCATACCTGAATGTTTATTTATAAACATCTTCAGAGTAATGTCCGTGTTCAATAGGTAACCTATCCCAGGATTAACTGGGTAACGGCCCTACATCAGGCAAAAGTAGTTAGGGCAGGGGAATCACGAAAGTGTCCTTGACGATTACTCATTTAAACGTTTGAAAGGGAACTTTCATTACTTGAGTGTTTTGTTGGTTTTGCACTGGGCTAGTGCCATATTGTGAAAGTAGCAAATAAGCAGGGTGGTCTTTGTAACTCAAGGAGGCCACCCGAAAAGGCGGTAGATAACTACTCTATCCCAGAACATAAACTGGGTAACGAGCGTTACTACCGTCAAAAAACTTGAGTAAGTCAAGTAGAATTGACAGAAGTTGAGATGTGGAACTTGAGTTGGTTCCAGTTCAAGACATACTTGGCACATCTTCAGGGTAGGCAATCCCTGTGACTTTGTAGGTAAAGTCAGAATGTCAAAGTGTTACAGTTGGGAGTATTTCCCCAACTACACGACGTTTTAGGTTTGACGTACAATAAACTTAGCACGGGTGTTAGGGGCCCTAGAGTTTGTTCGAGAGGAATGTCCCTTGTGGAATTTAATCATGATCATTCTCTACCCTAACAGTTGGGCTGGCCCTTTCGGGGAGCTTCGTGCTGGTTGTGGTTATCCATAGCGGAAACATTTGGCACCTCGGTGCAAGAGATGTAGATCGGTCTCGCTTCTTAACAAGGAGTGTGCACATACCTACATGTTCTCAATTTGTTACGCTGGTTTTCGTTTGATTAAACTCGCAGTGGAGCGCCACCGTGGAGTTAAGTCTTAATTGACAGTGTATCCACGTTAAATTTCAGTTTCATCCTACCATTGAGCATATATAGCAGTGGTTTACTTATGCCAAATCTGGTTAATTTCAGATAAAGACCCTCTAACCATACGGTGTCGAAAGCCTTCTCTAAATCAACAAGAACGGCACCTGTGCATTGATTTTTCGCTTTGTTCCATTGAACATCAGAAACTAACTTAGACGCGGCATGAATAGTATCATATCCCGCCTTAAAGCCAAACTGATTGTCTGGAATAATATTCTTGTCCTCAGCCCACTTGAACAGAGCTCTATTGAGAATCTTTTCGAATACCTTACTGATACTTGGAAGAAGACTTATCGACCGAAGATTTGCCGGATTGGAGCTGTCCTTTCCCTTTTTGGGGAGAGGATGGACCACAGCTGTCTTCTAACTCACTGGATAATATGCATTATTCAATGCGTTGTTTAACAGAGTGGTATAAATGTCTATGGCTTCCTCAGGGAGATGTCGTAACACAATGTTGGGTATACCATCGACCCCCGCAGATTTCTTTTTCTTTAATGTTTGAAAAATTAACTGAAGTTCTACCTTCGAAATTAACAATGAACTGGGTCCATTTCGCTCGGCGATGGTGGCGTTTGCCAAATTTTCGTCATTGAACCCGGTGAAACCAGTATACTCCGATTGCCATTGCGTTATGTTATTTCCAAGATAGAAATTGTGCAGCAAGGCTCTGTTCTCCAGGTCATGATTTGGACGAATGCTAGCATTCACCTTATACACTTGCTGGAAAGCAGCCCCTACAGCTTCTACCTTTTCCTGAGGATCTTCTATCATATAAAAATTGTCATCGAAAACGGCACCCTCCGGATCAATTCCCGCAATCGTTAGTACGTCTTCGTTATCTGTTGTCCTCTGGAGTTTAAGACATGGAAGATCGTTTTGATCATTTCTTTTAAATATCTTATTTATTTGGGGAAACATACTAGGGTCGCTAGAATTAACAGCCCGAATTCTGTTATCCCAATATAAATTCATAGATAATCTATAGTTTTGTCTTATTAGAACGTTAATGTTTTTGATCGACGACTTCAATGTCCTAATTTCCAGATCACGTGTGTCCGTGAAACGTCTATAAAGAAGTTTCAACCTAGTCAGCAGTCCACTTTTTTATCGATGTAGTGCGTCGATTGTCGCGTTCTTGTATAAACCAGTAGGGTCTTGGGAAGCGATGCTTTATCAGAGCCAAGGCCGTTGACTTTCCCAAAATATTTAATTCGGATAATCGGATGTATTAAAATAAGTGATAAAGATGAGTCTAGGATTTTCCATTTCAATCTACGATAAATAGGAAGCTGCGAAGGAAAGGTTTGTGCTTCCAATATGATTAAGGACTTCAAAAAAATTAAAATGAGTAGAAAAGATAAAGAAAAAATAAAAGCACTGCAATTGGAACCATGGTAACTGCTTGTAAAGTTGGAAGGTCCTCCAAAACGCGTTTGCCAGGCGTGCTTTAATTAAATCAATCGATGTTATTAATAAAAGGTCAAATAAATTATTTCCGATTGCACATTAAGGAAACTATTTGCTACTGAAGAATAGCATATTGGAACACAACAGGTTGTGGTGCAAGAGAAAGAGAAAAAATTTACATAAACCTATAATTTCCAATGTGACAATGCTTCAAATCCCTGTGCAGGTACAGCTATACCAAGAACCAATCCTTTAAAATAGTACGTCGTCGACTAGACGCTTAACTAACTTCATATTGGATTCTAAAACTGTATTGCTTATTTTATCAAACGCAAAAATGACAGGATACGCTAAACTGGTGAGGTGTGAACAAATAACGTCCACTTTTCAAACGTTAAAATTTAGGTACAGTTGTTTTATTTTGAATAAAGTTGAATTTGGAATCAAAAACATGAAATTATTGAATCTATTATTAATGCCCTTGATGGTTTGTAGCATACGAATGCCGACAGACCAAAGTGGAATTAACGGTGAGAATATGACTCGTGAGCCATTGCAGGATAAATGAACGAGTGTTCGCCAGCTTGACCCCATTGCCATTTCTGCAACCGAAGCTCAACGAAAAAATGTAGGTAGTCTGCATCTTTTGAAGTATGTAGGTACATACAAAAAAAAACCATATGATAGATATATTAAAAATTATTGCAATTGCCAATTTTGTATTACCAATTCCATAAAGCGTTGTCCTCTGTCAAGACTTTATAGTCCGGGAGGTGGTGTCACTTTTGGACTAGTGATCGATCTGCACACGAATTTTTTACCATGCGTAGTTCTCCACATTAACATATACGATCCGCGCGTCAGTCAGTCCAGAAGCGGGGGGTGTGGGCGTGGGAGGCTGTGAAACTCTTCGGAAAAACTATGAAAAAAAGTGATAGATCTGGTGATGAAAATTTGTTATATTGTAAATTATTGATGATTAAACGTGAAAATATTCGTCAGTTACTGTGAAAACACCGTCAGTCAGAGGTTTGAAGCCGTCGGAAAAATTGGAAAATTCAAGTGATCGATCTTCACTTGAAATTTTGTGGAATGATTATTAATATCTAATCAAGCATGAAAATGAACGTCAGCCACGTTTATTGTGGTGGATTCCTTGTCAGTCGGCTTTTCAAAGTCGAGAGTGCTGAGCAGGTTCCTGTGGAGCGCTGCATCTTATGCAGCTCGACTGACGAAGAATCCACCAGCTACGTGCCGACTGACGATTGTTTGTTTGAAGTGTGAAACAAGTTCTCTATAATTTATTAATTTCAAGTCAATATAAATCCCTTGATTGAATTATATAATCGGTATCAGGGTCAATATTTCAAAATATTAATATTCTGCGGTCAGGAGTTTAAATATTAAAAAACGTATTGTTTTTTTAAATATTTTATCGAAAAAAGCTTTTGCCAAAACTCTTTAAACGTGGACTCATAACAAAATAAAAATAAAAATATTCAGATATTTTAACTTTAACATAAAAAATGTCATTACCATGGCATGTCCCAAGTGGTAAGTGGTTGCTCAGATCACCTCAATAACGGGACCCGTTGGTTGTTTTCGACACATTTAGCAATAAGCACAAAAAAATCAGTAGCGAAGTATATTTCATGTGGTGTACGTGTTTCGAGTTTTCGTTCCCCAAAGTTGTCATTACCGTGGTAAGTGTTTTTTTTTTTGTTTTAATATAATAATAAAATCGAATACCGTTTTCAATGCATGTCTTTTTTTAACAAAATGTATTTCAAAGAAAATATTCAGTAAAGATCGGTTTTATTTTGGAAAAATACCTTTCGTCGTCATTTCCATTTCGTTATTTCCATGGTGTCCCGTGACATACATGGTTATATTAATGACAGTTTGCACACGAAAATGACATATTCGGTCATCAAAATAACATGAATTTGTCAAATAATTTCACTTTTTATTTTCAATTAGTGTAAAAGTTCATCAACATTTATCATGGCACCTAGAAAACGTGTAAACAAAGTCATTTCTGTGTCCAGTCGTTCCCGTGAAAAAATAACAGTTAAAAATAAAAATATTAAAATTGGGTGGCCCGCACTGGCTTTAAATGTTTAATAACGTTGCTAACTGCAGAGTAACTAAAAAATATGAAATATATTCATATAAGTAAATGTCCATTTCGAGGTGCAAAATATTAATGTTTTGAAATATTGACCCATCAACACTATTATTGTAAATTAAAATATCGCGCTCATTTAAATAACATTTATTTTGTATCGCTTATTTTCAGATATCGATAGTAAATAAATAAGACCGAACAGTAGGAATAGATTGTTTCAGTGCATAGAGAGACCGCGCTTTGATAATTTATTCATTCATATCGGCTCTTTTCATATTATGATGGCTTTTTTCAAAGCAGTAGTTCATACTAAATATGAAGAATACTGTAAAAAAACTTTACAGGGAGAACATGTAAAGACTGATCAGTTTAATATGATTTATATCAATTTAATAGATTATTATCTGATGTTGAATCGCAGTATAAGATTGCCAGATTTCAAACTATTCAAGCATATTTTGCCTCAGATTGCTAGCATTTTCTTCATTTTCAACCAACAAAACTACTCTCGCTATCTGGTACTCTATCATGAGAAACTTATAAAAGTAGAAGTATCTCATCCAGGTCTAATAGAGAGGCTAAAGAAAGGATCGTTTGGAGTGAAACGGACGCAGAAATCTTTCTCCAGACAGCCCGTAGACTTGACTTTGGAACAAACTATTAACGCTGATGCAGCGAATAAATTAACCGGCATTAGCTATCTAACGAATTTCATTTCGCAAGACAGAGATGGTGTAAAAGCCACAGTATTCGCTCGGCGTTTATTCATTGCATCATGGAAAGAGCGGGATTGCGCAACAAGCAGGACGTCTCTGCTGATCTTGAACCTAACAGGATAACTAATTTTACTTCGCAGATGGACTCGCTTGTGAGGCACATTCGTCAAAATATGAACCCTTTTTCGGACGACCTTGATGCAGAGAACTTATACAATATTTCAAGTGGAAGATCCGTCGATAAAAATATTGAAAAATTCCAAATTCTCAACGTGCAGGAGAATGGAAAGAAACTGCGAGAAACGTTTATTACAGAATGTTCAGAAGATCCTCTTTGCTTTGAGAGTTTTCGATGGTTTTCATACGATCCACTGCATGACGGAAATTCCAGTGTCTTTCGGTAATATTTCACAAATAATATTACACTCTTTCACTGCAAACAACGCAAAAACAATCGTTATCGCATTCGATCGATATTTTTCTCCACCAATTAAAGATAATGAACATACATTGCGTGGAAGTGTAGAGGGAAATCGATTCACAATCAATGGACCACAGCAGAAGAGATCGTCCAATTTTAGGAGCGATTTGAAAAATACTTATTTCAAGGAAGCGTTGGTAAAATTTCTATGTGATCATTGGAATCAGGATCACATGAGCGCTTACTTCGGTGATCGAACAGTGTTCGTGAATCACGAGAAATGCTTCAAGTTCCAGGTCGTTGAAAATAAAGTACTTCGAACAGAAAAGGATAATTTATCGTGCCCTGAGCATTTAGAGGCCTTAGAGGCCGATTCAAAGATCATTTTCCACATATGTCAGCACATGTAACGATAAGATGCTCTGACACTGATATTATTGTAATTATGCTTGGTAACATGCATCGAATCACACAGAATTTGCAAATATCTATGCTCACAGGGCGAGCCAACAGCTATCGATACATAGACGTGACGAAGATTTATCAAAAACTGGGTGAAGATTTTAGTAGAGCGTTGCCAGCTTTTCATGCGTTAACTGGCTGTGACTTCAACCCTACTTTTTATAGAAAGGGGAAGAATAAGCCTTATGAGCTTTTAAAAAAATCTGCGAACTATATAAATGCTTTCATTGCAATTTCGCAAAGGTCAGATGACGATGTAAGTGAACAATTGTCTATTTTGGAAGGTTTTGTTTGCGAAATGTATGGATATAAAACCTTGAAAGATGTCAATCTAGCTCGTTTGGCAACTTTCATGAAGACGTACAAAATTAAAGATAACGAGACCATATTAACAACGAAGAGCAATTTCGAAGGGTCAGCGCTACCACCATGCAAGACCGAGCTTTACCAGCATTTGCTCCGAACGAGGCACATCGCACAGATGTGGTCTTATGCTGCTCACCAAGTAACAACAATCACCAATCCAATTGAATATGGATGGAAAGAAGAAGATGGAAGATATATATTTAAATGGTTCGATGGAGAGCAGTTGCCTGAAATCCAGGACATAACAGAAGAAGATGTATCAGAAAATATTTCAGGTACATATATAAACATTTCATATAATACCAACTCATTTATTATTTTCATACTGAAACCCTGTATTATTTTCAGACTGTCAGGAGGATTCGGAGGGAGACGAACATTCATCAGATTATGATGATGAAGATGATACTTCCACGGATGAGTCAGACAGCCAGAGTGAATGAGAAATTGATTAATTTTAAAAGATTTTTGTTCAACTAATAAAAAAAAATGCAATTTAAAGCGTGACTTTTTAATTCCTAGTGATATTGTTAATAACGACTCAAAAATTCAATCAAGTGAATTATATTGACTTGAAATTAATAAATTATAGAGAACTTGTTTCACACTTCAAACAAACAATCGTTAGTCGGCACGACGCTGGTGGATTCTTCGTCAGTCGAGCTGCATAAGATGCAGAGCTCCACAGGAACCTGCTCAGCACTCTCGACTTTGAAAAGCCGACTGACAAGGAATCCACCACAATAAACGTGGCTGACGTTCATTTTCATGCTTGATTAGATATTAATAATCATTCCACAAAATTTCAAGTGAAGATCGATCACTTGAATTTTCCAATTTTTCCGACGGCTTCAAACCTCTGACTGACGGTGTTTCCCCCGTCGGCAAAGTGACTGACGAATATTTTCACGTTTAATCATCAATAATTTACAATATAACAAATTTTCATCACCAGATCTATCACTTTTTTTCATAGTTTTTCCGAAGAGTTTCACAGCCTCCCACGCCCACACCCACCGCGGTCGCGCTGACTGACTTTCGATTTCGAACAGAGTAATGGTTTAACTCTTCAATCAATTACATTTGAGTCGGAGATAAATCACTGATAAAAAAGTGACACCACCTCCCGGACTATTAAGATTGTGAATATGTTGGACTTATGCGGAATTGCGTCTGAAGTTTATTATAAAGTTTATAATTAAATATGCAATCAGCATACCATTATAATTGTCAAAAATTTAATTGAATTGAATATTTCAAAAATAAATGCGCTGCATTAATGATTCCATATCGTGTACTAGGAAATCACATTTAAATGTCAAATAGTCACTGTGCACATATGACATGTCTACATTTGACTACATGCCGTGAACTAGCCATAAGTAAGCACCCAAAAATATGTGCACTCTTATGTAACCACATCGAATGTAACCGTCCTGGATACATTTGCACATGTGTCTTTTTGGGACAGAGTACACATGCCGTGTTCTACCGAAATATTCTCGTATGTAACAACTACGCTAAATGTGGCGCTTGTAATATGAATGCACCATTTATACGTGAGGTCAGAGACACATTTGCATGTGGCTTTTTACATTTCGTGTACTACAGCCTTTAGAGAACTAACTATCTTGAAATCTTAACTTTTAAGCAAATGGTTGAGTAAATTGTCTGTGATTTATCTGATTTCAGTACCAAATAACTGCAGTCTTTTAGAACACTGTCGTTGATCTTAAACCATACACTTTTGTTTTTATTTTATTTTATACAGTCACTTTCTTTTTGTGTTTTAATTGTTATTCAAACGCCTTTGAATTTATGATTTGATTTTGAATATATTCGCGTGAACACCAGCCTGTAAATCTTACAATAAGATACCCAACATCAAATCATTTCAACAAAAGATATCCGGTGTGGGCACGTATTTTTTTAAATACACCAAACAAATAATTATGATTTGTATACATAAGTTCCGTATCAAAATGTAACCCTTAACCATTTAAGATAACAAACACACTTTATCATAGCAATCGTAGAACGAATTACCTTCTTGAATTCAAGTACAAAGCGTTACAACCCTATTTAATATATTGATCAAAGTGTAGTTCACCCCTTGCCTCTTGCAGTCAAGTCAATGTGCCCACTTTAATGTTCTACAATCTACAGAACTAAAATCATCAGTTTTTTAATGGCAACTTTTAATCATTCTAAACATCAGTTAGAAGTTGATATGGTGATGTGAATGATATACCATAGTGAAACTGGAATAAAAAACTTAAATAATTTAAACATCTGCGAGTGCAAAGCTCATCATCATCAACAGAATACCCCGCTGGCACCCTTCCATTCCGATGCATAATGATGATGATTATGATTGCAAACACAAAAAGTAAAAATAATAACACACGTAATTTTCATTTCACGTTATTTGCACATTCAATTAATTATCTATCTACCGTGCAATTGAAATTATAATAATTTGTTGTGGGTTGCTGGTTGTTGGTGGTGGAAACAAGAAAAGTCCTTGACGCTACCAACGCCCCATGCCGACATATGCAGAATGTTAAACACAGTAAAATGTGCAGCCCTCTTTTCGAGCAAACAAATTTGATTCGGATGTAGATTCAATTAATGTGAATCACTAAGCACTCTTATGCATGGTACCACATTAAGTTGAAGAAGGACGTTCACAAATGTTGCAAAATATTTTATTATATCTAAGCCTGAGGGCGATTTTCTATTAGCAGAAGTAATATTTTGGGGAAATGGCTTAAGGTGTTGACGAATTAATAACCTGCACTGGATATTTTAGGGATACAAATGAATTGGTTTGATTACAATAGCATGTTATGATTCATTTATTTGTTTTAGAAGATTAGGTCAGATGGAGGGTTCTCTTGTCCAGGAAGGCACATGAGGCTGGGGTTAAGAATCTGAAGGCGTTGCAATAAACAAATATCTAAATACATAGTGCTTTCACACAATGTTTAATGACATGTTATATTATGTGCGTCAATCAAAAAAAGTTAAAACGAAATCTAGAATTATCAAGTTGTTCTTACCATTGTAAAGAAGCAAACCAAATGATGAAAACGACTTTCATCTTTTCAAAAAGACTTTAAAAATAAAACAAAACCTCGTGTTTTTAAACTTGTCAACCTATCTTCTAAAAAACTGTAAAAAAACGTAAAATTATTTGGAATATCAACAAATATAAAAACAGCATTGTGTATTTTTATGTTAGAGAACTCCAAAAAAAATTATTTGTAAATTCTAATTTAAAAAGAAAAAATAGAGGCTCAATATTCCACTCCAAACTTTTAATACATAGATACTTTTGGTAATAATAGTCTGTAAAATTTATTTGCCCAATTTTTTACGAGGAACCTCATAAAACTATAATTTTTTGCAGATTTTTAGATAGCACACATTTCAACTCGCTTGGATAACGCTGAATGATGCTAGTGCTTACAATAACTGACTATCGTTTCAAAAGACTCTTGATAATTATTAATAGTTAATAATAATGAAATGACAAATCTCGCAGATTATTTCAGGCTTGACTTAAGAACTAAAATAAAGAAATATTAATGTCAATACTCGACGATTTATTTACAATATTATAAAACAAAACTACTAAAAACAAAAGAGATTTTTGAAACTTTGAGCGATTGTCGGCATCATTAAGCGCTTTCCAATTAAGCTCAAATGTTGGCCATTTGAAAAAACAGAGGTCTTTGAAGCTTGAAAATCTGCAAAGGCTGGTCATGGGGTTTCTCCGACCCATTTGCGAAGATCGATTTTTGCGGTTACCACTTCAAAGTTTTTTTTACATTTTTTTTCGCAATTTTTGAGTTTAAAGTCCGTTTTTTCAAAGACTTTGCATAGGGTTTCACTTGATTTAAAAAACATCTAATAGAAAAAAGTATTAAAACTTAGTTGAAAGTATTACCGTTATTTTTTAATATTTGTCTTAAATTTTTAGCCTAATAGTCAGATTAGGCACGGTAAAGTAAAATTAAACTAAAATTAGCAGGGTAAAAGAGTTTTTAAAGAAGTGTACGTAATTAAATCATTTGCAATGGTTTGAATTGCTGATCATCGTATAAATAACATTTAAAAAATATTATAATTACAACCTAAGGCTAATTATTAAGTTGGAAAATATGTAATAATCCTACAAATAATACAACTTACGCTGAGTAATCCCTTCCAATAATAGCAAAACTAATTTTAAAAAGCTTATGGGAGTGCCGGTGCAGGAAACTAACTTCACGGGAACTATCTTCACATGCGGACGGAAACTAAGTTAGTTCACCATTAGTGGGAACTAATTTTTTTTTTTTTTTTTGATTAAGTAGTCAAGGTTAGGTTCGCAGGTTGCTGAAGGACAGCCATACGCTCAACTCCAACACAACAGGGTTTACCAGTTCCTCATCTTATTTCTAATTGAAATCATTTGTCGTTATTATATTTCCCTTGACAAACACATTATTGATAATATCATTTGCATATATTAGTTATATCATTTGCATATATTAGTTTCTTAAATAGCAACAAACCAAATAATTCATCGTTAAAATATAATTTGATAAGCAAAAAATTTTACATCCTAAACGGTTATGATTTTTTATTGATATCCCCTACCTTCAAAATTGTTTGCCACAAACGATATTTACAATTTCCTTAAAAGAAAAGGAACATACAATACACCTATTTAAACACTTACCCTAAACGATATTGTCAATCATCCTCTCTATAATAAAAGCCAGTTGGTTTTTTAATGTTGGTAAAAGCTTTTTGGTTCTATGTTTTTGGATTCTATAAGTTGGTTCGTTATTGTAGGTAAAATCTTTTTGGTTCTATGTTTTTGGATTCTAATCATGGATAAGTAGAGGCAAGCATCGAAATGAGCTTTAAAATTACCGATAATCCCCACCGGTAAATAATAACCTCACGAAGAGAAAACTTAATGCTTTATACTAGCCGTGTTTTGGCGTGAAGTGTTTACGCAGCGAAAAAAAAACGGCTATGTACATTTTAAACTCATTTTAAGTTTTGAAAATGATTATGCAGAGATAGCGTTGCTAATGGTTTAAAGAAAAATATGCTTATCAGAGACAAGCACAATTAAACAAATTAAATTTAAAGGAAATGCGAACCGGAGAGGTTAAATTTAAAATAAAAAAAAAATCAGCGGAAGTTAAGCATTTTAAAGGTCCAATAAGCAATTCGAAAAAATTGGGCACATAAAAAAATATTTTAAATAATTGGTGACACCAACACATTACAGTACTTGAATTCATATTTGATTCTGCCCATAGCAGTGCAACAAAGTATTAACAGACGAATATTTTTCTCCAACTCAATTGCAGCGGCATCTATACTTTTAAAACTTATCTGTAGATAAGAGGCAAGAATCGAATGAGCTTTGAAACGCTTAGTAATCAGAACCGGTAAAAACTAACCTCAAGATAAGAAAACTTAAAGCTTTTTGATTACGTTGAGTCTATGGGCTAGCAAACGTTGGTGTCCCTTGTCTTGTGGGTTTTTCAATAAAAAACAAAAGAGATGATTTTTTTAGTTGCTCAGATTTTATTACAATTTCTTTGATTTCCGTAGTAGTTTTAATAAATTATTTAAACATTAAATAATAGATAAACTTGATTACAAAACTGACTTAGAGAACTTTACAAAATTCTTTTTGTCTAGGAGCCGACTTACTAGCTTCTAAAAAATAAGAATAAAAAACAAACCAAAAAAAGGAGCCCGAAAGAAAGAGATGAAGCCATACTAATACAAAAAAAATAGGTTGGGGTTATTGTGTGACATTTCCGATTGAGTTCAGGCAGCTTACGATTAAAAGTTACGTGTTGGGCTAAGCCCACACTTTTATAAGATTTAGAATTAGTTTTGATGGATTTGACATCAATCAGAAATGACACTAACATTACCGGCAGCCTTGCCATTATCCAATGAAGTTGCATATAAAAATATTAAAAATAATAAAATAATTTAAATACTATGGTATACTATGTAAGTTCAGTGCTGTTCATTTTACGTTATTTTTAGTATTATATAACATTGATAGGACTATATTATAATATATACATTATACATTTTTCAAAAGATTGTTTTTAAATACATTATTCACTTAAGTTTATAGTTACTTCAACTAAAAGAGAAGAAAAGAAAAAATGATAGGTATAAGTTCCTAATCAGTGTAAAGTTATTTCAACTAAAAAAAAAATTGGGACCTAAAATTCTCGTTTCAATGTGTTTTCTTGCGGTGGCTGATTGGGCAAAATGCATAATTTGAAAATTGGTCGGGTGATTTCACCCTGTTGAGTTTTAAGTAGCCACTCGTACTTTACCATCAGTGCCTGAACAAGTTTTAGTAACTCTTCCTAGGCGCCATTCCTGACGGTAAGTTCTCTTGTTTTACGATGACCAAATCGCCGATTTTGACAGGGAATTGCCACTTAAGTTTATTTATTTAAGTTTATTTTATTTCGTTAAAAATCTGACACTGTAAGATATAATCTTATATGCTAGTGAAAGTTTATGTATTAATATTGTTCAACAGAAAACAAAAAAAAAATATAATGAAAAAGAATCATATTGATTTTATAAGTAGTTAATCATAAATTTATGTACAAAATTAAGAAATAAAAATTAAATAAAAGAAGTAATTGAATAAGAAAAATATAGTAAATAAAGTTTAAGGAAAAAGAAGAAAAAAGAAGAAAAAGAAGAATGGAGAAAATAATTTGAAGTTAAAAATTTTTTTTTGAAGAAGTTAGTTGCTTTGATAGAGGAAAAAACCTTTAAACTACTCTGAAACTCTTTCATGATACTTAGTTCTCGCAGATTCGATGGTAGTAAATTCTAAAGGCGTACCTCAGCAATAAAAAACTGTTTCTCAGATGTTAGACAAGAGAACCGCGGAAGTATTACAAAATTTGTTCTATTTGATGCTGGGAACCGAATTTTATTGAATAGATAAGTTGCTTGACGTGTTCTTATAATATTAAAAATCAGTTTTAGTGTTCGAAACTTAATGAAATTTTCAAAGGACATATTTAAAAGATTGTTAGACAGATGCGAGATATGATCATACTTTCGTAGCCCGTAAATGTATCGAATGGTGCTGTTAAACGCTACTTTTAATTTTGCTTCACTAGCAGAATCACAATTATAAAATATTTCCCAGCCGTATGTGAGGACTGGGATAATCAAGGCCTTGGCAAGAAGGATCTTTGAATTGAGTGGGGTAAACTGCTGGAAAGTCCACAGATTTCTAAGGGCTCCATAGGCTTTCCCAACAATTGAATTCATGTGATTATTCCATGTCAGAGTTCTATTAAAGACAATGCCAAGATTTTTTGATGTGTAAGAAAACTCTAGAAAGCACTTGTTTAGCAGTATCGAAGGAAATTAAGATAAATCTAACATTTTTTTGAGATAACTAAGCACTTTCACTTGTTTTGATTCAGAGTAAGACCTTTACTTTCTGCCCAATTGAAAATCCGCTCAAGATCATCATTAATTAAGGAGACACAGTTTTGGATAAGTCCGAGGGGGCAACTTTTGTAAATCTCGATTTCTTCAGCATAGAAGTGTTTAGAAGCTTCAAGGATTATTGAAGATATTTCATTGATGTATAGAGAAAACAAAAGTGGTGTCAAAATCGAACCTTGGGGGACGTCTCGTATTTTAGGACGAAACTCGGACAATCGATTATCCACACATACGGCTTGCTTTCTATTACCAAAATAATATGAAATCAGTTTTACCGCTTCTGGAGAAACACCAAACTTATAACGCAACTTATTTAAGAGCAAGGAGTGGTTAACCATATCGAATGCCTTGGAAAAATCTAAAAGGGCGAGAAATGTAACACGAACGTCGTCAAGCTCAGCCCTTATATCTTCAGTAACACTCAGAAGGGCAGTTGTGCAACTATGTTTAGGTCGAAACCCGGATTGAATTTTTACTAAAAAGTTGTTACCAGTTATATGATTATTCAGTTGTTTCTGCATTATGCGTTCACATAACTTCGACAAGAAAGGTAAAATTGAGATCGGTCTGAAATCATCACATAACGAATTTTTGGGTATGGGTATGATTTTTGCCAATTTCCATTGTTGTGGAAAAATTCCAGTTGTAACAATTGTATTATAAACATGGGTCAGAATTGGTAATAAAAACGGCAAAATGGCTTTTAGAAAAATGGGATTGACTTCATCGACTCCTATTGCATTCAATTTGACGGAGAGTACGCCTTCTAAAACGTCTAAATCATTTACTCTTGTAAAATCAAATGAAGAAGCTGAAGAGGAAAAATACTCAACGGGTGGTAAGTCATTCAGTCTATCACATTCTCCCGAAGGAGGATTGCTAGGAGGACACAAGAATTTCCGATTCAATACGTTTGCATCTATATTGTTCTGTAAAAGAGGTCGCTGCTTACCAACTCCCAGTTCCCGAAGACTACTCCACATTTTACGACCATCAGACATGACATTGAGGCGGTTGGCATAAAATTTTATTTTTGCCGCTCTTACTCTTTCTACGATTTTGTTTCTCAAAACCTTTAAGACTATGTGCAACTCTTCCACTCGCGTACGAATCCAACGTCTATAGGCTAGATCACGTATGTTCATAAGTATTTTAATGTCATTAGTAAACCATGGTCTAGTTACACTTTTGATTCGTTTTGTCTTAGTCGTTACATACATATTGAAAAGGTTAGTTATATTTTCATTCAAAAACATAACTTGTTCATCAGGTGAAGGCATATAAAAGATTTTTGTCGAAGGCAGAGTCTGAATGTGATGTTCGAGTAATAACCAGTTACGTTTTTGAAATCTCTAAATTGAATATCTTGGATTACTTATAAAATCAAATGTTAGAAATATTATGTCATGACGGGAAAAAACAGCCACAGCAAGTTGGTCATAAAATAAGACTCGATCATTATTACTAACAAAAAATAGGTCCAACAAACTACTAGACGTTTGAGTGAAATAAGTAGGCACTGTGGTATTTACCGAATGTAAATCAAATAAGGCCAAGTTATCGCTTTAATTTGTGTCCATTAAAATATTACTATTAAAGTCCCCACGTATTATAATTTTTTCCACTGCAATTTGTTGCAAAATATCATATAAAGGTTCTAACTGAAAATATCTATTTGGTCTGTAAATAGTTCCTAACAAAATATTACATTCACTTCCTTATACTTCTATAAATAAGTATTCAATAGGAAACCCAGGTGATGAAGAAAATTTAATTTCGCATGACAAAATTTTTTTTAAGTTAACCGCCACACCACCACCACGACCACATCTATCTGAGCGAAAGAGTCTGTAACAATTCAAAGAATATGAGACATCATTAATGTCTGGGGAAAACCAGGTTTCTGAAACACATATCGCATCTAATTCGGAATCCTCAAACAAATATCTAAACTCATCGATTTTTGGCATCAACATTGAGCATTGATATGAATTACTTTAAAACCTTCTCTGCGTTTACAAAAAAATTTAATCATCGCCTTTAATATAACATCGCCGTCGCCTCTGAAATTCACTGTTCGATCACTCAATTCTGTACCGATCAACGAGAGATTTGCAACATCAAAACATTTAAGAAAATAAAAAGTATTCAAAGCAACTACTTTTACACTTATAAAATAATTTAAAATAAGAAAAGAGAGAATGAAAATAATAATACTTTTAATGTTGTTGATTTCTTTCGTCTTTCTCATGATGTGTTTTGTCATCTCTATTGTTCGTAGCAGCAATCGCACTCATAACTGCATCATTTTGTATGTATATGTTCTCCGAATCCGCACTCATTTTGCAACTGAGCCAGAGTGTGTGTATGTACATGGAAAAAAGGGCTCCAACATGTTTTAGGTGCTTAGCTTGTCGAAGAAAAGAGCGGTTTTTTGTCGTCGGGCAGCTGTGCAGGTAAATGTTTTGTTTTGCTTTCCCCTGCACTTTAACTCCTATTTCTTCCAAATGTAGCAGCCGATTTTTGGTTTTGCGGAAAAGAGCAACACGTTTAAGAACTGTATTTCTTTCCTTTGGAGAGTCGAATTTAAGTATGATGGGGTGTCATGCGAACCAATTTTGTTAGGCTGTTTAGTTCGAAAAGCAGCTTTCAATGCGACATGAGTGCACTGAACGGTGTGACATATTTCATCAAAAATTGATTTCAAATCTTCTTTTGGCAATTGGGAGATACAAAGAAGAACAGCGTCAGCAGCAACTTCCTTTCTCTCGAATGTTTCACATCTTTGCTCCAAGTTAGCTAAAGACCCCTTTCATAACACTTATTGGCTCTGAGTGGGTCTCGAATTTTGTTACTCGCTCCTTAAGTGAGTCTATCAAATTGTTGGTATGAGCAGATAAATTTTGTTCGATGGCTTCAAATCGTTTTATAACCTCGCTTCCTAAGCACGCAATTTCCTTTGTTATTCTGGAATTGATATCCTCGGTAATATTTTTGACCAGTTTTTCCATTTCGGACTGAGAAAAAATTGAGGCTAATGTAGTTTTTCCTTCTTCGTGCAAGTTGGTTGGTTGAATTGGAGAAGCAGGTTGTGTTTGGGAAGCTGGGGTATGGACCTCAGATTTTCTGTAGCATCCAGAAGCAGCTGATCTAAATTTTTTAACCTTTCAGACTTGTTAGAGGAGACCGTTGGAGTGGCAGCCTTCTGGTTCTCTTTTCCATCCTTCCCAGATCGCTTTTGACGCTCCATATTTTTCAAAGAGAAGCAAATAACACATGTTTTATATTAAAGAGTATTTGTAGACAAAGAAGAAAAAAAACGAAGCAAAATCACAACGAAGTTATAAAATAATTTTTTAGTTTCATTTTAATCTCAGATCTTTGAAGCTAAGAACAAAAATTAAAGTTCCATAAAACGCAAGTAACATAATCACGCACTTAGTAGTTTTATAGGTATTTAAATGATACAGATACTGGTGTTTTTGCCGGACAAAATTAAAAGCACGTCTATTCGCTCTTGAACATATTGACTAAATATTAACACGCTTGTGTAACTTTACTAAGTATTCTTCCTTCCACCTTTTGCACAATAATTGTTGCTGAAGATATTTTAATTTTTCCCACCGATTGATGAAAGATAGAGAGGGAAAAGTCAAGAAAGCACCTCCACGCAGGAAATGTCCGGGAGTAAAGGCAAGTGGATCTAAAGGGTTATTAGACATGGGCGATATAGGGAGCGAATTTAGACATGCTTCAATGCGTGCTAAAATTGTTGCGAATTCCTCGAACGTAAATTTGTTGGTATCACCTAGTTTTTGAAGATGAGTTTTCATGCTTTTGGCCTCCCAGAGCAAACCCATATGAGGTGCACCTGGTGGAATAAAATTTGTAGTGGAACTTGCAACGAAATCATACACATTTATGCAATTGAACAAAAACGATATCACACACTCGACAACGGATCAAAAGAAACGAACGGACTTAGACTTCAAATTCCTTAGTTAACGAAAACTCATGAAAAGAAAGTTTCACCCTCTGCTGGAATTCTCGCTTTTATAAAATTTCTTGGTCTTCACCAGGAGTATGAATGCTTCATCGCATGTAGAATGTGTTGACTTCATTTCAAGTAGGATCCGCATCATAAAATTTAGGTTTTGGATCAATCGATCCAGGAAAGAATAAACGGACTAACAACAGAACAATCTTATACTTTTGAGGTCACTAACCAACAAATGATCTTCTTTGTTTCCCTTCCCTGTATCGGGAGAACCTGACATATATAGATGACGTGTACGTCTATGTATCACACCTAGGATTAATAGGCTTGATGCTGAATTGAGATAACTGTTTCGACAGCTCAGCTCTGTTGTACACATTCTTACCGATAATATATTAATTTATCATTTCCTTCCAAACTAGATCACAGCGGAAAAACCATTCAAATTAAATAAAACACACGATTTTTATAGTGGAAAAATTTATAAGAAAAAAAACCACTTAATGCCTTTTATTAATCCTTCCGTCCGTCTCTACAGTCTAAATAAAAACTGAATTCATCGTAGTTATATTTTCTCGATAAAGCTCATTCTTCGTTAACTTAATGCTATACATATTTACTTACAAATACATCGACAGCAGAGTTCACAATACTCATGCAGTTTGATACAGTCCCGGCGAAAACCTACGGTTTTCTATACCTTATATGATAACCTTCCTAATCATCAATCGGCAGGATGCAAATCTTCTGAACCGGCCTCGTAAGTTGATTGGTCGCTGTCTGTAGTACTACGTTACGCACCAGTCCATCCTTGCTGTGAATCAGCTTGATTATCCGTCCCATTGCCCATACTGAAGGGGGATACTTCTTCCTCTCATATAAAGTAGAAAGATATTCTTCTGTCCATCTCACCCAAAAATGCGCTAACATCGTCCTTCTCTCTTTCCATAATCTCACACCCTTCGTTTTTGGCATTTCCTTGGTCACAAATGGTAGTGGTAGCACTAGTGGTTCACCAACCAAGAAGGGTCCCGGCGTTAACGCCTGCACATCATTCAGATCATCACTCAGTGGATATAACGGCCTTGAGTTTAGAATCGCCTCTATCCCAGTAAGTAAAGTTAACAGTTGTTCATAGTTTAAAACCTTCGCTCCGATCACTCTTGTCAAATGAAATTTCATGGACTTCACAGCTGCTTCGTATATGCCACCTTGATGTGGTGCTGCAGGCGTCATAAACTTCCAATCCGTCCCTTTCAAACACAGATGTTCAAAAGTTTCCTTCACAAGCCAACGCTCTTTTGCCTTCACTATTTCTTTCGCTGCACCAACAAAGGCTGTGCCATTGTCACTGTACATCCTTTTGCACCTTCCCCTTCTCGCTATGAATCTTTCGAAACAAGCAATAAATGCCACTGACGTCAAGTCAGATATCAAATCGATGTGCACTGCTCTTGTCTTTAGACACACAAAAATTGAAACCCAACATTTCTGTTTTATTATTTGCTCTCCTACTCTGTTGATCATCTTGATCTCGAAGGGACCAGCATAGTCCACTCCTGTATGTAAAATTGTATGGCAAATTGGCCATTAACTGCTTTTCAAAACGATGGTTGTATCGCACACAAACTAAACATTTATGAATGCAGTTTCTTAGCTCACTTCGAATTATTGGTATCCAATATTTCTCGCGGATATACTGTATCATGATCTGTGTAGCTCCATGTTTTGTTACTCTATGTGCACTTTCCATAATAAGCTGGGCTAATCTGGAACCGTTTGGTATGATTATTGGGTGCTTCCTTTCGTATTCCAGCTCTGATTCTTCCAATCTACCGCCAACTCTTACAATCTTACGATTATCTAGAATTGGTTTTAAGGATTCAATCTTGCTCTTCTCAGGTAAACACCTGTCCTTCTCTATGCAGTCGATTTCCTTCCCATAGTGTTGTTCTTGTTCCATTTTTATTAAGTAAGTAATCGATTCCATCTTTTCTTCCGGTGATGGCTGCTCCAGCGCTTCTTGTCCATCCTTAATACCTTCTCTCCTTCTCTCTTGACGTATAGAACGTCTTTGTCTTTTCCCATATCTCTTTTCATCATCCTTCCTTTGCCTTATCTTCACTCTAGTTACATTAATGAAGCGAAGTGTATAGCTTATTGTATTGACTACCTTCTCTAAAGTAGATGTGTATTCCATCAATGGGATATTCTTTTTCCAGCACTTCACATAAATAGATAAAGGCTCTGTGGTCTTTGTGATCACGAAGACTTTCATCTCATCCCTTCCCCCATCTAAAACATTTGGCACAAACTTATTAGATAACCAAGTTGATCGAGGCTCTGATAGCCATTCCGGTCCATGAAGCCATAGCTTGTTGTTCACTAATAGTGAAACCTTCACACCTCTGCTTAGAAGATCAGCAGAGTTCTCTTTCGTACCAATATGTCTCCATCTCTCAATTTCAGTGTTAGTCTGGATAGACGACACTCTATTTGCTACAAATGTCTTCATATCGCATAGTAGTTTATGTATCCAATGCAATGTGACGAGTGAATCCGTTCATAAATTGTAATCCATCTCTTTCCAATCCATCGTAGCAGCAACGCTAACCACGAGCCGTCCGAGTAATTCAGCTGCCGCAAGTTCCAAACGCGGTATAGTTACTGTTTTAAGTGGTGTAACGCGTGTTTTTGTTGTCAATAAGTTCACATGAATCCTTCCATCAGCACTCATAGCTCTTACATATATTACCGCTCCATATGCTCTTTCAGATGCATCCGAAAAACCATGTATTTCCTTCCGTGCACCTTTAAGTGTGCCTAACCATCTCTCAATTCGTATGTTTTCCACGAATATTATCTCTTCCCAAAAATTCTTCCATCTCTCGTTTATGTTTTTCGGTAATTTCTCGTCCCAGCCAACCTTCAGACGCCAAATGTCTTGTATAAGAATCTTTCCATCAATAATTATGGGAGCTAAGAACCCATTCGGATCATACAGTTGAGCTACGCAGCTCACAATTCCTCTCTTCATCATTAAATCATCAGTCACTGGTGTTTTTACCACAAATGTGAACTGGTCTTTCTTAAGTAGCCATTTGAGGCCCAATATCGATGCCTTCCCTTCATCTTGAAATAGGATTGATTCCTGTTTCTCATAGTTCATATCATTCACAAGAGCTTTGGAATTTGACTTCCATTTTCTTAGCTCAAATCCTTCTCCTTTCAGCACCTGATCAATTTCTTTTGATAATTTAATTGCCTTCTCTTCAGAATCAGCACCAGTGGTGCAGTCATCCATGTAAGAGTCTTCCATAATTGCCTAAGCAGCATTTGGAAATTCCTTCTCCGCATCCTTCGCACATTGAATTAGTGTTCTCACAGCGTTATGAGCTGATGAGGTCATACCATAAGTGACTACTGTCAACCAGTATTCCTTCAATTTGTCATGTGGACTCTCTCTCCAAAATATTCTCTGCAAGTCCCACTGTTCCTTCGCGACCTTCACCATTCGAAACATCATTTTAATATCAGCACTGATGGAAACTCTGTGCCTGCGAAAACGCATCAAAGTTTCGTGTAAATCTTTTTCTAGTTTCTCTCCTAGCATCTGCGCTTCATTGAGTGAAACACCCTTCACCGTCTTACAACTGGCATCAAAAACTACTCTGAACTTCTTTGTGACGCAGTGATGTGGAATGTGATAAATGTTCTTTCCTTGAGCATTACCAGTTACCAATGTCATGTGCCCTGCGCTCTCATATTCACTCATGAAATCGATATATTTCTGTTAAAGATCAGCATCCGCTTCCAACCTTCTCTCTACTGCGAAAAATCTCCGTTTTGCTACCATCTCTAAACTCCCAATGTCCATCTCTGGTTCTTTTAAAGAAATCGTAACAATGAATCTTCCATCTCTGTCACGTACGTAAGTTTTTACGAAATTTTGCTCTACCTTCTCTTCTTCTGTCGATCTGTGTGATGACGATGCGATTTCATCTAGCTGCCATAAGCGTTTAAGTGATTCATGCAGTTGCTCATTAGTCATACAAACAACGTATGATACCTTCTCATTTACCTTCCCTTCCATCTCATATTCCTTCCTATCCATCTCATTACCATACTCTCCAAGTATGATTTTTCCCAAAGTGGTTCTATACACAATGGACCACAGGATTGCCTTCCCAAAACAGAAACAAATATTTCTGATATGAATCTGCAACCTAATAATAAGTCAACAGAATTTGCCTTCCAATATTCGGGATCAGCCAATGGCCGACCAGAAATTTCCATCCTTGACGGGACCAAATTGTGTGTAGGCACAATTGGTCACCAATTTCCTTCTCTTGGCAGTATCCAGAACTCCTGCTCGATAGAATCCTTTTAATCAAACCAAGGACAAACCTTGAGTGTTGTTTTATTTTTGATATTACAGGGGTGACCTTCCACACCAATAACCTCCCGAGTGCCAGCATTTTTGGCAATTCTTGTTTTTGCTGTAATTGATTACCAAATTTGGTTGAGCACCAGTATCCAAAAGCACCCTTATATTCCATATTTCCTTCCATTCTTCTCACTTCTTACTTGTGCCGTAGGCATTGAAGTAAGCCTTCCCTTCTTTTTAAAATCATTCAAAGAAAATTTCCATATTCTTATCATCTCTTCTTCCATCGCTATCCTTCTCTATTTTAGTACGCTTTCGTCATTCTTGGTTTTACGCCCCATTCTCTTGTCCTACACATTGAAGGCCTTCCTTTCTGGTGTGAGCTAGCAGTCTTTTAGCACTATATTAATTGTGGAGCAGAACATATACTGTTTCCTTCCTGCTTCCTTCGCATTACCCTCCTCTGTAGGATTTTCAACTCCTTTTCCTTCCATTTCTCTGTGAAATAAAAATAATGAAGTCAAAATTAGTTGTGTATCAACGTATATGCTTCCACTCCAAAAAGTTCAATGAAGTATTTAAACCCCTATATAAAAATAAATGTTTGTACCCTTATGAAATAATAGGATATCTACTTATGCTTTATAAATAAAACCAATACTTATAGGTGCCATTATAAATAAAATCAATAAATACTTATACCCCTACGAATAAATAAAATAGGATAAATACATATACCCCTACATATAAATAAAACAGGATAAATACGTATACCCCTACGAATAAATAAAACAGGATAAATATGTATACCCCTACGAATAAATAAAACAGGATAAATATGTATACCCCTACGAATAAATGTATTTTAAAATTCTGAAAATGTGTTGTTGCTGTTGCTCATTTTTTTATATCAACCTTCACTCACAAAATTAATTCCTGCTCAAATGAATTTTCCATAACAATGTTTTTCCTTCTCATCCTTCCGCTTGCAAGCGTCCATTCTCTTTTTTTAAAAAAGTATCTCGTACTTTTGTACTTTGAGCACTTTCCCTTCCAATAAATCTCACGTCCATTCTCTTCCTTTAAAAAAGTATCTCGTACTTTTTTACTCTGAGTACTTTCCCTTCCAATAAATCTCACGGCAACCCGCACATTCGTGCTTGAGTTTCATTTTACTCCATCACATGACAGCTCGCACATTTGTGCTTTGAGTGTCTCCATCTCTTTTATACCTTTTTCCATCGCTAATAATTTTTTTCAAAGAAAATTTCCTTCTCATGTTTACCGACAAATACGTACAGAGTGATTGTACATCCTTGTTTTTACCATCCATACCATCCATCTATCCAATAGACACACAACCATAAATGCCGAAAATAAATCATCGCTGAAGTTTTCTACCTTGCCCAAATACAAATCTCAAACCATTTCCGTGACGGTTGTGGACAATATCAACAATTTGTTGTATGGGTTCTGTTATTTTCTACTTTGATCCCAAATAATTTAAATCTTTACCTTCCAGAATACCATACACGGGCGCTCGTACATTCGAACTTGAGTGTCAATTTGAAACACTCGTATATGTATATTTGAATGTTCCATCCACCTTCCCGATGACTATTCGCACTTGTGCCAAGATTATCTCCATCCAATTTTCCATCTACCATCACAAAAATTAATCTCGACCTACAAAATTTACCTTGTGCATTAATCAAACCAGAAATATATAAACCAATAGACTCGCATATATGTGCTTGAATTGTTTAATTACCTATCCATCTTTCGTATATTTCCATCCTTTCCATCCAGACAAAAATATAAATGCCGACCATAACCCATTGCTAAGCTGACCTGCTTATGAAGTAATTTTCAACTCGCAGGAAATAATAAAAACCTACTAATGTTGTTGTCTCCGTACTTCATGGCGATAAATTCAGGTAGGTAGCTTAAACAAAGTAAAAGAAACAAAGGAAAAAGAAACAAACGCTGCTCACACATTTTCCCTTCCCGTCGCCAATATTTCCGTAACGAATTTTCCATCCATCTTCCAATACACAACAAAAAATAAACCATCGCTAAACTGCCCGCGCTGCCCTGTTAAAAAAAACATTTTACAATTACAATCAAAGCAACAACTCGTTGTATTGACATTTTGTTGTTTCTGCTTCCATCACAACACGATAAGTAGGTTAATAGGTAGGTACCTAGAGGAGAAAAAGAGTCAAATCTTACACACGTTCTTCTCCTTCCCTCACTATGGTCTTTTACCATCACATCACATTTTTCTTCTCTTTTTTTCTTTCCCACCATCACTTAATATCCTGCACAAGTAGAACAAGCTTCCCTTCTCGTTTGCAAAATAAACAATAGAAAAATGATTACCGTCACTCGCATATTTGTGCTTAAGTGCGTATTTTTAACCATCCCCTTCTCTCTCAATCCTATATTAACGGAACACACAAAACTAGACCTGCACTGTCCTGCTCTGTTAAGACAGCCTTTCTTCCATTTTTCATTCTAAATTCGCACACAAAAAAATTAAATGCATCACACTTGTCTCTCCCTCCATCGCAATTCCAAATTAATATATTTCGTTATATAGAGAATAAAAACAAAACAAACACAACCTAATCGCATTTTAATTCCCTTTTGTATGTAGGTATACCATCCGATCTCTAGAAAAACAAGAAACTATTTTTCCCTTTCAGTAGCCATCACAAAATTTTCTTCCATAGTAAAATATTTCCTTTTTAACGTATTTTCCCAACATGTGCCCATCACCATCAAATAGCTAATTATAAAAATATAATTTTTTTCTCAATATATCGCACAATGAAAAAATATCCATCACAAAACAAACGATTAAGATTGTCACAATTATTCTGTTCAATAAAATGAACCACAATATAATCCTTCACGAAACTTGGGAAAAGAAAAAAAAAACAACCATCACTTTTCATTTGACAATGTAGGTAGTAAAAATACTTTCTACGAGCACAACAACAACTTTGTAATAAAAAAAAAATAAACACAAAATAGCAGAGTAGAATGTATTACCTTTTTCAAATATTGTTTGTTGTTTTTTTTTATATTTATAAAATCCAATGCACTGATTTTATTTTGCAAATTATTTTGTATTGTTTATTTATTTCGATTGAATTCGCGGCCACGGTCAAACTTTGAATGAGTCTATTACTCAATGTCAACAGTCGTACCGTCCGTTGAATTAACCTGTTTGTGTTCCATCCCCTTCTCGGCTGGAGAGATTTATTTTCTCTCTATGCTTTTGTCTGTCCTTCACATTTGTTGAAATAATCTTGTCGTCAACCACATTGTGGTGAAGAAAAGCAATTGTTTTTGTGTGTGTTTTTTTATTTTTGTCATTTCCAGCAGCTGCGCTACCGAGATTATATTTTTTCTCTGAATATATTTTTTCTTGCATGAAGCAAAGAAAGTGAAATTGTCTCGTCCGTCTCTTGTATGTGCATGCATACATGTGTGTGTTTCCGTCTCTTATTTTACGAAGTTGTCGTTTACTTTATAACAGTGAAGAATGAAAACTTATTCGTTGAAAATTTCCATCACATCGCTCTGTTGCCAAGCAGAACCGTAGTTCTCTCGGTAAATATTCGCTTAATTTTGTTTTAAGTAAATTGTTTTTGCTAAAGCAAAAGAGGCAAAATAATTTTACATCTCGTTTGTTTTGCATACACTAACGGCATATTTGCTGTATGTGTGGCATTCCTTTATGTATATATATAAAAAAAATATGATAAACTCTTACCATCCTCCTTCATACTTCTCTTTTACCACGTAGGCAAAAAAAAAACCTTTCACGATGCATGCTTTGGCGTGTGTCACGACGCCCATCTTGCACCCAAAAACAGCACCAATTCCGTCACCCTTCACATTTTTTTTTTTTATTTTTCACGAAAAATGAAATGAAAATTAAGTATAACCGTTCGCGCAGAAACACCACAACGCGGTTCTTCACTTCACGCACTTTTTCTTGATTAAAGCAGGAAAAAACGCACCTTCCTGTTAATAAATTAACAAACCATCCCGGCCGTTGGTTCAAATGTGGCTCGATTGACCAAATGTTTCGACAACTCAGCTCTGTTGTACACATTCTTACCGATAATATATTAATTTATCATTTCCTTCCAAACTAGATCACAGCGGAAAAACCATTCAAATTAAACAAAACACACGATTTTTATAGTGGAAAAAAATTATAAGAAAAAAAAAAACACTTAATGCCTTTTATTAATCCTTCCGTCCGTCTCTACAGTCTATATAAAAACTGAACTCATCGAAGTTATATTTTCTTGATAAAGCTCATTCTTCGTTAACTTAATGCTATACATATTTACTTACAAATACATCGACAGCAGAGTTCACAATACTCATGCAGTTCGATACAATAACTGTGATTCGAAAATCAATATCTGGTATCCATAAATCTCCAATTAGCGTTAATCACCTTAATCCCATATCGGCTTATCTCATCTCAAACAATTTGACTTCTGCAATATAACTACTGAATAATGAAAAAGGAGAGGGATTAATTCTCCGACCTAGTGGTTCGATGTAGGACTAAATACCTTGAGAGCGTCTTATTGCTTGAAGTTTGACTTGACTTATGGATCCTCTAGAACCTATCTATGCCCGTCGACTTTTAGTACCCCTAAATCTTTAAAGGCACGTCCAAGCCCGGACAAACAGGGTGGCTACTACTATGCTACTCAAATCCCAGATATCAATGTCGTTCATACACACTTCGCGAATAATCGTGATGACTAGTATTACAAATTTACCGCGAGCTACACGAATTGAAAAAGTTATTTTTGCTAAACACGGTTTCAAAATTTAAATTTACTGATGAATTTAATAAAACTGATCCTTCAGAAGGATATAGACTTGAAATTTATCAAACGTAGGACGTCTCCAATTATGAATCATCATCCCACCCCAATACTCAAGAAAGAAATACTATAATTACGCTTTCCACCAAAATGGGTACCCGCAGTTATCAAAAAGCATAAATTTTAAAAATATAAACATTATTAATTTAAGTTTGACCGGTGCATTCAAACCGTGTCCTGCTGTGGAATTACAAAAGTTAATAAAATTTTACATATATTTATAATCAATATAGTGGTTCAAAGGGATCAACAATCAAGGTAGGTACGGCGATGAAGAAGGTGCACCCTATTCAAAGGAGTAACAAACCAGACCAGACTTTAATAAAAAAAAATAGGTATAGCTATAAATTTCTTTCATGATTTACAGGTGGTGATAAATTTTTCAAAATTGGGATACCAATGATCGTGAGTGAATTCCGTTCACTACTATATCATTTCATAGCATAAGATATTCTCATACCCTTATGATATGATTCGATTTCGAAGTAAATCTTACACTTGGCATCAATAAAAAAAATTTACTCATACATCAAAACGTTACGAATCACGATTACAATGTATCTTTGACAAAAGTAGGTACATGATAATGTTTTAATATCGATGACTTTTATTTCAACCAACTTTAAAAAGTAGGTAATCGTACCTAATAAAATACCATCAACCGGAAAAATAGGTAACCGTACCTATTACATTACATTCAATCGATTACTAAAAATAGGTAATCGTATCCAAAAAAAATTATTATTAACAACCGAGTATAAAAAGTAGGTAACCGTAAGTTACTATTGACCGAATGTGATCACGAAACTTCATCATCTATGTTTTTCGAATAAACGTTTTACATTCGAATTCGAGTAAACTGTTCTCATTATACGTGTACTGTGATCAGAAACAAAGTAGGTACAAATCGTGTACAACAGAGACTTTTTGACTTGTTAAAAATTTTTTTTCACTTAGAAACTCTTTACACGAATACAACTTTAAATTTTCATGAATAAATTCTACAGATTATAATTTATACTCTTTTACATAAACGTTTTTTTTTTTTTTATACATAGGCGTTACTTTAAGTACTTTTTCGTTTACAAAATTTCAATTCTGATTATAAGTACCTTTTGGACTTTTGCTCATAGAGTCTTTATGTTTTTATTTAAAAAAATTTGATAACACTCAAAAGAAGTTTTTTTTTCTTTTTCAGATGGGATAAATTGGTTATAAGAATTCGTTGGTAATGTATTTCGTTTTTCTTATTTATTTGAAAATAATTTACTCTTTTTATTTATAGCTCAGGGGTCTTTACTTTCACATGTGTATTAATATAAAGGGGTTTATCGAATAGGATAAGGTGCACAAGAGAATAGATATAAATACTCAGAGGAACCATCTTCTTAATTGGATGGCACGATACAGTGTTGAGTGTAGGATCGACCTTCTGGCTACAGATAGACCGTCATTTTCGAGAAGTGGTAGTTTTCTGGATCTCTTACTGCTTGACTCACGACTAGTTATAACTGACGCAACAAATCAATTGACAAGAAACTGTTTACGAACAATTGAATATGACAGTGATCACTGCGGGCTCGCCACCGTAATACAGCTTTCAAGCGAACTTGTGGAATTGGATGAGTATGTGCCAGCGCACTCTTACAATTTCAGTAAGACGCGTTGGCCACGCTTCTCCAACTCCTTGGCAAGAGAAATACGTTCCGATGACATTTCTCCACCAAATGACAGATAAACAAATGACTATAAAACGAACAATTGACAGAACAATCCCAAAATATAAGGAACAAGACCATACTGGTTTATACAAGAACGCGACAATCGACGCACTACACCGACAAAAAAGTGGACTGATGACTAGTTGAAACTTCTTTAAAGACGTTTCACGGACACACGTGATCTGGAGATTAGGACATTGAAGTCGTCGATCAAAAACATTAATGTTCTGATTAAACAAAACTATAGATTGTCTATTAATTTATATTGGGATAACAGAATTCGGGCCGTTAATTCTAGCGACCCTAGTATGTTTCCCCAAATAAATAAGATATTTAGAAGAAATGATCAAAACGAACTTCCATGTCTTAAACTCCAGAGGACAACAGATAACGAAGACGTACTTACGATTGCGGGAATAGATCCGAAGGGGGCCGTTTTCGATGATAACTTTTTTATGATAGAAGATCCACAGGAAAAGGTTGAAGCTGTAGGGGCTGCTTTCCAGCAAGTGTATAAGGTGAATGCTAGAATTCGTCCGAATCATGACCTGGAGAACAGAGCCTTGCTGCACAATTTCTATCTTGAAAATAACATAACGCAATGGCGATCTGAGAATACTGGTTTCACCGGATTCAATGACGAAAACTTGGCAAACGCCACCATCGCCGAGCGAAATGGACCCAGTTCATTGTTAATTTCGAAGGTAGAACTTCAGTTAATTTTTCAAACATTAAAGAAAAAGAAATCTGCGGGGGTCGATGGTATACCCAACATTGTGTTGCGACATCTCCCTGAGGAAGCCATAGACATTTATACCACACTGTTCAACAACGCATTGAATAATGCATATTATCCAGTGAGTTGGAAGACAGCTGTGGTCCATCCTCTCCCCAAAAAGGGAAAGGACAGCTCCAATCCGGCAAATCTTCGGTCGATAAGTCTTCTTCCAAGTATCAGTAAAGTATTCGAAAAGATTGTCAATAGAGCTCTGTTCAAGTGAACTGAGGACAAAAATATTATTCCAGATAATCAGTTTGGCTTTAAGGCGGGGCATGACACTATTCATGCCGCGTCTAAGCTAGTTTCTGATGTTCAATGGAACAAAACGAAAAATCAATGCGTGGTCGCCGTTCTGGTTGATTAAGAGAAAGCTTTCGACACAGTATGGTTAGAGGGTCTTTATCTGAAGCTATCTAGATTTGGCATAAGTAAACCACTGTTATATATGCTTCATGACATGCTCACTGGTAGAAAGTTTATTGTCAAAAATGGCAATGTAACTTCTACCACAACTTTTGATATTAAAAATGGTCTACAGCAAGGAGCTGTGAACTCACCGATTCTTTTTAGTATTTACACCAGCGATCTGATAGGTAGTCTCACTCATGCGATTGCGTATGCCGATGAACTTGTAGCGTACAGGACGGGTCCAAAAGTTGAAGTCATCAAAAATCTCTTGCAGCGTGACTTCGACCAGATTCAGCGATATTGTGATGACTGGAAGTTAAATTAATTTTCAGAAATCAGAAACTATCCTGTTTAGAACCCCTTTGTCTAAGGTTTCTAGGGATACAAGAAAGAACTGGAGAAATTTAGTGATCGTTGGACCAAATGGACATCCACTGGCGAGTAAAGATGAAGTAAAGTACCTTGGTGTCTGGCTAGATCAGTATCTATATTTCAATCGACATATAGATGCTGCTCTGGCCAGAGCTAGGGGAGCGTTTGCTCTGACAAGACGGTTGTTTTATAGCAGCCGCCTTGAAAACAGGGTAAAGGTGATTTGCTACATGGCCCTCATCCGGCCGATGATTGCCTATGGGTGCCCTGTGTGGTTTAACGTTGCCCCATCTCAAATGGAAAAGATTCGGGTGTTTGAGAGGCAGTGTCTTAGGACCTGTCTTGGATTACACTGGTGTTCTCACCAGAGTCGGAGTACAAACATTATTATGCCAACGAGGTCTTATACAACGGGGCCAATATAAACAGGATAGATAACTTTTTAATTAAGCTGATTCGGGGTCACATTGCAAGAGCGATGACCTCAGCCAATGAACTTATTTTCGGGGCTTATTACCCCAATGAAGAATATAGTGAGAGCGTTTGTCTTAACGGTTTTATCCCGCCCGAGACATTCCTCTATTTAGACAGTCGGGGGCTGATACAGGATAGATTGGCGGTTCCGTTAATCTACCACGTCGGCCGTAGAACTGTGGATCGGCGACTCCTGTTTGATCGAGACGTGGGCTCTGGGAACGGAGCAGAGCGTCTGCGGTTCAGTAGAGCTGTGCCCCTTCGGGACATAAAGGACTTGGATAAGCAAGTTAAAAAATTCTGGTGGTTGAGGGACCACTTTGATATTGATAGTTGACCAAAGTTGTTGCCTTGGCCGACCTACGTATTTTTAGGTATTAATAGGTATATTTTATGTAGGACAGTGGTGGCACCAAAAAAATTATAAAATACATTAAATTGCATTTGTTTGTGTGTATGTGCATTTGACGCTGTTAAATATGTAAATATGTCAATATATACATATTTATAAGAGTATGTGCATATGCATAGGCTGTTGCGCCAAAAAAAAAAAAAAAAGCTTAAAATAACTTAAAATAACTTAAAACTAAAACAGCCACCCGTTTTAGTTTTAAGTTATTTTAAGTATTTTTAAGTAGTTTTTTAAGTTATGTACGTATATTTACGTATATTTTAGTTTTATTTATGTTAATTTAGTTTTATTTAGGTAAAGGGTAGTTTTAAGTTTTTTATATAAAATAAACGTCTTGAAAAACGAGTTTTTAAAAATTTTCTCGTTTAGTTTTAAGTAATTTTGAATTTTAATTTAAGTTAGCTTTTACGCCCAAAGGCATTTTTAATATATAGTTATAGTATAATTTAGAGCGCCTGTATGGGGCCAGTAAGTTAGTTAAGTTATTCTGTAAGCTAGTTTTTAAGGTTTTTGTCTAGCATTTAAGTAGTTATAAGTTGAATCAAAAATAAAAATTGAATTACAAAAAAAAAAAAAAAAAATTAATACTCAAAAATAAATTTTACTGATAAATTACAGTACCTTATTACACCGCTACTTATTTTCACTCTGCTATATAATCTGCTGCTTGGTGTATCTTTCATTTCAAAGATGAGATGATCTGCCACTCCATATGTTTTTCTGTTCGTCACTGTCCTGATGTCCTGTCCCACGATGTAGATTTCTAGCGTTAGCCGCTTCGGCTAAAAATCTCTCGATGTCTTTTTGTCTCGTCCTGCCGTATGTATCGTTGTATTTTTGGTGCAGGTAATCCCTCGTTGATGTATTTTTTTTTTTCTTTATGTGTGGCTGGCTGTGGCTCGCACACCAGCCTGTATCTTCTTTTAAAATGGTGTTTTAATTTCGTAGGTTTAAACTTTTGCTTCCAAGAATGATTTTTTTTATTAATTTTGTAGATTTACAGCGAAGTGTAAGGTAAGTACATCCCTTTTTTGACTATTTTAACAGTTTTCCTTCCAGATTGTATTTGTCTTCGTCTCATAGGTGTACTGAGGCACTTCTTTAGCAATTGTCCTGGGTTGGTATCTCCTACTTCCAAAAAAGCCAGGCAGATTAGGTGACGTCAGCTCTTGTGACAACCAATGGACTTTTTGCCAAATGTACTTTTGCCTCTTTGGCGAATACTTGAAGTCCGTTTGGACCTCTAGAGTCGTCAGAGTGCTCCTGGAATGCTATGCCCTCAATCTGCCTATATGTTTTATACAAAAAAATTATTAAATTATGCACTATTTTATTTCAATAAAAAAACTAACTATTTGAGCCGAATTCTACTAAAAGCTTTCTACAAATCTTCAAATTATCTGTTTCTACATTTTTCGCAACTGTACCTAATTTTTCACCGACATGTGGCTTCTAAATCTTACCGTATCGTGCAGTTACTTCTGCACCTTACTGTATATTAAAATTTTTTTTTTCTATTGCATTTGAGGGTTGAATTAATTTTTCTTTCAAATTGACAATATTAAAGAATGAAATTATGCATGTTTTACCTGGCTATTTGGATACAATTTAGTGGCGTTGATAACTTTTCGATATTTCGAAATTTTTTTTTCGATATTTTTCGCAAGATATCCTTTCGTTTTAGTTGGATTCTTTTGCTCCACGGCGTCACTTTTTCTTGGTTGCACGTTTTCAGAATTTCTGCCTGCCGTGATTCCCAACCAAATTTTACCACTTTAATCGATAAATAGTAATTGAATTTACCAAAAAGGATTCATATTAATGCAGAATAAAATTATTTTAGTTCTATCTATTCGTTCTACACTTAGTCACTTATATAAAAAAAAAAATTTGTACTCACGTTTCTGCCGCTGTATCTCTGATTTTCCTTGTTACTTTTTCTTGATTTTTCTCCACTTTATATTTTTATTTTTCTTCACGCTTTGGAACACTTATTTTTATGTTTTTAAATAATTTCTTCCGAACTTTTAGTGCGATGAAAACGAAAAGAAGGCGCGTTATTAATTTTTCCACCATTTAGCCTCGGTCGACTTTTTTTCTCAATTATTTGCTCCAATTGGTTTCAGGTTGATTGAGTGAGCATGATATGGTACTACGACTTCTCTATCTATTTGTCTCTTTCAATCTGGTTGCTCTTTTTCTTGATCGAACGTTCTTTCGTGATCGATCTAATTTTGCTTACGTGCTTACATGGTATAACTTAAAGTCGTGTGTGTATCAGGCGCGGTTCAAAATGACTAATGGTTTTACTTTTGTAACTTAGGCCCTTATTGCGAGTGTCGTTTAACTTTCGATGCGATAGAAGTCGAAAGCATCGATAAATTTTCGTTTTGGTATTGTGTAACTTGATCGACAGAGATATCTATTACTGTGAATAACGAAAACGCTTATTGTGAATAAACCTTATATTTTGGCATTTGGGGTAGTGCCAGTGATAGTACATGTAGGAAAAAAATACTTTTTAGTCCTAAATTGAGTCAAGAAGTATTTCCAATTAATAGATAAATTAAAACAGAAAACTTTAGAAATCTTGGAAATGTGACGGAAATCATCTAAAAACTGTGTAACACTGGCTGAATTTTCTTATGATGCAATTATAACGCAATCCTATCACATGCAATGCTTAAAAATAAGCCTTGAGTATCTATACTACACTAACCATCAGCTACAAGGCACCTTGTTTGCTGTGTGTCTGTTTAATGACACGAAGATTTTCCTTTGTTCTCTTGTAATATTTTATCGTTGGGAATTTTGTTGGGACATTTCTTACAAACGTATGGGCTTTTTTGTTTTGCATTTTTATCACTGTCATATGTTTCAGTCATTCCTATATTTTGGCATTTGACAGATAGTAAACAAATTTTCATCAGTCGAAGGAATAGTTTTTTCTTACAAAAAATAAACATTATACTTGTTTTCTTAAAAAAAAATTATTTCACGTTATTTGTTATTAATTTACATCTTTTCTTTGTTTGAAATTGTTATAAGAGTAATACTATAATGTTAGGTAAATAAAGATTATCTTGATGTGTTTTGTTAACCCAACCCAAATTTTGTGTTTTATTTTCCTTTATTTATTATTATATTGCTCTGTGTTAAAACAATTGTTATTTTAGAAACAATAAAACCATATTTAAAAGGAAATCAACATACATTTGGTGAGAAAATTAAACTCGTTGCCGCAAATTCCCTTCGCGATGTCTGGATTCGCTTCCATCAAAAGCACTAGTTTTTCTGACAACTTTTGCCCTGTAAATAACAAATTTATTATATTATTTTGTAAATTTTACTCATTTGACTAAATTTCCTTACATTTTGGTTGAGAAAGTTTGTTTATGTAGACCATAAATAAATAATAATAAATAAATAGATGTAGACACTTCTTTTGTTTAACGCAGTCGATTGAAAAAATGCAGACGACAGATGTCGAATGAAAAAACGAAAAGTATCGTTCACAATTGAGATTGACAATACCAACATCGATTTTCGACGTTCGACTATCGACAACAGTCGATTATCGATATACAAACGACACTCGCAATAAGGGCCTTATTCTTTAGGTTGCAAATGTAAAAATTCCTTTGTTCGTGTTTCGGGTGTGTAGTGTTTCGGTGTTTTTGTAAATATTATTGAATGGTAAGTAATATTTATGAATTTTCTTTCATTTCAGTAACTTTTATTTCCATTACAATTTGTGAGTTTGTTATATATTTTGACCAAGAGATTTTTTTCTTTTACAGGTTGTTTCAGCGTTGTTATTCAAATATTTCTTTTCTTTCTTTTTCAGGTTACGGCATGATTATTTATTTTTCTCTTCTTTTCTTTTTAGATGTTTTGCTTGTATTTTTACTTTTTCATGACATCATGTCTTTTCTAGTTCACTCGTACCCCTAATGGAATGTCTAACTTTATTTGTTTCTTTTATTTTTCCAACTTATGACACCTCCAATTGGACTAATTTGCTAACTAATGTTGAACTCTCGCTAAATTATCTGTCTTATCTTTATTATTACTCTTAATTCTTTTCTATTTTTGCAGATACTGACGTCATTCCAATTGAACCCTGGTTTAATTTTTTTATGACTTTATTTTGACTGTACGCTTTATCCCTAAGTGAAATACCTGATTTTTTAAGAACTGTTTGATTATTTTAAAGTAATGACTGCTCTATATTAAAGTTATAATATTTTTTTTTCGTTGTTTTACTGCCTGTTTACTTTCATTAGTTTTGCTAATTTGACTCCCTGGTTATTTTAATTGAGACGCTAAAGAGTGTTCTTAATCGCTGTTTGTTGCTATTAGGTTTTCTACTGAGGAGCTATTTTATTTCTTATATATGAATAATTCCTAACCCACACTTTGTCTAATTCGACCCTTTCTTTCACTACCTAAATATTTCGGCTCAAATTCTTTTACTAAGTGATTAATTCGCTCCACTATATTTTCCAGTGCTTCCCATTCCAAGTAGACTCTTCTCGACTCTCGACCACGAACTTCCATCTTGTATTTTAGGTCGTACTGGTATTCTTGCTCCATGTAGGTACGTTCTGGTGTGTGCATAGATGTGACATTACATGGACTATAGATTTTCGCGCTTAATTTGCTCCATCCAAAATATAATTTCCTCAGTAGCTTCTGCTATCATTCACTAGGTGTAGTTATTTGTTTTAATAGAATTTATTTTTAAATTACCAAGTTTCGAATAGAGAGGTTTGTGTCCATGTCACATTCCACTATATTCGATTTTTGTTTACTTTAGATTATTTGCTATGTTTTAAGAAAATACATACAATCTTAGGGATTAGGAAAAGTTCGAAAATTTTCGAGTTGGTATGGTTTATGATAGTAGCTTGTTAGGCGATAATATTATTTAAAGTATTATGCTGTCGTGATGGTGAAATGGTTTCCCTACAAATTCCACTCTAAGATTTCGTCGGACACTGAACCTAAAAAATTTTTGTAATCGAGTTGTAAGCTCGTATTTGCTCCCATAAAATAAGTGCCATGGTCTGAGAACATTTCCTTTGGGAGACCTCGACGCGCAACAAATCTGGCAAATGCCGCAAGGAAAACTTGAGAGGATAAATCGCTCACTTCAAGGTCTATGGCCTTTGTAGCAAAGCAAGCAAACAAATAAACAAACATACCCCTTAGTTTTAAGGTTTAAAGAAAAAGAACAATAAAAATGTACTTGTGAACTCAAATTAAGGTGTTTTATTGATTTTTAAACTTTATACCCCTTAGTTATGTGACAATCTCTGCCTCTGTAACTTTTTATAAGAAATGGTCCCGCAAAATCTACGCCGGTATGTGTGAATGGCAGCGAAAAAGTACGTATTTCATACGGAAGAGCAGCCATGATTTGCGTTCAATGTTGTTTTCTATGTACTATAAAAATTTTTAAGTTGCGAATATAAGATTTTACAAGCATTTTAAGTTTTGGAATCCAAAACATGCGCTTTAAAACCGACAGCATGAATGCATTGCCCCCATGAAGAGTCAAGTCGTGAACAAAGCTTACGAAAAGTTTTGCTAATGTTGAAGTATATGGAAGAATTATGGGATGTTTCTCACTAGACGAAAGCTCGGAGTTTGCAAGTCTACCGTTGACACGAAGAATTTCTTTGCAATCTAGATACGGGTTAAAAGACAGGATATTACTTTTAGGAGACACAAGGTGAACTTGGTGCAAGGGCTCGTATTCTCGAAAGAAATGAGTTTTTTGACTTAATTTGATCTGCAGGTCTTTCTCCGGATTTCACATGTCCCCAAGTGCTATTGCCTATATTGTCGAAAACTTCGCTGGTTCGATTTGCAACAAAAGTTTTCCAAGTGCTCGGGTGCTTGTTAAGCCAGGCTAAAACTATGGAGGAATAAGTCCAAAAATAAGTTTGATTCACTGAAACGGGAAAATTACGTAGCTGAGTTTTTGCAAGTCTTGAAAATAGCACTGCACCACAGAGCTCAGGGCGCGGCAATGATACCGGCTTTATAGTTGCAACTTTGGATTTAGCACATACCAAGTGCGACATTATGAAACAATCTGAGTTTGATATACGAAGATACAATACCGCAGAATAAGCTTTCTCTGAACAGCCTTGTCCCATGGTGTGGCTTCAAACCATATTCGTTGCAATAATATTTTTGCTGCAACTATCACTGGCGCTAGCCATTCCGCAGGATCAAATAATTTTGCAATTTAGGAAAAATCTCTCTCTTGCTCGCTGCCGTTCAAATTGAAAAATTTGGAGTTGTGAAGTAGAAGAAATCGTCCTTAGCATTCCAATGAACATCCAGTGCCTTGGTCGTACTGTCTTTATCAAGCTTGAGAAAATTTTCGCTCAAAATATGATCTGGAGGCAACTGATTTAAGAGTGCAAAAGTATTTGAGGTCCACTTTTGAAGTGGGAAACCGCATTACTCAAGCAAACAAATTAGCTCTTGTTCAGCTTGATACGCTGTTGTAAGGTCATAAGCACCTGAAAGTATATCGTCAACATAAGATTCTGATAAGAGAATCTTTGCCGCTATTGGGTATTTACCTGCATTGTCTTTAGCTGCTTTTGCAATAGTCTTGAGCGCCAAATAGGGCGCAAAATTTACGCCAAACGTTACAGTTAATAATTCATAGTCTTCCGCGTTCATACAACCTGGGAAACGAAAGAGTTTGCGTTGAAAAGATGTATCTTCGGAATTGATTGGTATTTGTAGATACATCTTTTCTATATCGGCATTGAATACGAACTTGTAGAATTGCCAGTGAATGAGAAGAGATGGGAGACCAAGTTGTAACGTAGGTCCAGTGTACAACAGATCATTTAAGCTTACGCCGCTGGAAGAAGAGCTTGACGCATTAAAAACCACAGAACCTTCGTAGAGGCACTTTCAGGTTTTAAAACGGCATAGTGCGGGAGATAAAATGATGAAACTACTCCTTCTCTAAGTACTTCTTGCCTGTCCACCTGTCTCATGTGCCCCAGTGATAAATATTCAGCTAAAACTTTAGCATATTGGGATTGTAATTCGGTTTGTTTTGCAAGATGCATTTCGTTGCGTAAGAATTGTTTTAATGCGATTTGTCTTTAAAACCCTAGAGGTTTTGAAGAAGACTCTGTTTTAAACGGCAACCGTACCACATATCGCCCATCGGAATGTTGAAAGGTAGTGTTTTCACACAATTGATCTTCAACTGATAAAATTGGATTGTGATCTTGAATTTCCTCCAATTCCCAATTCAATTTGAGAGGAAGCATTAAAAGAAGGATCAGTAAGACATAGTTCACTCAGCTCAGATGGATCAAGATGAGAAAATGGTACTCCTGAAGGCAACAAAGTCGAAGTGATTGGCGTGGTACTAGATAAAGGTGAGTTAGGAAAATGTAGCAATGAATTATGCCGCTTGTTACAAACTGAACAAGTGAATTGACTGGCGCATGTTCTTGAATTATGATTGGGTGATAGAGTCATTGCCAAAAATTTAGAGCATTTTGGAATAGGATGCTGCCCTGAACGTTGGCGGCAGCTAAAAATTTGTGGCTTGGAATGGAAAGTTTTTACACGATTACGGGTTTGAAAGTTATTTTTGTGAGTTTTCCCGTGCATGTTATGGACAAATGAGAAGGTGAAGTTACATCAGCGATTGTCTCCAGCACTTGATAACGTGAACTTAGAAAACTGTCCATCTGCTTCCATTTAGGAAGAACTGTGGGGTCAGATAAGGATTGCCAAATAGGGCGCAAAATTTACGCCAAACGTTACAGTTAATAATTCATAGTCTTCCGCGTTCATACAACCTGGGAAACGAAAGAGTTTGCGTTGAAAAGATGTATCTTCGGAATTGATTGGTATTTGTAGATACATCTTTTCTATATCGGCATTGAATACGAACTTGTAGAATTGCCAGTGGATGAGAAGAGATGGGAGACCAAGTTGTAACGTAGGTCCAGTGTACAACAGATCATTTAAGCTTACGCCGCTGGAAGAGGAGCTTGACGCATTAAAAACCACAGAACCTTCGTAGAGGCACTTTCAGGTTTTAAAACGGCATAGTGCGGGAGATAAAATGATGAAACTACTCCTTCTCTAAGTACTTCTTGCCTGTCCACCTGTCTCATGTGCCCCAGTGATAAATATTCAGCTAAAACTTTAGCATATTGGGATTGTAATTCGGTTTGTTTTGCAAGATGCATTTCGTTGCGTAAGAATTGTTTTAATGCGATTTGTCTTTAAAACCCTAGAGGTTTTGAAGAAGACTCTGTCTTAAACGGCAACCGTACCACATATCGCCCATCGGAACGTTGAAAGGTAGTGTTTTCACACAATTGATCTTCAACTGATAAAATTGGATTGTGATCTTGAATTTTCTCCAATTCCCAATTCAATTTGAGAGGAAGCATTAAAAGAAGGATCAGCAAGACAAAGTTCAATCAGCTCAGATGGATCAGGATGAGAAAATGGTACTCCTGAAGGCAACAAAGTCGAAGTGTTTGGCGTGGTACTAGATAAAGGTGAGTTAGGAAAATGTAGCAATGAATTATGCCGCTTGTTACAAACTGAACAAGTGAATTGACTGGCGCATGTTCTTGAATTATGATTAGGTGATAGAGTCATTGCCAAAAATTTAGAGCATTTCGGAATAGGATGCTGCCCTGAACGTTGGCGGCAGCTAAAAATTTGTGGCTTGGAATGGAAAGTTTTTACACGATTACGGGTTTGAAAGTTATTTTTGTGAGTTTTCCCGTGCATGTTATGGACAAATGAGAAGGTGAAGTTACATCAGCGATTGTCTCCAGCACTTGATAACGTGAACTTAGAAAACTGTCCATCTGCTTCCATTTAGGAAGGGCTGTGGGGTCAGATAAGGATTGCTCCCATAAAGAAAAAGTACTTGGTGGAAGTCAGTTGGAGCACGCATATATGAGGATAGGATCCCAACTTTTAATATTTATATCATGAGCTTCCAGTACGGATATGCAATCGTTGATATGCCGCTGTAAGTTTTTTATAACCTTTGCCGACTCACTTGAACATAACGGAAGATTCAATAAAATCTTTACCTGATTGTTGACAATAATTTGTTTATTTTCATAAGTAGATCGCAATGCGTTCCATGCCAACTGAAAACTTGCATTGGTAAGAGGAAACTTTGCTACTATACTAAAAGCGTCATCTGCTGTTTTTGATCTCAGATGAAAGAGCTTTTCAGGTCAAATGAAAGAGCAGGTCAAATAAATGCCTTAACTGGATATTTTGAATTGAAAGTTTTTGGTTGTTTTATTTTTTTGCGAGTTTTAGATTGAGTTTTGGAAGTTATTTAGAGTGCGATTTTTAGCGATTTTTATATCGAAATAAAAGTATCAAATCAGGCAAAAACATTTGGTCATTGGTAAGCCTTTTGTTATAAAAGAACCGAGCCATATTTAAGTGGAAAAACTATAAATGATAAAACTGTGTGCCAACATTTTGTCGTGGTTTTAAATTTATTGAAATTATTATAATCGATAATAACAAAATAATATACAATTCGTTGTAATAAATACATTTACATAATTGTGAAATATAACATTGAACAGTTCAAAAGACAATTTTAAATAAAATTAAAACTATAATATATTATTATTATTATTATTATTATTATTATTATTATTATAATTATTATTATTATTATTATTATTATTATTATTATTATTATTATTATTATTATTATTATTATTATTATTATTATTATTATTATTATTATTATTATTATTATTATTATTATTATTATTATTATTATTATTATTATTATTATTATTATTATTATTATTATTATTATTATTATTATATTATTATTATTATTATTATTATTATTATTATTATTATTATTATTATTATTATTATTATTATTATTATTATTATTATTATTATTATTATTATTATTATTATTATTATTATTATTATTATTATTATTATTATTATTATTATTATTATTATTATTATTATTATTATTATTATTATTATTATTATTATTATTATTATAATTATTATTATTATTATTATTATTATTATTATTATTATTATTATTATTATTATTATTATTATTATTATTATTATTATTATTATTATTATTATTATTATTATTATTATTATTATTATTATTATTATTATTATTATTATTATTATTATTATTATTATTATTATTATTATTATTATTATTATTATTATTATTATTATTATTATTATTATTATTATTATTATTATTATTATTATTATTATTATTATTATTATTATTATTATTATTATTATTATTATTATTATTATTATTATTATTATTATTATTATAATTATTATTATTATTATTATTATTACTATTATTATTATTATTATTATTATTATTATTATTATTATTATTATTATTATTATTATTATTATTATTATTATTATTATTATTATTATTATTATTATTATTATTATTATTATTATTATTATTATTATTATTATTATTATTATTATTATTATTATTATTATTATTATTATTATTATTATTATTATTATTATTATTATTATTATTATTATTATTATTATTATTATTATTATTATT
>CATNUY010000164.1:7500-12500 GCA_951217065.1 Baccha elongata | reverse complement strand
TTTCCGTTTGAGAACCATCGCGAATAAAATAAAAAAGAAATTAATTATTTTTGTAATACGCAGATACGATTGGAAAACTGAACTATCAAAAAAGAATACTTAAATTAAGAACAATGATGCTTAAATTGTGAGTGAGCAACTTGAAAATACGTTAATTAAAAAAAGAAAAAAAACTTTATGCTGGTGCAGCAATTCAAAGAAAATAATAATTGTAATATTTGTGAAATTGTGAAAAAAATAGTTTAAGAAAACTATCAAGAATAAATCTTTTCTTTATTAAGTTGTTTTGTTGAAATTTTGTGCAAAAAAAGAAATCGCAAAAATTTATAGAAGTTAATAAGTTCAAAAAAATAATATTTGTGAAATTGTGAAAAAAATAGTTTAAGAAAACTATCAAGAATAAATCTTTTCTTTATTAAGTTGTATTGTTGAAATTTTGTGCAAAAAAAAGAAATCGCAAAAATTTATAAAAGTTAATAAGTTCAAAAAAAATAATAATTAAAAGAAATTAAATAATGGATGAGATAAAAAAATCCATACAAGATTTGACCGGCGGATTTAATCAATTATACGATCAAATTAAAAAAGTCGAAAATAGGCTGGTGGCGCTCGAACAAAATTCTGCTAGTGCTAGTGTCAGTGAAAGTGCATCTGGTTTTAGTGTTAGTCCATCTGAAGCTCCTTTAGTATCTCCTAAAAATGAGGCGGAACTCAAGGAAATCAGTAAGCTTCCGGACAATGTAAAAGAACTGCAAGTGTTCGATGGGAATCCGACACAATATGTGTCATGGATTCACAACGTGGAGTCGATTTTGAAAGACTTCAAAATCGTCAGAGGTAAGCCAATATATAGAGCAATTTTACAGCATGTCAGACAAAAGATCCGTGGGAATGCGGATACGGCGTTGATCTCGTATAATATCTTCGAAGACGACTGGAACGCCATCAAAAGATGCTTATCTCTGCACTATGCGGATAAAAGGGATATACGGACCCTTGAGCACCACTTGGGTCAGCTGTCCCAGAAGGGGACAAAGATTGATGAGTTTTACGCAACCGTAAACCATCAATTTTCTCTTATTATAAATAAGATTAAGACCGAGACCTATTCACAGGAGACTGTGAACGCACTGATTGAAACTTATCGCAATCGTGCGTTAGATGTTTTTGTGCGTGGGTTGTCTGGGGACATTTCTCGTTTGCTGATCATACAAAAACCCAAGACCTTACCCGAAGCCTACACGGCTTGTCTAGAAATTCAAAATCTTAACTTCAGGAGCAATACAATACACAACCCCAACGCTCCTAACACAATAACGGCTCCAGTAAATCAGTCTTTCAGATCAAACAATTTCAAGCCCAATGTGTCGCCAAGAAAGTTTATTCATCCTGGCTCTTCCCAAAATTATAGAAACGATAATCCTCCACCAAGGCCGACTGCTCCCAAGCCCCATGAAAAAATGGAGCTGGGTTCTGTGCAAACGAGGCAGGTTGACTATATCAACCGTCCTCGTTATGGTATTATATAACACACCAGTGCGCCGATCTGAAGTCAATGGTCAAGTCGAAAGATTTCATTCGACAATATTAGAAATCTTCCGATGCCTCAAGCAAGAGCATAAAGACCTTCGACTGAAAGAATTAATTAGCATAGCAGTGGACAGGTATAATAGAACCATCCATTCTGTTACTAAGCGCAAGCCCAGCGACATTTTTTTCGAAAGAAGTCAGAAAATTAATTACCAAAATCTAATCGATTTCCGCACCAAAGTCAACAAACAACTAAAATATCAAATTCATAAAAAACAAAGAGAAACAATTCTCCATAGAAACAAAAAAAGAACACAGCCTAAAAATTATAAAAAAGGCGAAATTATTTATACAGCCACTAAAGGCATAAAAGCAAAAAATAAGCCTCTTTTCCGAAAGGAAATAGTGGCAAAGAATAATAAAGTAACTGTCACAACATCAACTGGCAGAAGGGTACATAAAACCCACATTAAAAACCTAAATCATTAAAAAAAAAAAAAGAAAAAAAAGGATAATATATCCTTAAATATATTGTACATCTATACCGTATTTCAAAATGCTTTTATAAATTATTTTAATCACAAATTTATTATAAAAAAAGAGCTTTCTTGTTATGTATCTTAATATTCTCACTTGCATTGTAATTGCATTATAAATTATAACTATATTTAAAATGTATTCCAAACCTTTTTTTACTTTTGTAACAGAAAAACCTTTTCTCCAAATTAACATTAATAATATACATTTTAATTAAGATGTCTTTATACGAATGATTAAATTACAGACTTACCTGCTTAACCTGCCTAACAAGAGTCCAAAGCCTACAACTATTTCCATACACATCACCACTTGTTTCGATTAAAGAGAGTAAAGCCTGAATAATCAACGGCAACTTTAACCTCATCCATGTCATCGACCTGGGTCAATTCGAGCGTCAACTAGATGAGCTGACTGACTCCATTAAGAAAAACTTCAGGAATCTAGACAGGAAGCAGCTGGTAAGCTTCGGATCGCATCCAGCTACTGAAAGCCAAGCCACTGCGAAAACCAAGGTCCATTGAATGGATTGGCTCAGCACTGAAATGGGTTGCAGGAAATCCAGATGCGCCAGATTGGAACAAAATCTTACAAAGCCAACAAGAAATTGTGGAAAATAATAACCAACAGTACAAACTGAATGAAAAGGTCTCACACGTTATAGAAGACATTTTTTTTTTTTTTTTCTTTCGGTAGGTGGAAATCTTCAAAAGACACTTGATAATATTCGGTATCAAGTAGTGTGGGACTTCTACCGCACTAAAACCACCTAGAATCATGACCAATCTATAAAAGATCGACAAATGATTTTAGTTTCTCAATTTTTAGTTCACATTTTGGGAAGTTTGATGATTTAATACTTTCCCATCGCTTTTAGACCATCAGCTCATGAGGCTTGGTTCTTTTTAGTCTCCGAACATTGGTACGTACATTTAAGACTGTCTCCATTTCGGAGTTAGTGTGACTAATCAGTCGCTGATTGTGTGATACAGCGTGTTTTCTAATTACTTCTGTAACCATTTCTACTTGAAGGTCACAATGTAAATCGCTGTTTCTTATATACCAAGGGGCGTTTACTATTCCACGAAGGACTTTGTTTTGGAATGTTTGGATGGTTTCCGCATTTGTTTTCTTTGTACAACCCCAAAGTTGGATGCCATACGTCCAAACAGGTTTTAATACCTGCTTATACAACATTAATTTGTTTTCAATTGATAGGGCAGAGGTTTTTCCCAGTAACCAGTACATTTTTCTATATTTTAAGTTAAGTTCTTCCCTTTTTTTCTTGATGTGCTCTTTCCATTTTAGCTTTGCATCCAAAGTCATCCCAAGGTATTTGGCCGTATTGGAGTAAGGTACTACTTTACTATTAATAAAAAGTGGAACATTATTAATCTTTTTATTAGTAAAGTTTATATGCGTTGATTTTGTTTCATTGAGTCTGATACGCCACTGTTGCGTCCATTCTCTTATCTTGTCGACTGCATATTGCAGTTTTTCTGTTGCCTTTACAACGCATTTATCTGACACTAATATCGCAGTATCATCTGCAAAAGTGGCCATGATCGCATTGTTGTCCACTGGAATATCCCTTGTATACAACAAATACAGGGTTGGTCCTAAGACACTTCCTTGTGGTACGCCGGCTTCGATTTTCTTAAGTTCCGAATACTCTTGCTCGTACCGTACTCTAAAAAGTCGGTCGGTAATATATGATTTGAGTATTTCATAGAACTGCCTGGGAAGGTCCCTGTGCAGTTTGTACTCGAGCCCCAAATGCCAAACCTTGTCAAAGGCTTGAGCAACATCTAGAAATAGAGCGGAACATACTTGTTTTTCTTCAAGTGCTTTTTCAACAACATCCGTAATTCGATGTACTTGGTCTATCGTGGAATGTTTGTTTCTAAATCCAAACTGATGATTTGGTATTAGTTTTCGTTCTTCTATTATTTTGCTTAGTCTATTTAAAAGCAGTTTTACGAAAACTTTTGCCATAATTGGTATAAGCGATATTGGTCTGTAAGATGTAACTTCGGTTGGTGGCTTACCTTGCTTTGGTATAACAATGACTTCTGCAATTTTCCAATGATGTGGAACATAACGGAGTTTAAGGCATGCATTTATTATGTATTGGAATTTTTTGAAGGCTATTGTTGGCATTTCTTTCAAGACCTGAGCCGTAATTAGATCATACCCGGGTGATTTTTTATTTGATAACTTTTGATGGCACATGCTTTTTACTTCTTTGAGCCTTACTAAGGGAATTTCTAAGTCATCATTTTTATTAACAAATTGTAAGTTATTTGCCCCTGCACTTTGTGGAAACGGCTTAAAGACATTCGAGAGATGATCTGCGAAGAGGTCAGCTTTTTGTTTCGGATTTGCAGTCCATTTTCCGTCTTGTGCTTTGATGGGCGGATTTTGTTGTTGCGGTCTATTCAGACGTTTGGTAGCTTTCCACAGTGAGTAATCAGTAGAAGCACCGGTCGTCAAACTTTCAAGAAAACTGCTAAGTGAATCATTTTTGAATTCATAGATTCTTTTTTTCAATTCGTTATTTAGACGATTAAATACTCTCTTATCGCCCGGAAATCTCGAAGTTTGCCATTTTCTTCGAGCCCTTCTTTTTTCCAATATTAACTCTGTTATTTCTACAGGGTATTTTATTTCTGTTTCTCTTCTGTTCAAAATAGTTGGCGTGCTTTCTTCTGCAGCCTGTTGCACATCAGCAATAAATTGTTCAACTTCGTGGTCAATTTGTTCACTAGTTTCCATTGGGGATCTAAGGTCAATAAAACTTTCCAGTTTTACTTTAAATTCTTCCCAATTTGTTCTTTTATTCACGAGCTTTGGATTACTTTTTTCTTTTATTTCTACTTCACTCAGTGATAAAATAGCTGGAGTATGATCTGATGAAAGATCGTAACTACCTA
>CATNUY010000164.1:0-2500 GCA_951217065.1 Baccha elongata | reverse complement strand
CAACAACAACAACAACAACAACAACAACAACAACAACAACAACAACAACAACAACAACAACAACAACAACAACAACAACAACAACAACAACAACAACAACAACAACAACAACAACAACAACAACAACAACAACAACAACAACAACAACAACAACAACAACAACAACAACAACAACAACAACAACAACAACAACAACAACAACAACAACAACAACAACAACAACAACAACAACAACAACAACAACAACAACAACAACAACAACAACAACAACAACAACAACAACAACAACAACAACAACAACAACAACAACAACAACAACAACAACAACAACAACAACAACAACAACAACAACAACAACAACAACAACAACAACAACAACAACAACAACAACAACAACAACAACAACAACAACAACAACAACAACAACAACAACAACAACAACAACAACAACAACAACAACAACAACAACAACAACAACAACAACAACAACAACAACAACAACAACAACAACAACAACAACAACAACAACAACAACAACAACAACAACAACAACAACAACAACAACAACAACAACAACAACAACAACAACAACAACAACAACAACAACAACAACAACAACAACAACAACAACAACAACAACAACAACAACAACAACAACAACAACAACAACAACAACAACAACAACAACAACAACAACAACAACAACAACAACAACAACAACAACAACAACAACAACAACAACAACAACAACAACAACAACAACAACAACAACAACAACAACAACAACAACAACAACAACAACAACAACAACAACAACAACAACAACAACAACAACAACAACAACAACAACAACAACAACAACAACAACAACAACAACAACAACAACAACAACAACAACAACAACAACAACAACAACAACAACAACAACAACAACAACAACAACAACAACAACAACAACAACAACAACAACAACAACAACAACAACAACAACAACAACAACAACAACAACAACAACAACAACAACAACAACAACAACAACAACAACAACAACAACAACAACAACAACAACAACAACAACAACAACAACAACAACAACAACAACAACAACAACAACAACAACAACAACAACAACAACAACAACAACAACAACAACAACAACAACAACAACAACAACAACAACAACAACAACAACAACAACAACAACAACAACAACAACAACAACAACAACAACAACAACAACAACAACAACAACAACAACAACAACAACAACAACAACAACAACAACAACAACAACAACAACAACAACAACAACAACAACAACAACAACAACAACAACAACAACAACAACAACAACAACAACAACAACAACAACAACAACAACAACAACAACAACAACAACAACAACAACAACAACAACAACAACAACAACAACAACAACAACAACAACAACAACAACAACAACAACAACAACAACAACAACAACAACAACAACAACAACAACAACAACAACAACAACAACAACAACAACAACAACAACAACAACAACAACAACAACAACAACAACAACAACAACAACAACAACAACAACAACAACAACAACAACAACAACAACAACAACAACAACAACAACAACAACAACAACAACAACAACAACAACAACAACAACAACAACAACAACAACAACAACAACAACAACAACAACAACAACAACAACAACAACAACAACAACAACAACAACAACAACAACAACAACAACAACAACAACAACAACAACAACAACAACAACAACAACAACAACAACAACAACAACAACAACAACAACAACAACAACAACAACAACAACAACAACAACAACAACAACAACAACAACAACAACAACAACAACAACAACAACAACAACAACAACAACAACAACAACAACAACAACAACAACAACAACAACAACAACAACAACAACAACAACAACAACAACAACAACAACAACAACAACAACAACAACAACAACAACAACAACAACAACAACAACAACAACAACAACAACAACAACAACAACAACAACAACAACAACAACAACAACAACAACAACAACAACAACAACAACAACAACAACAACAACAACAACAACAACAACAACAACAACAACAACAACAACAACAACAACAACAACAACAACAACAACAACAACAACAACAACAACAACAACAACAACAACAACAACAACAACAACAACAACAACAACAACAACAACAACAACAACAACAACAACAACAACAACAACAACAACAACAACAACAACAACAACAACAACAACAACAACAACAACAACAACAACAACAACAACAAGAACAACAACAACAACAACAAGAACAACAACAACAACAACAACAACAACAACACAACAAACACAACAAACACAACAAACACAACAAACACAACAAACACAACAAACACAACAAACACAACAAACACAACAAACACAACAACAACAACAAACACAACA
>CATNUY010000163.1:32500-199791 GCA_951217065.1 Baccha elongata | reverse complement strand
CGTTGGATGTGACTAGGTATCCTAGAAATTCCACACTCGTATCTAGGAAGTGTGTTTTTTCCAAATTAATCTTCAATCCGGCTTCGTGAATTTTGGAGAAGATAATTTCTATATCTCTTAAATGCTCATCTTCAGAATTGCTATAAATGATTATATCATCTATATAGACGTAGCAAATCTTCCCGATTAGCTCTTTAAGAACGTCATCTATCATGCGCTGGAAGATGGCAGGGGCGTTCTTGAGCCCGAAGGGTAGTCGGACATATTCAAACTTGCCATTCATGGTGGAGAAGGCAGTCTTAGGAATGTCCTTCTCCTTCATGGCTATTTGATGGAATCCTGAGGTAAGGTCTAAGGTGGTAAAAAACTTGGCATTTCCGAGGCTCGCTAGGGTGTTGTTTATGTCTGGAATCGGATAAGTATCAGAAATGGTCACTGCGTTTAATCGCTTGTAGTCTATGACCATTCTGTATTGCTTTTCGCCGTCGGGCTTGGATTTCTTTGGCACAACCCACACAGGTGAGTTATATGGGCTTTTCGAAGGGCGGATGATATTTTCATCCAGGAGTTCGTTTACCTGCCTTTCAACTTCTTGACGCATGCAAGCAGGGTAAGGATAACTCTTCGTATAGATGGGCTCATCTGTGTTCGTTTTTATCTCTGCCCTTACATTGGTTTTTACCATTTCGTTTCTAACTGGGCCAAATAAGTCAATAAATTTATTGCAAAGAGTTTCTAATTTTATCTTGGATTTTTCGGAAGTATTTTTATTAAGGATTATTAGACTATTAACTGTATCGGAGATCTTGTTTTTCAAAGGGATTTTAATATTTGGTTTAATAATTAGTAAATTTTTATCTCTGTCGATCAAAGCTTTTAATTGTTTAAGCGTATCATCGCCGATTATTCCACCGAACGATTTTAGGCTTGGGAGAATAAAGAAGGTCACATTTAGGTCGCAGCCAACAAAGGAGAAAAATTTACCGCATATTTTATTTTTTATACAGATTCGTCCACCGGGACTGTTTATAAAGAATGGGATTTTTACAGGATATGGCTCTGGTGCTAGCCTAGGTTTGATAAAATTCTTATTTGCACCAGTGTCTACGAGGAAATGTAAGATTTCCCCGTCTTTTGTAGCGTACTCTATGTATGGTACGCTGGAAACGAGGCACTTGTCATAAAATTTTCCTCGTGTCCGGATTCAGCAAGGTCAAGGTTTCCTTCAGGTTCCTCAGTTGTGTCCTGGACATCCCCGGCCATGTGGAAGAGCCGTTGTTGTTTGTTTCGATAATTTCCAGAAGTGCTGGCTTCTCGTTTAAAAGGGTTATTTCCGGGATGGTTCATATAATTCACATTTTTGGTTTGCATCGAGCTGTCCACTTCCATTTTTATAGGGGGCTTTGGGCCAGTTGGCCTTTGTGGCGAGTTTGGTATTCTTTGGAAGTTTGACCTCCAGGAAGGATGGGATCTTTGATTATTTTCGTTATTATACCTGTTATTTCTTGGACGATAAGAGGTCCTTTCTTTGAATTCATAATGAATTGGAGTAGATATAATATTTGGTGCTTGGACATGCACCGAATTATTTCTATATGTAAGGTTCTGCATTTCCAGACACGCTGAGTAGGCTTCGGGAAGCGTCCTCGGTTTCTGGATAATGAGAAGCCTAGAAAGGTCTCCACTTAAGCCTCGTACAAAAACGTCTAGGGCTCTATTTCGGTAAGCCTCCACCAAGGCGTCCATAGTCTCGGTGGAATATGTTTCGGCTCTTATTTTACTTATGATAAGGGAAAACTGGTGGTTGACGGTGGCATAGAAGTCGTCCATCCGTGAAGTCCCCTGATTTAACTGATTTAGTTGATGTTCTAGGGTCCTTAAATCTCTTTTGTCAGCGTAATGCAGAGACAGGATCCTTTTAATGTCCAGCCACTCGTTGTCGAATATATTATAAGAACCGAGGGCTGAATCAGCTTTTCCTCTTATCTTTTGCCGGATGTGTTGAAGGATTGCCCTATAAATGGGCTTACCACGAACGATTTCGTAGTCCTTCAACACCGTCTCGACACTATGGACCCATGAGACGTAGTGGATTGGGTTCCCATCGAAAACCTGAAGCTCCTTAACAGAGTCAGGGAGCTTAGAGATACCCCCAAGCTCCTCTTCAGTGTTCGGCCCCCTTAGTGGTTCAGGATTTGCGGGCGGTGGCGTTGGAATGGCCTCCGCTCCCGAAACTTCCACGAGAGTTACTCTACGCTCCATGGAGTTCAAACGTGAAACCAAGGTTTCAATGGTCGGGGAAGGATTTGCTCGCTCAATTTGAGCAACCCGGGTTTCTATAGACCGAAGCTGCTCAAGGACAGTGTTAACTGCTCCTGTCAGCTGTGTGATGGAATCTTGTATGGCATCCATAATAATAAAAATTTGATTTTAAATTAAAAATAAATTCTGAAAAGTGGCCCAAAGTTTTCCAATAATTTTTTAGCGGGGAAAGAAGACACAACAAGTGTTTTGATTTATCGTAATTGTAGAGGAAAAAGGTTTTTTTTATAAAATGTTTTTTCTTTTCATTCAGGTTTCTTTTTAGGAGTTTAGACGTTTTCCTTTTTTTTTATAAAAGTAATATAATTTGTGCAAATTCTCTTATATATGTATATGATTTTTTGTATAATCAAAATTTCTCAATTATTGAGAATAGATTTTCAATTAAAAAAAAAAAAATTATATTCACAAATTCATATAAGATATAGATAAAATAATCTTACAATAGAAAACAGCTCATCTTCAAATAATCTCCTTCAGATGTTCCCTTTAGGTATCCCTTTACGTATCTTTGGTTTTACACAGATATATGCACGGTCACAGTTCTTTTGTCTTTTATATATTTTTTTCTTTTTTTTTCAAATTTCACCAATTTAATTATTGGTTCAACTCAGCTTAACTTTCGGTTTTGCACAAATATTCACAGTCACAGTTCTTTATCTTTTGTATATTTAATTATTGGTTCAACTCAGCTTAACTTTCGGTTTTGCACAGAATTTCACAGTCACAGTTCTTTATCTTTTGTATGTATTATTTTTTTTCAAATTTGACCAATTTAATTATTGATTCATGTTAGCTTAACTTTCGGTTTTGCACAGATATTCACGGTCACAGTTCTTTATCTTTTATGTATTTGTTTTTTTAAGGACTTAAAAGATCGTCCCTGCTCGGGCGCCAGAAACGGATCTTATATCCGTGATAAATAAAAAAATTAATTTTAAAGAACCTACAACTGGTTCTCTTAAATGAAACACAATTATATATTAAATATATATGTTGACAACTGTTTATTAGAATGATATAAGTACGTCTTAATCGCGGCACCGCCCAACTGCAAGTGCCGTTAGTATATTATTCTTAATCTATTTACAATTCATTTCTTAAATATAAACTGCTGAATTGCAGTTCCCACCAATGAATGGCCTTCAACTTCCCATGCATACTCGATCGGTCGCGTTTATGCTGTTGGGAATGGATCGAATGGCGCGTGTGCATGGGTTGCACTTTATTTACAGGTGGGTCAATGTCTGACCGTGATAACTTTGTTGTTGTTGTTGTTGTTGTTGTTGTTGTTGTTGTTGTTGTTGTTGTTGTTGTTGTTGTTGTTGTTGTTGTTGTTGTTGTTGTTGTTGTTGTTGTTGTTGTTGTTGTTGTTGTTGTTGTTGTTGTTGTTGTTGTTGTTGTTGTTGTTGTTGTTGTTGTTGTTGTTGTTGTTGTTGTTGTTGTTGTTGTTGTTGTTGTTGTTGTTGTTGTTGTTGTTGTTGTTGTTGTTGTTGTTGTTGTTGTTGTTGTTGTTGTTGTTGTTGTTGTTGTTGTTGTTGTTGTTGTTGTTGTTGTTGTTGTTGTTGTTGTTGTTGTTGTTGTTGTTGTTGTTGTTGTTGTTGTTGTTGTTGTTGTTGTTGTTGTTGTTGTTGTTGTTGTTGTTGTTGTTGTTGTTGTTGTTGTTGTTGTTGTTGTTGTTGTTGTTGTTGTTGTTGTTGTTGTTGTTGTTGTTGTTGTTGTTGTTGTTGTTGTTGTTGTTGTTGTTGTTGTTGTTGTTGTTGTTGTTGTTGTTGTTGTTGTTGTTGTTGTTGTTGTTGTTGTTGTTGTTGTTGTTGTTGTTGTTGTTGTTGTTGTTGTTGTTGTTGTTGTTGTTGTTGTTGTTGTTGTTGTTGTTGTTGTTGTTGTTGTTGTTGTTGTTGTTGTTGTTGTTGTTGTTGTTGTTGTTGTTGTTGTTGTTGTTGTTGTTGTTGTTGTTGTTGTTGTTGTTGTTGTTGTTGTTGTTGTTGTTGTTGTTGTTGTTGTTGTTGTTGTTGTTGTTGTTGTTGTTGTTGTTGTTGTTGTTGTTGTTGTTGTTGTTGTTGTTGTTGTTGTTGTTGTTGTTGTTGTTGTTGTTGTTGTTGTTGTTGTTGTTGTTGTTGTTGTTGTTGTTGTTGTTGTTGTTGTTGTTGTTGTTGTTGTTGTTGTTGTTGTTGTTGTTGTTGTTGTTGTTGTTGTTGTTGTTGTTGTTGTTGTTGTTGTTGTTGTTGTTGTTGTTGTTGTTGTTGTTGTTGTTGTTGTTGTTGTTGTTGTTGTTGTTGTTGTTGTTGTTGTTGTTGTTGTTGTTGTTGTTGTTGTTGTTGTTGTTGTTGTTGTTGTTGTTGTTGTTGTTGTTGTTGTTGTTGTTGTTGTTGTTGTTGTTGTTGTTGTTGTTGTTGTTGTTGTTGTTGTTGTTGTTGTTGTTGTTGTTGTTGTTGTTGTTGTTGTTGTTGTTGTTGTTGTTGTTGTTGTTGTTGTTGTTGTTGTTGTTGTTGTTGTTGTTGTTGTTGTTGTTGTTGTTGTTGTTGTTGTTGTTGTTGTTGTTGTTGTTGTTGTTGTTGTTGTTGTTGTTGTTGTTGTTGTTGTTCTTGTTCTTGTTCTTGTTCTTGTTCTTGTTCTTGTTCTTGTTCTTGTTCTTGTTCTTGTTCTTGTTCTTGTTCTTGTTCTTGTTCTTGTTCTTGTTCTTGTTCTTGTTCTTGTTCTTGTTCTTGTTCTTGTTCTTGTTCTTGTTCTTGTTCTTGTTCTTGTTCTTGTTCTTGTTCTTGTTCTTGTTCTTGTTCTTGTTCTTGTTCTTGTTCTTGTTCTTGTTCTTGTTCTTGTTCTTGTTCTTGTTCTTGTTCTTGTTCTTGTTCTTGTTCTTGTTCTTGTTCTTGTTCTTGTTCTTGTTCTTGTTCTTGTTCTTGTTCTTGTTCTTGTTCTTGTTCTTGTTCTTGTTCTTGTTCTTGTTCTTGTTCTTGTTCTTGTTCTTGTTCTTGTTCTTGTTCTTGTTCTTGTTCTTGTTCTTGTTCTTGTTCTTGTTCTTGTTCTTGTTCTTGTTCTTGTTCTTGTTCTTGTTCTTGTTCTTGTTCTTGTTCTTGTTCTTGTTCTTGTTCTTGTTCTTGTTCTTGTTCTTGTTCTTGTTCTTGTTCTTGTTCTTGTTCTTGTTCTTGTTCTTGTTCTTGTTCTTGTTCTTGTTCTTGTTCTTGTTCTTGTTCTTGTTCTTGTTCTTGTTCTTGTTCTTGTTCTTGTTCTTGTTCTTGTTCTTGTTCTTGTTCTTGTTCTTGTTCTTGTTCTTGTTCTTGTTCTTGTTCTTGTTCTTGTTCTTGTTCTTGTTCTTGTTCTTGTTCTTGTTCTTGTTCTTGTTCTTGTTCTTGTTCTTGTTCTTGTTCTTGTTCTTGTTCTTGTTCTTGTTCTTGTTCTTGTTCTTGTTCTTGTTCTTGTTCTTGTTCTTGTTCTTGTTCTTGTTCTTGTTCTTGTTCTTGTTCTTGTTCTTGTTCTTGTTCTTGTTCTTGTTCTTGTTCTTGTTCTTGTTCTTGTTCTTGTTCTTGTTCTTGTTCTTGTTCTTGTTCTTGTTCTTGTTCTTGTTCTTGTTCTTGTTCTTGTTCTTGTTCTTGTTCTTGTTCTTGTTCTTGTTCTTGTTCTTGTTCTTGTTCTTGTTCTTGTTCTTGTTCTTGTTCTTGTTCTTGTTCTTGTTCTTGTTCTTGTTCTTGTTCTTGTTCTTGTTCTTGTTCTTGTTCTTGTTCTTGTTCTTGTTCTTGTTCTTGTTCTTGTTCTTGTTCTTGTTCTTGTTCTTGTTCTTGTTCTTGTTCTTGTTCTTGTTCTTGTTCTTGTTCTTGTTCTTGTTCTTGTTCTTGTTCTTGTTCTTGTTCTTGTTCTTGTTCTTGTTCTTGTTCTTGTTCTTGTTCTTGTTCTTGTTCTTGTTCTTGTTCTTGTTCTTGTTCTTGTTCTTGTTCTTGTTCTTGTTCTTGTTCTTGTTCTTGTTCTTGTTCTTGTTCTTGTTCTTGTTCTTGTTCTTGTTCTTGTTCTTGTTCTTGTTCTTGTTCTTGTTCTTGTTCTTGTTCTTGTTCTTGTTCTTGTTCTTGTTCTTGTTCTTGTTCTTGTTCTTGTTCTTGTTCTTGTTCTTGTTCTTGTTCTTGTTCTTGTTCTTGTTCTTGTTCTTGTTCTTGTTCTTGTTCTTGTTCTTGTTCTTGTTCTTGTTCTTGTTCTTGTTCTTGTTCTTGTTCTTGTTCTTGTTCTTGTTCTTGTTCTTGTTCTTGTTCTTGTTCTTGTTCTTGTTCTTGTTCTTGTTCTTGTTCTTGTTCTTGTTCTTGTTCTTGTTCTTGTTCTTGTTCTTGTTCTTGTTCTTGTTCTTGTTCTTGTTCTTGTTCTTGTTCTTGTTCTTGTTCTTGTTCTTGTTCTTGTTCTTGTTCTTGTTCTTGTTCTTGTTCTTGTTCTTGTTCTTGTTCTTGTTCTTGTTCTTGTTCTTGTTCTTGTTCTTGTTCTTGTTCTTGTTCTTGTTCTTGTTCTTGTTGTTGTTCTTGTTCTTGTTGTTGTTCTTGTTCTTGTTCTTGTTCTTGTTCTTGTTCTTGTTCTTGTTCTTGTTCTTGTTCTTGTTCTTGTTCTTGTTCTTGTTCTTGTTCTTGTTCTTGTTCTTGTTCTTGTTCTTGTTCTTGTTCTTGTTCTTGTTCTTGTTCTTGTTCTTGTTCTTGTTCTTGTTCTTGTTCTTGTTCTTGTTCTTGTTCTTGTTCTTGTTCTTGTTCTTGTTCTTGTTCTTGTTCTTGTTCTTGTTCTTGTTCTTGTTCTTGTTCTTGTTCTTGTTCTTGTTCTTGTTCTTGTTCTTGTTCTTGTTCTTGTTCTTGTTCTTGTTCTTGTTCTTGTTCTTGTTCTTGTTCTTGTTCTTGTTCTTGTTCTTGTTCTTGTTCTTGTTCTTGTTCTTGTTCTTGTTCTTGTTCTTGTTCTTGTTCTTGTTCTTGTTCTTGTTCTTGTTCTTGTTCTTGTTCTTGTTCTTGTTCTTGTTCTTGTTCTTGTTCTTGTTCTTGTTCTTGTTCTTGTTCTTGTTCTTGTTCTTGTTCTTGTTCTTGTTCTTGTTCTTGTTCTTGTTCTTGTTCTTGTTCTTGTTCTTGTTCTTGTTCTTGTTCTTGTTCTTGTTCTTGTTCTTGTTCTTGTTCTTGTTCTTGTTCTTGTTCTTGTTCTTGTTCTTGTTCTTGTTCTTGTTCTTGTTCTTGTTCTTGTTCTTGTTCTTGTTCTTGTTCTTGTTCTTGTTCTTGTTCTTGTTCTTGTTCTTGTTCTTGTTCTTGTTCTTGTTCTTGTTCTTGTTCTTGTTCTTGTTCTTGTTCTTGTTCTTGTTCTTGTTCTTGTTCTTGTTCTTGTTCTTGTTCTTGTTCTTGTTCTTGTTCTTGTTCTTGTTCTTGTTCTTGTTCTTGTTCTTGTTCTTGTTCTTGTTCTTGTTCTTGTTCTTGTTCTTGTTCTTGTTCTTGTTCTTGTTCTTGTTCTTGTTCTTGTTCTTGTTCTTGTTCTTGTTCTTGTTCTTGTTCTTGTTCTTGTTCTTGTTCTTGTTCTTGTTCTTGTTCTTGTTCTTGTTCTTGTTCTTGTTCTTGTTCTTGTTCTTGTTCTTGTTCTTGTTCTTGTTCTTGTTCTTGTTCTTGTTCTTGTTCTTGTTCTTGTTCTTGTTCTTGTTCTTGTTCTTGTTCTTGTTCTTGTTCTTGTTCTTGTTCTTGTTCTTGTTCTTGTTCTTGTTCTTGTTCTTGTTCTTGTTCTTGTTCTTGTTCTTGTTCTTGTTCTTGTTCTTGTTCTTGTTCTTGTTCTTGTTCTTGTTCTTGTTCTTGTTCTTGTTCTTGTTCTTGTTCTTGTTCTTGTTCTTGTTCTTGTTCTTGTTCTTGTTCTTGTTCTTGTTCTTGTTCTTGTTCTTGTTCTTGTTCTTGTTCTTGTTCTTGTTCTTGTTCTTGTTCTTGTTCTTGTTCTTGTTCTTGTTCTTGTTCTTGTTCTTGTTCTTGTTCTTGTTCTTGTTCTTGTTCTTGTTCTTGTTCTTGTTCTTGTTCTTGTTCTTGTTCTTGTTCTTGTTCTTGTTCTTGTTCTTGTTCTTGTTCTTGTTCTTGTTCTTGTTCTTGTTCTTGTTCTTGTTCTTGTTCTTGTTCTTGTTCTTGTTCTTGTTCTTGTTCTTGTTCTTGTTCTTGTTCTTGTTCTTGTTCTTGTTCTTGTTCTTGTTCTTGTTCTTGTTCTTGTTCTTGTTCTTGTTCTTGTTCTTGTTCTTGTTCTTGTTCTTGTTCTTGTTCTTGTTCTTGTTCTTGTTCTTGTTCTTGTTCTTGTTCTTGTTCTTGTTCTTGTTCTTGTTCTTGTTCTTGTTCTTGTTCTTGTTCTTGTTCTTGTTCTTGTTCTTGTTCTTGTTCTTGTTCTTGTTCTTGTTCTTGTTCTTGTTCTTGTTCTTGTTCTTGTTCTTGTTCTTGTTCTTGTTCTTGTTCTTGTTCTTGTTCTTGTTCTTGTTTTTGTTGTTGTTGTTGTTCTTATTGTTGTTGTGGTTCTTATTGTTGTTGTGGTTCTTCTTGTTGTTGTTGTTCTTCTTGTTGTTGTTCTTCTTCTTGTTGTTGTTGTTCTTCTTGTTGTTGTTGTTTTTCTGGTTGTTATCCATTATATTCTCTTACAAGTTCAGCTCGATAAGTAATAGCTAGGGATAGGTATTTTACCAGTGAGATCCTGTTCCCGTCGCCATTCAGGATGTCTACAATGTTTTCGGTACTGAGCGTTCTAGTTCCAAAATATAACAGACAGAGTTCTCTTAACACAGGACATATTCCAAAAAAATATTGGGATTGACGTTTGTTGAACTGTCAAATAAGTTGTAAAAATAAGTGCTCCTTGAAAAAAGAAAATTAAGTTTATTAAAACCTTTGTTTAATTTATTTTTTTAATAAAAATTGAATATTTATAACCCCTGCTCTGTGAATATATAAAAAATCTGAGTTATTTTTAGAGGATAAGAAAATAAATCGTTAATAAAAACCTCGACAAAATTTCTAACCTCAATAAATGAATAAGAGAGGATTGGCAGGAACGTCTCCAGATATATTTGACGCCGAAAAAAGAGGATCTAGCTACTACCACAATATGGCAACCACTCCTGATAACATTATTACTTTGGATCGGGATGTATTAAAAGAAATTCTTCGCGAAAATAATGCCGAGCTAGTCAAAGAACTTCCCACTAAAAATGACTTCCAACATCTATTCACAGAAATTGCAACATTAAAATCGAAACATGATGAGTTTTTAGTCAAAGTTTTGCAATTAGAAGAAAAAAACAATCAACTAGAAACACAAATCGATAAACTTATGCAAAAAAGCGCAGAAAAAAATTTAATCGTTCGTTTACCTATTGAAGGCAATATTAATATGACGCAAAAGGCCAAATCCGTCTGCTCGAGTCTGCTCAACCTCAATACAAACAATGAAATTGAAAGTGCATATAAAGTACAAAACCGAGATCTAAATAAAACCACAATTGTTGTCCAAATGAAATCCAGGGAAAAAGCTATGAGTGTACTGCGCAACTCTGCTAAACTCAAGGAAACCGGCATTTCTTTCAACAAAGATCTACCTTTCAATGCACGCCAAAGAAGGGCCAAAATTATAGCACTAATGAAACCACTTAGAAGTCAGCACCCGCAAAAGAAAATCGTTCTGAGAGATGATAGATTGCATGTTGAAGATAAAATATTTACTTGGGATATGTCAGAAGGCTTAAAATGTGAAAATTTAGATGGATTCCAAATTTTATACCATACGTTGGGAAATTTATCAACAGGTGTGAAAAATACTATAATATATCTTATGAATGTAAACAATAGTTCGCCATCACAACAACTGTCAAACTTAAGTCAATCTACAAGTACAGGGTCGGCAAGAGTAAAAGAGGCAAGCAACACAACAGCCGCTGTACATAATGCAACTGAAGTTTTAGAGGGGTCCATTTTTTGAGATGGTGCAGTCTACTCGACACAAGAAAACATAACATATAAAATTTTAAGTTATAATATTGCTGGAATTAAAAATAAGTTACATTTTGTCGATTTTTTTAACTATTTAAAAGAATTTCATGTATTCTTTTTGTTTGAAACACATTTACTGAATTTTGAAGAAATTAAATTTAATAACATTTTTATGAACTATGAGTTAATATGGGTATCTGCAGTGAAATCAAATATATTCGGAAGAGCTTGTGGTGGGGAGCTATTCGTGTATCGTAAAAATCTTGGTCTAAATTTGGAATTTAAAAAATTAGATGATTCTTACGTACTAAAACTCGGACTAAATTCAAATAACTTATATAAAAATCTTGGTCTAAATTTGGAATTTAAAAAATTAGATGATTCTTACGTACTAAAACTCGGACTAAATTCAAATAACTTATACTTTTTATTATATTTTTATTTGGAATTTAAAAAATTAGATGATTCTTACGTACTTAAACTCGGACTAAATTCAAATAACTTATTCTTCCTATTTATCTCAACTGCAACCAGTGGCAACGTGATTTTAATGTTCTGAGAGACCTCCTTACAGACTTGAATTCAACAAATCTGATTCTCATTGGAGACCTAAACGGGAGGATTGGACTCTCTCAAAACGACTTCACTTCAGAAACCAACTAGACAATTTTGAAGCCACTTCGCCAATCCAAAGATGAATCAAGTGACAACAAAGGTAATAAAATACTCGAACTTGCAGATGCTTTTGATTGTCAAGTTTTAAACGGAAGTTGCGATGGTGATTCAAGTGGTGAGTACACATTTATAAGAGGCAATTCCTGTTCTGTAATAGATTACTGTTTTGTAACTGGAGCATGGCATGCAATACTTTCGGTTTTTCGAATAGGAGAAAAGATATACTCTGATCATATGCCATTGGAAATCAAATTTGAAGTTTCAAACAGTCAGAATATGGCCAGTACTACTGAACTTATTCCCTTGCCCAAACGATTTTTTTTTTTTTATATATATTGAGCGCGCACTAATGGGGTTATGAATACCCTTATAATGATTAAACACAGTGCGAGCAATTAGGAAATGAGGATAGGATTAGAAAGGAGAAACCGATGCACATTGGTTTTGAATGTCTGCAGACTGTAATGAGTGGGAAATACTGTGTCTGGTAAAGCATTCCACATTCACGTAGTGCGGCTAAAGAAAGAATCTCTGTACTTAACAGTACGTCCGAAATTGGGCTCAAGGGTAAACTGATGGGCATTCCTAGCAGTACGGGTATTACGGTTGAATTGTTTAAGGGAAGGAATGCAACTGGCTATTTCACTAGAGCATTGTTTATGAAAATAACGATAAAACAATGACAGGCATGAGACCTTGCGGCGGTGTTCAAGAGAAGCAAATGTCTCAGTAAGAGAACGATCTCCTATCATTTTTAAAGCTCTTTTTTCAATTCTATCCAGAAGACTCAAGTACGTTATTGGGGCTCCAGCCCAAATATGAGAGTTATACTCAAGTTTGGGACGAATAAAAGCTTCGTAAATTGTAGCCAGATCAGAAGGGGTAAAAAACTTCTTGCATCGTCGGAGAAAACCTAAACACTTAGCAGCATTTTTGGCGATGTCAAATATATGATCACTCCACAGCAAGTGGTTTGTGATGCACATACCTAGGACCGATAGTTGTTCAATCTCCTCGATGCAAGTACCACCCATGGATAGTGGCATTGGGGGAGGGTTACGCTTTTGCGACAGTATGCAGCATTGAGTTTTTGAAGCATTAAATTCTACACGGTTTTTAAATCCCCATTGAACAATGCTGTCAAGATCAGAATTTAATGAGCTTATCATACGCTGCCGTTGGTAGTCCACATCCGAAGAACAAGGATGAGAATCTAAAAACGAATATGAAAAGCAGAGGGTACTGTCATCAGCGAAACAATGTAGTGGGTTAGAAGTTTCAGACAAAAGATCATTTATAAAAATAAGGAAGAGCGTCGGAGACAAAACGGAGCCCTGGGGCACACCAGCGTTTATTTTGTGGATATCATTTTTGAACCCGTCCAAAACTACTTGAATTAAACGGTCCGAAACGTAATTTCTAACCCAACAAAGAAGAGATTCATCAATACCAAAAGCACGCATTTTCGATAAGAGAGCTTGATGCCAAACTCTATCAAATGCCTTTGAAATATCAAGTGCAATAATCTTACTTTCTCCAAAACGATGTAAAGATTTATTCCACTGTTCGGTGAGATAAACCATGAGATCACCAATGGACCTATTGCAACGAAAGCCATACTGCCGGTCATTAAGAAGCTTCCGTTCTTCAAGATATTTCTTAAGCTGAAAATTGATCAGCGTTTCCATGACCTGGGAAAGAAGGGACGTAAGTGCAATTGGACGATAGTTGGAGGGGGAGGAGGATTCACCTTTTTTAGGGACAGGCTGGACAAATGCTGTTTTCCATCCACTCGAAAAGAGACCAGTAGAATAGGACAGATGGAAATACGCAGTGGTTTTGCCAGCGTTGAAGAACACCTCTTCAGAACAATAGCGGGGATACTATCCGGGCCAGCGGATTTGTGAATGTCAAGATCTTTAAGGACTCTAGCAACTAAACGAGTGCGAAAGAAGATTCGTCCCATAGAATCGTTTACGCTTTGAAGTACAGGAGGAGTCATGTCACTCATTGGCAGCATCGAATTAACAGCAAACTGTGCTGCAAGCAGATTGGCTTTATCAATCGAGCTTACAAAAGGAGTGTCATTGGAAACGAGCGTAGGAACTGACGATGACGTAGTGTTGCGCACATTTTTTACAAATGACCAGAAATTTTTACTACCTTTGGGACATTGTAGTATTTTTTGCCTTAGTTTCTGGTCATGCAAAAATTTAATGCGTCGAGTATGTCCGTTACAATTCTTTCTAGCTTGTTTGAACTTATTCCGGTTTTCCTCAGTAGGGTTGGCTTTATAAATCCGGAAACTTACATCGTTGATCCTAATAACCTCTTTACAGCTCGAATCAAACCATGAGTTTTCTTTAGGTTTGATAGATTTTACCCTGTTCGGGATAAAATTTCTCATTCCTAAAAGAATTAAGTTTGTAACCATATCTGTGCTGGAATCCACGTCACTATCGAGGAAGCATAGTGACCAGTTAAAGTTCCTGAAGAAGTCGTTGAGACCGTTCCAGTTGGCTTTCTGATATTGCCATACGGTTCTCGTAGGGTTTTTGTCTTTAACTGGGGTTTTTTGGCATGAGAAATTAGCAGATATGACACAATGGTCTAATGTGCCTAGAGGCGGTAATACACTAATCGTATATTTATTAGGATCAGAGGTAAGAAACAAGTCTAGAGTGTTGGCGGACTGACCTGCAACGTCAGGAATCCGAGTTGGCTCATCAACTAACTGAGTCAGGTGGTTTAACTCAGCAAAGATCTCGACATACCTTCATTCGGATGTTGTCTGACCAGAATAGCGCAGCCACGAAGAATTGTGAACATTGAAATCGCCCGTAACAACGATCTCACTGTGCGGAAAGTGAGATACAATTCTCTGGATAGAGTCGGACAGCGCATCGAATTCGTTGGAAGTCGAATTACTATCCAAACTTGGGCTACGATAAATAAAACATGTGTGAATGATGCGCCTTTGGACGGTGAATTTAAACCACATATAATTAAAATTTGTGTTGGTGCACTGACCATATTGTGGTAGAAGTTGATAGGCAACATCATTCCGTACATATACGGCTAGACCATGGTGAGAAAAAAATAAAGGCACTAAGCTATAACCGTAAAGGTTAAACTCCGAGTGGTCAGTGGTTTCACCAACCTGAGTTTCGCTTAGTGCCAAAATAGCTGGCCTGTTCAAAACAGTATGAACGTACGCAGTGTAGTGATCCACTACATGCGACTCATCCCTTACCATTGGTATGTCTATTTTCACTCCCAAGCCACCGCATAGAATTTTATGTTGAAGATATTCTTTTTGTTGCGCAAACGATCCTCATGATCATCATATCCAGAAACCCATAGCGCCGCCTAAACACTGCAATTAATTAATTGTCGCCTGTTGTCATCTGAAACCACTGCGCCAGATACACAACTATATGGGACAGTGCATGGCAAACGCAAAGGGAAAGCACGAGCTTCATTAATATGTCATCACCCAAAATTCATTGATACCTTACACTGCAATTGTCAATCGCTATTGTCGCTCGTTGTGTATCTGAACTCGATATAGCTATGGCTATAGATACCGATAAGAGATACACAACAAATGGAGCCAGTGTGAAGTGCATGAGTTATTATTTAATGGTGTAAATGACCGGAGTCTTTTTAGCTACGTTTGGATATGTATGCATTTTGGGTATCGATATCAATTGGCAACAAAAATTGATATTTTACGACGAGAACGCATTTTTTATGAAAATGCATGATAATGCATTTTCATGGGACAAGTGTTAAAGTATGGTTTGTGGTGGGGATGGAAATCGACATGCAAATTATTTGTATAAATAGGCAAAGGATGATGAGGATTTTTTTCAGAGTTAATACTTCCATCAAATAAGACTGCAGCCAAAGCATTGAGACAGCGGGTCTTATTTTGAAAACTATAATTTTTAATACTTACTAAACACTGAGATCACAGCCAAAGCATTAAGACAGCGGGCCTCTTTGTTTCAATAAAATTAATTATAAAACTAAAAAAGTATTTTCTTTGACTCTCCCCAACGCACTCTTCTCCTAATTTAATAGGAAAGCACGGTGTGAAGCGCAAGCTTAAATTTGGGTTATTACATGGTGGCAGCGGTGGGATCCATACAAAAGTGATCTCCTATAAAAAAAAATCCTACTCTACAGAAGACCGCTCTTCTGATGCGTGGCTGGAGCTAAATACCAGCCAGTTAAAAAAGTTACAAGTGAAAAAAAAAAACACAAAAAAAAAGACCTTGCGAATTCCTTACACAGTACGCGGAGGCAGTGAAAATAAATTTAAATCAGTGAAAATATTTTTAAATCCAAAGGAAATCCAGGTCAACTACAACAGGCGACCAGCCAGTTAAAAAAGTTACAAGTGAAAAAAAAAAACACAAAAACAAAGACCTGGCGAATTCCTTACACAGGACGCGGAGGCAGTGAAAATAAATTTAAATCAGTGAAAATATTTTTAAATCCAAAGGAAATCCAGGTCAACTACAACAGGAACAGCTAAAGCAGCAACAACATCATCAGAAGCAGCAACAACAACAACAACAAAAAATAAAAGCAGCAAATTATTTAAGTAAGAATTAAATAAAAAAAACATATATATATATATTTTGGGACATCTTTTTCCTCCCATTTTTTTTCTTCTTCCTCCCCTCCCCCAAATATTTTTTTCTTCAAAATTGTCAAGACACGACGAGACCTAAAACGGTTAGAAAATTTTCTTTTTCTTCCTTTTAATCTAATAGAATCCGAAACAATGGCTTTTCAGGTCAATATTAGTGAAATTTGTATTATAGTGCCCACCTTCAATGGTGACCCGAGTGAATTAAAAAAATTCATCGCATGTGGGAACATCTTGTTCTCGTCATGTAAAAAAGAGGAACATACAACATTCCTCGAAATTGTAAAAACTAGGCTACAAGGTCCGGCCTTCGAACTAATACAGTTCAATTCTTTTACAAAGTGGAGTGAATTAGTAATTAAACTAGAGGAAGACTATAAAGAAACCAATACTCGTTTTGTCGCCCAAAGTGAACTTCTGGTGGCTCAACAAAACACCAAAGAGTCAGTTAAGGAATTTGGGGACAAAATATCAAAACTATTAACCTCCCTTAACTCGGCAACATTCGCAGATACTAGTGATGCCTCCATCAGGAAGTACCTGGTCAACGAGAATGAAAAACTGGCTATTCAATCATTTGAGGATGGTCTCTTGAATCCAAACTTACGTTTGATGGTTCAAGCTCACGGGGAAAAGAGCTTGAAAAATATAATAACTTTCGCAGAAAACCATGCTGCAAGAATAGATAGGCAGATGCCTACCTATAGAAATAAACCCCCCTTACAGCCAAATTCACCCTCAAACTTTTCGGTTAGATCGGCTATCCTTCCCGACAACAAGTTCAGGCCGACATACACCAAACCCAAGAGTAGTGGCAAGCATAATCATCGAATTGCTCCCCTACAATGATTTGACCATAATTAGAATTCCATTCACAGACGGTAAGAAAAGAAGTCTTGTTATCGACACTGGTGCTGAAATAAGTATAATTAAAACACCTACAGCCAAACCCATAAAAAACAATAAAAATAGCATAACAATTTCAACCATGGGCGATCATAAGGTAATGAGTACCAATGTTGTGAATGAGTCTCTATGGGTCGGCTGTGATGATGACAAAATTATAATTAACAACCCCTTTCATATTCTAGATGTATCTACCGACATGGATTTTGACGGCATAATAGGAAACGATTTCTTAAAAAAATATTCATGCGTACTTAGCTACGATCAAAATTTTATTAAGATCTTTCCCTTCATTGATGATCAATCTACCGCTATGATACATAATTTTGGGAAAGTACTGAGCACTATTCGTTATCATAAAGCGGGTGTTTCCGCTAATGTATCAAAAGCAAATAGAGAAATCCATTCGGTACCCAAACCTGTAACATTTAATGGAACTAAAAATTTGCACAAAGATTACTCAATTCAAGTCAAAACTGACCTTCAAGAAGATTGTACAATCGAAGAATCTAACCATACTGGCTCTAACTCTTCTCAATGTCATACAGACAATAGTGTAGGGGGTACAGAAAAAGTATGGCAATCGTTGAATGATACCGCCTGCCTTCGGGCTTGCCTACGGGCCGGATAAGACGATTCATCAAAACAAGACTACGATAAAATTGTTAGCAAACCACTTCCTAAGGAAAAAGTTATAAGTACAAAAATTAAAAATAAGCCTATGGTAACAAAAACTATAGCACAAAATGATATAAACCCAGCAGAAAGTAAGACTGGGATAGCAAAAAATAAATACATAACACTTGTGCAACGTAGTCAGCAAATGATAGAAGTTCCATTTAATTCCAATAAATCACGGGATATAGTAATAAAGAAAAAAAAAATAATCCCAGGGGTGTATGTAGGTGAAACTATAGTTAAACCTTAAAAAAATAAAATAAAAATATTATTAATGAATACTTTAGAAGAATAAAAAAACCTTCATCCAAACGACTTAAATTTAGAATGGGATACTCTTGACAACTATAATATTATTTCAGCTGATAGTCATATAGATCGTTTGCAGAAAAGGCTATCAGATTTACAAACAATTATAAAACTGGACCATTGCATTCAAGAGGAACAAAAATCAATATTGAACATCTGTAGAGAATTCAATGATTTGTTCTTCCTCAAAGGTGACCACGTTACTTACACCAATGCAATGGAACATAAAATAATAACCAACGACAGTAAGCCCCCATTATTCTTAAAACCATACAGACTTCCCGAAAGTCAGAAGCAAGAAATTCACAAGCAGGTAAACGAAATGATTGATGATTCAATTATACAACCTAGCTTCAGTCCCTGGAACTCACCTCTTCTCTTGGTTCCGGAAAAATCTGGTAACGATGGCGAAAAAAAAATGGAGAGTAGTAGTAGACTTCAGAAAATTAAATGAACAAACAATCGGAGATGCATACCCATTGCCAAATATCACAGACATTTTCGACCAGCTAGGTCAGGCAAAATATTTCAGCACCCTTGATTTAGCCAAAGGGTTTCACCAAATATTGGTAGCCGAAGCTGATAAAGAAAAAACTGCTTTCAGCACGCCATTTGGTCACTATGAATATAACCGTATGCCATTTGGTTTGAAAAACGCCCCTGCTACGTTCCAACGCCTCATGAATAATGTTCTCATGGGACTGCAGGGTATCGAATGTTTTGTTTATGTAGATGACATCGTCATCTATGGGTATGATCTTGATAGCCACAACCGAAAGCTCGTTAACATTCTGAAACGTCTAAGGAAGCATAATTTGAAACTCCAACAGAAAAGTGTAACTTTCTTAAAAAAAGAATTAATTTACTTGGGGCATATTATTTCAGAAGAAGGAATCAAGCCTGATCCCGAAAAGATCAAGGCAGTTAGAACATTCCCCGTGTCCAAAAAGCCAAAAGATGTTAAATCATTTTTAGGTTTTGTGGGATACTATCGAAAGTTCATTCCCAATTTTGCAAATTTATCCAAACCAATGACAAAACTTTTACGAAAAGACGCTATCTTTAAATGGGATGCCTTCTGCGACGAATCTTTCAGAAGTTTAAAACAAAAAATTATAGAACCTCCCATACTTTCTTATCCTGACTTTTCTAAAGAATTCATTGTTACTACTGACGCTAGCGATATAGCTTTAGGGGCGGTTCTTTCTCAAGGTCCGATTGGACACGATAAACCAATCTCATTTATAAGTCGAACCCTCAACGATCAAGAAACAAGATACACAACGTCGGAAAAGGAGTTGTTAGCAATTGTTTATGCACTTAAACAGTTTCGACCATATATCTATGGACGAAAGTTCACTATTTACACAGACCATAACAATTTACTATGGATAATTGGACAAAAAAAACCCACATCCAGATTGTTACGACGGCGCATCTTGATGGAAGAATACGACTTCAACATTATTCACAAACAAGGTAAATGTAATGTCATCGCAGACGCTCTCAGTAGGGTAAAAATTAACAACGACAGTAAGGTACTGGTGACAAACCAAGCTAGAAATCAAGTAAGCCAAGTAAATATACAAGATGATGAGGTAGAAAATATAGAAGTCTTGTCAACCTTCACTCTTGTGGAAAATAATGGATCAATTTTTGAAAACAAAACAACTAAAATTAAAGTAATAATATAACCAATAATAGAATCAGTAGACGAAGAATTTTTACAAAATAAATGTCCAAGTTTTAATAAACCAAAGATAGGAGAATTTTCCACATTTTCACATAATAATGAAACACTCTTTATAACTACTTTACCCATCCCAATCAGAACCGACAAAGATATGAAAATAATTAAAACATGTCTCACTTCGGTTAGCGACCTTAATACTGATGAACAGTCTATCGGATTTTCGTTACCTCACATGGACACTGATCAAAAATTAAATTAAAAACAATCTTAACATACATTTTTCAAAATCAAAACAAGGTCGTTTACGTTTTTACCAATGAAAAGATATTTTTGGATAATATCGAGTCGATAAAAACGGTACTTTATGAATTCCATGACTCCCCCCTCGGAGGTCACCAAGGCATAACAAGGACTATAAAGAAAATAAAGCAACAATATTATTGGCCAACAATGAACAATGACATAAAAAACTATATACTACAATGTAAATCCTGTCAGACAAACAAGTTGATACAGAATCCCCGAGTTCCCATGAAGATTACTACAACAAGCTCAACTCCGTTCGAAAGAGTAGCTTTAGATATTGTAGGGCCTCCAATTAGTTACGTGAACCATAAATATCTCCTTACTTTCCAAGATGACCTGACCAAATTTACTGAGGCTATACCACTAGAAAATGCAGAAGCCTCTACAGTAGCTAGGGAGTTTGCCGAAAAAATTTTATGTCGCTTTAGATTTCCTGAAGCACTCCTAACGGATCAAGGCAACGACAAACATTGTCGCTTTCACTGAATTGGAATCCCTCACATCCTTAGTCACACTCATCATTGTGAGATACCTAAACGCATTAGACGATATACTTGATTTAGTTACAGACGTAACCCAAAGCAAACCTCACCCATCCATTATAACTCCTGAGCAATTTGAAGTAGTGTTAACAAAAATTAAACAAGAACTCCCATCAAACACAAAATTACCTAGTACTCAGATAGATAACAACATTATATCTCTTTATAAAATGTACACTACCAAAGTAGCAATCCATGATAACAAAATAATATACGAAATTAAAATACCAATTCCGTTTGTTGAAAAATATATTTTGTACAAAAGTATTCCTTTGCCAACTATACATAAAAATAACTTCGTGTTGATACACCCTACCTCTCAATACATTTTTCTCGATTACAACAAAGAAAATTACTATCTATTAAATACAGCAGAGTTATCTCTCTGCAAATCCCAAAATGATAAATTCATATGTCGCCTTACACATCCATTATTGAGTACTAAATCAGAAAACCCACAATGTGAAATCCAATTGCTAAACAGAATACCAGTTATTCCCAACTCATGCGAAATAAGACAATCCAACCATTCAACAGTATGGATCCAACTATCGCAGAAGAATAAATGGATTTTCTCAACTTTTAATAATTATTATATTAACGAAATATGTGACGAAAACATAACCTCATATAATTTACACGGTACGGCCTTAATAGAAATCAAAGGGCATTGTTACCTTAAAAACAAAGACATGACAATACACACTTTTGACGAAAATTCTACAACAATTAGCAAATTTTACATTCCTCCGATAAACATTTCAAAATTACTTATAAATAATACTTCAAGTTTACCAAAATACCCCAACAACTTAGCCATTATTAAATTCTCTAGCCATGAAGACTTATAATGAGTATCTGAACAAATAAGCGAGATAAAAGCAGACGAGGCAAAACCGCTGACAAATCTAAGTGAACATCACGTTCATCATTATATACTTATCTACACGATTACAATTATAATTTTAGTATTGAGTTGCTTCAGAAGATACCAAACCTACAAAGTGAAAAATGAACCAAAACCCATTGCTTCGGATATTAAACTAGGAAGAAATCAAATCAAAGAAAACGACAAAATACAAACCGAAATACAACTCCATGACAAAAACTCCCAAAAATCCTCATCTAAAGATACCATAGTAGAAACGAATTTTAATTCAAAACCTGAACCCTCTCCAAAATTTGTCCTACGCCAATATCCCAAGTAACCAATAAAATATATATACATAAATATAAGATTGTTAAAATAAAAAAAAAATAATCCATAATAACCAATAAAATATATAAACATAAATGTAAGATTGTTAAAATAAAAAAAAAAAAAAAAAAAAAAAATCTTTTATAAAAACTAAATAAGTTAATATAAAAACAAAAACAAAAAAAATTTTTAAATTATTAATATAAAACTTCATGTTAAAAATTGTTAAGATAAATATTTTACATTTTTACGTATATAAATTTTTATGGTACGTTTATATTGTCAAATTTAAAAAATTATATCTTTTAACAAAACAAAACCTACAATGCAATTTTTATAAAATGTAATCCTTTCATCCTTTCGCAACTTTACAGAAAATTAACCTCTTCAAGGTATAATTTTCTTTCTTCAAGGGGAGCGGGATGTAGTGATCCACTACATGCGACTCATCCCTTACCATTGGTATGTCTATTTTCACTCCCAAGCCACCGCATAGAATTTTATGTTGAAGATATTCTTTTTGTTGCGCAAACGATCCTCATGATCATCATATCCAGAAACCCATAGCGCCGCCTAAACACTGCAATTAATTAATTGTCGCCTGTTGTCATCTGAAACCACTGCGCCAGATACACAACTATATGGGACAGTGCATGGCAAACGCAAAGGGAAAGCACGAACTTCATTAATATGTCATCACCCAAAATTCATTGATACCTTACACTGCAATTGTCAATCGCTATTGTCGCTCGTTGTGTATCTGAACTCGATATAGCTATGGCTATAGATACCGGTAAGAGATACACAACAAATGGAGCCAGTGTGAAGTGCATGAGTTATTATTTAATGGTGTAAATGACCGGAGTCTTTTTAGCTACGTTTGGATATGTATGCATTTTGGGTATCGATATCAATTGGCAATAAAAATTGATATTTTACGACTAGAACGCATTTTTTATGAAAATGCATGATAATGCATTTTCATGGGACAAGTGTTAAAGTATGGTTTGTGGTGGGGATGGAAATCGACATGCAAATGATTTGTATAAATAGGCAAAGGATGATGAGGAATTTTTTCAGAGTTAATACTTCCATCAAATAAGACTGCAGCCAAAGCATTGAGACAGCGGGTTTTATTTTGAAAACTATAATTATTAATACTTACTAAACACTGAGATCACAGCCAAAGCATTAAGACAGCGGGCCTCTTTGTTTCAATAAAATTAATTATAAAACTAAAAAAGTATTTTCTTTGACTCTCCCCAACGCACTCTTCTCCTAATTTAATAGGAAAGCAATGAACACTGAACTTACCAGCCATCACAATACACAAAATACACAAAAATACAAAAAAAAACCAAAACAAGATTGTTAACTATGAAGCAAATTCATTTTGGACACTGAAACTTCACAGTTGTAATTTAATTTATTTAGTGTTATGCCTTAATGGCAAATTAAAACTGATCCGCTCCTGAACCCCAAAAAAAATTTTACCGCAATTTATCTAGTTGTCATTTCACATAGTCTATTGCCGCACTGTATGATATGTATATAACAGCAGTACTTGCAGTGGCTATGAGAAACAATTGTGGGCGAAGGTAGAACAGAGAGGGATGGGAGCACAAGGAAGACTTGTTGTGTTGTTTTTATTTTTTTTTTCTTTATATTATTAGATGAATGTGCACTGCACTGAAGAGACTAGGTTTTTTTATTTGGCAATTTTTTTTGTTTTATTATTGCACACGCGGCGCGTAGGTTTCTTTATTTTGATTTTAGTTTTATGTGATTGAAAAAGAGAGGGGGATATTTATGTTTTTATTTATTATTCTGTTTTATTTTATCAAAACAGCAGAGACAAATGTACTACGCTCCCACGCGTGCGCTCACGGTGAGATGTAGATCGGAACTGATTTTGGAATGAAAATAATAAAAACATTTATCAAGCTAATTTAAATATCGAACTTTTGAATCTTTACATTAATGAAACAAACCCGAACATCGAACTTCTAACAACCATCATAAAAAAATCTGTACCTTTTCAACAATTTTCCAGAAATAACGGAAGCAACAACCAAAAGTGGTTTGATAAGGACTGCATGAAAGCAAGAAACCGATCATTTGGTTTAATTAAATTACTTAGAAAACACAATACCTTGGTCTTTAAAAAACTTTATGCTGAAGCGAACAAAGAATTTAAGAGTATCTGCCAAGTAAAAATAAAAGTGTTCGAGCAGCAGAATATAGCCAAGATTAACACTGCTTGGTGCTCAGCGGACTTTTGGAAAGCAGCTAAAATCTTAAACAGAAGAAAAAATTGTATTTCTGCAGATCTCCAAGCACATAGCCTACATACGCACTTCAGAGCCCTTTTAAACACTTCACAGATTTTTCCAAGCATGCAATATGCAGAACCTCATTTTATAGATGATTTTCTAGATATACCCTTTGATTTATCAGAAATAATCCAAGTAATCAATAGTGCTAAGATTAACAAATCTCCACGAGAAGATGGAATACCCTTTGAATTCTACAAAAACTGTACCACGGAATTTGCACAAGCCCTTACGAATGAATTTAACCGACTCTTTAAACATGAAGACATACCCCAAAGTTTTAAAAGAGCTATTATATTCCCGCTTCATAAAAAAGGTGATTATGCAAACCCAGGCAACTATAGAGGAATATCCTTCCTAAATACTGTATGCAAACTTTTTACTGCGGTAACTTTTAATAGACTTACGAAATGGATCCAAAACAAAAACATCTTGCAGGAATTCCAAGCTGGATTTAGAGAAAAGTATTCCACCGAAGACCAAATTTTCACGTTGCTGAGCATTGCACAAATGTATAAACACAAGAATAAAAAACTTTACGCCCTGTTCGTAGACTTCAAATCAGCATTTGATTCTATTCCACGCGAGGCTCTATATTAAAAGCTATATAAGATTGGTGTTAGCAGTAAGCTAGTGAATATCATAAGAGCTTTGTACGACAACAACACAGCAGCAGTTTGGGATGGAAACTTTTTATCAGAAGATTTCCCGACGACGATGGGTGTGAAACAGGGTTGTATATTGAGCACTTTACTTTTTATTCTGTATATCAATGACATAACAGACGATATGATGGGAGGCGTTGAGGTAAATCGAATAGCAATACCTTGTCTCATGTATGCCGATGACATTGTCTTCCTAGCAGAAACAGTTAATAGTATGCAACTTAAGATCAACAAACTTGAAAGGTACTGTAACGCTTGGAACCTAACAGTAAACCTGGAAAAGACAAAAATGATGATATTTAGAAATGGTGGGGGACGATACTCGAGAAATGAAACCTGGACATACCAAAGAGAACCAATCGAAGTTGTGCGTGATTATAAGTACCTCGATGTTATGTTTACTGCAAGTCTGAACATTGAAAAGCATCTTAAAATGAAGCTGTCAGGAGCGAAGCGAGCAATTAATTCAGTCTGGAGTGCTTGTATTCAAAACAAGTATGCTCTAAGCAAAAAATCATTCGATCGACCGCCCAGACCATTCTTCTTTACGCAGCTCAGGCTTGGGGATATACTCGCTTCAACACGGTGGAAAAGTTCCAAAGGTTTTGCATAAAACGCATATTTCGGTTACCGCACAGCACACCCACTACATATGATCAGGCTAGTTCCTCAGGTTGGCAACAGGTTAATTCCCTGTTCCGTAAAATTTTAGAATTACGAACCCGACAACAAGCCTCGGAAACGGACTGATCTCACGACGACAACCAACGCAACGAAAACGGCAAAACGATTTACGAATTTTCTTATGGAACGTACGATCGCTCTATAGAGCTCGAGCTGCTCAGCAGCTAGCCGATGCCCTGTCAAAATATAGAGCTGACATAACAGCACTACAAGAAATCAGATGGACAGGGAATGGTGTTTTACAGAAGAAAGAATATGACGTATACTACAGCTGTCATACAAAACACCATGTGCTCGGGGTAGGCTTCCTAGTCAGCGAAAAAATGAAGTCTACCATCATCGGCTTTAACGCTATAAGCGAAAGGCTATGCACCCTTCGCGTGCGAGGCAAATTTACGAACATTAGCCTCATTAACGTTCACGGACCTACGGAGGAGTCCTCAGACGAAGAAAAAGAGACTTACTACGAACAAGTCGAGAGGACCCTCAATGCCTGTCCAAGGTATGACGTAAAAATCATCCTTGGGGATTTGAACGCAAAAATAGGTCGGGAGCCGGTATTCAGGCATTACGCAGGCACCCATAGTTTGCATGAGAACACTAATGACAATGGACTTCGAGTCTTAGAATTGGCAGCATCGAAAAACATGGTCGTTGCGAGTACCAGGTTCCCGCGAAAAGATATCTACAAAGCCACCTGGGTATCACCTGATGGAGTCACTCGTAACCAAATAGACCACGTGTTGATAGACCGTCGCCACTACTCGAACTTGATGACGGTACGAACGTACCGAGGCGCCAATATCGACTCGGATCACTATCTTGTTGGTATGGTCTTCCGAGGGCGGATTGCCTTGCGAAGACGTATTGCATCCGCCGATCAAGTTCGAATCAACACGGCTGCCCTGCGCAATGAAAATGCCAGTAACACCTTTGGTAATGCGTTAGGACTCGCCCTAGAATCGCTTGATTTAGGGAGAGTAAGTCCTGGGGCCAGTATGCTGGGCGTAGATGAGAAGTGGACACGCCTTAAGAATACTGTCATTAGTACTGCCAACTCCATCTTAGGCAGCAGTCGTAGAAATCGGAACGACTGGTTTGATGATGAATGCAAGCTAGCGACTGAACGTAAGAATGTTGCGTACCGAGCAATGCAGCAATCTCATAGAACGCGGGCACGCGAAGAAGAATATAAAGAGCTCAGAAGAATAGAAAAACGGCTTCACAGACAGAAAAAATCAGCCTGGGAGAAGAACTTAATCTGTGAAATAGAAAAAAGCCGAGAGCGAGGTCAGCACCAGGCGCGGAAGTTCTACCAATCCATCCGAAACATGACGCAGTACACACCACGCTGCACATACTGCAAGGACGGAGAGGGAAATCTGATCACCGATCCACAAAGCATACTGGAGCGATGGGAAGTGTACTTTAATGAATTGCTAAATGGTCAACTCACTGCAGAAGTGGAGGCTCCACTGCTTCAAGACGAATACCCTATGTTGCCGTCACCAAGCATAGAAGAGGTTGAGAAGGCTATAGACCGGCTAAAGAAAAACAAAGCCCCGGGAGCTGATGGTATACCAGCCGAATTATTTCAACACGGTGGGCCAGCTCTACGTCAGGCAATTCATGATATTATAGTGCACGTGTGGGAGCGTGAAGAAATGCCAGAAGACTGGCGAAAAGGTATAATATGCCCCATACATAAGAAAGGAGATGTCACAACGTGCAGCAACTATAGAGGTATCACGTTGTTGAGTACCGCCTATAAGATACTCTCCTCTATCCTACAAGACCGGATAACCCCATACGCTAAAACCATCATCGGACAATATCAGTGTGGTTTCATTCCAGGCAAATCAACAACTGATCAGATCTTTACCCTTAGGCAGGCGATGGAAAAATGTCTAGAATTTAACATCCCAACATACCACCTGTTTATAGACTTTAAGGCCGCCTATGATAGCATAGCCAGGGTAGAACTTTACAAAGCCATGAGAGAATTCGGCATCCCAAATAAATTGACACGACTATGTAGGTTGACCATGACCAACGTAACAAGCCAAGTAAAAATAGCCGGATTGCTATCCAGACCAATCAACATCTTTAATGGACTCCGACAAGGGGATGGTTTGGCCTGCCTCCTCTTCAACCTGGCGTTGGAGAAAGCAATCCGTGACTCTGGCACGGCAACAAGAGGGACCATCGTCAACAGGTCCAGCCAGATACTGGCTTACGCAGACGACATCGACATCATCGGAAGAACCGAGCAAGCTGTACACGATTCCTTCATCCAGATCGAGCAGGCGGCACAAAATCTGGGGCTGCACATTAGTGAAGGTAAAACAAAGTACATGGTGGCGTCGAATGCGAGAGGAACAGTTGGTCAAACAATCAAGGTAGCGGAGCACGAATTTGAAGTGGTGCAATCCTTTAAATACCTTGGGTCAATAGTAGCAGCCGATAACAATATAGAAGAAGAAATACGCGGGCGGCTTCTCAAATCCAACAGAGCCTACTACAGTCTGTCAAAGCTCTTCAAATCCAGAAATCTCACCATAACTTCAAAACTACTGCTGTACAGGACCATGGTTCTGCCAGTACTCACATATGGATCCGAGACTTGGGTGCTTAGCAAAAGGCACTCTGACCTCTTAGCCGCGTTCGAGAGAAAAGTCTTAAGGAGAATTGTTGGCCCCATATGTGAGGAAGGACGATTCCGGAGACGGTACAATCATGAATTGTACGCAATCTACCTTGAAGCAGATATAGTGACAAAAATTAGGCTCGGTAGACTTCGGTGGGCAGGGCACCTAGCTCGCATGAGCGAAGAGGAACCTGCTCGGAAAGTTCTTTGTGGTACATTCTATGGCAGACGACAGCGTGGTAGACCATGCTTGCGCTGGAGAGATGGCGTAGACCAGGACGCCCGGAGCCTTGGGGTGCGCAACTGGATGGCGTCGGCTCGAGACCGGGATAGGTGGAGAGACTTGTTGAAGGAGGCCAGGACCGGACCCCGGTTGTCGAGCCGATGATGATGATGATGACACCCAACTACATGATATGTTTAGAAACAGGTTGTACACCCCTTATATTGTTCACACTAAAGCTTCACTTTGATTATGTGATAAAAGTTATGGGTATGAAAGAAGAACGTCTACCGAAAATTGTCATGAAACATATGATAGCTACTGGCGGATTCTGTGTCAATGAATGGCAAGAACTGGCGAACTGCTATGGATGTGACTTCAATTTCTACCCTAGTGATGGAGCTGCATCTTTGAGACTAAAATTCGAGAGCATACTCGCAAAAGCACCACCCTTCCTATACCACGGCTTTGTAAATGAAGCACAATCTTCTCAGCACAGGATGTACTATAGCAATATAATTTGCAAGAAAATACATACTTTTTAGACTGTAATAAGTCAGAAATGATAAGAAGCATCTTCATGGGAAGAGGTGAACTGTTGAGTCTCAACTACATGCCCCATAGGCCAGAGCTTGTCATAATATGTGATCTTTGCAACCGAAACGAGAGGAAGGACATGTATCATTTTATCGCAGTGTGTCCCATACTTAGCGAATTTCGAAGAACGCATTATGGAGTAACGATACTTGAACTAGAAGAACTGAAGTGTATACTGAATGGTGAACGTGGATGGAATGCCCTTTACTTGTACATCAAAGCTGCTCTTGAGTATAGAAGACAAATCAGAGAAGAAGATTTTTAAATTGAAATTAAACAAAAAAAAAACATGTATATGCAAAATATTATTTTAACTTTAAATTTTGTTTTAACGCAACAAGAAGTATTATTCTTAAAAAATGTTAATCAATACAAAATATGTCAATCTAGTAGACGGCTTTAGGCCATACTCAAAGACTTTGTATTTAAAATCTACAGTGAAATATTGTATTCAAACGTTTTTAATATAAGCCAATAAAAAGTCATTAAAACTAAAAAAACTAAAACTAACTATTCCAAAAAAGTTGATAAATGTTTCATCTTCTCGCTGATAACATAAGGTGCACTAAGTATTTCTGTTGGTTGTTGGATATGTACCGTTCAAATAAATAAGCCCTCCTCTTGCATTAAAATCCATCCTATTTTTGATTAACTTCATTCTTCCTGAAGATATCTACTTCCTTCCGTGTAGTTGAGGGTATTATAGAGTCCATGTGACGTTGAAGCTTGCGCTCTTTGAAGTGCCACATCACATTCTCTTTCCATCATTTGTGTGTCAACCAAATCAATTGCAATATGAAACAATCTGTTATTTCCAACAACCTCATGTATATGCCTTCCTTCTAACACATTCGTCCATTGTGTAATCCAGTATATTTTTTTTTACACTATTATATTCGCTAATATACGTGCAAGACGGTTTTCGTTATACACACAGAGTATTTTCTTAATATAGGTCATGTGACATTTCATTGTGTAGCTAAAAAGAGGTTTCAATTTAAGTTCCAGGGTAAGCATGTAGTTCGGGGTCGATGTTAGAATTTTTCTTAATTTTTTAAGAAAATATCTCTGAACCTTTTCCATTTCGTCGTATTGCTGATGTCCCCAAGCTTGTGCACCATATCCCAGAATTGATCGTGCTACTGCGTTAAACAGTTCTAGTTTTGACGTATTACTGATGTCCTTTTTTGAAACAAAAGTATGCCAAGTTAAGTTCGAACTCGTTTTTGCCTGATGCGTTCTTTCCTTGAAGTGTTCGTTCATACTCAGCCCTGGTGTTAACTATAAACCCAAGTACTTCTACTTGTTAACTACTTCAATTTCATCAGTTCCAAGGGTCCATCTTTTTAAATTGCTTCTTCTGCCTCCATTTTTTCTAAATATGATAATTTTTGACTTCTCGAGATTAATAATGAGATTCCACATTTGGCAATATTCCTCAAGTTTGTTTATCATGAATTGTAAGTCCTTTTGTGTGTTCGCGAAAACCACAATGTCGTCTGCATACAACAGTATTCGAATATTTTGTTCATCTATATGTATTCCACCACCTATGAAATCATGCATGTCGTTGATAAATAATGCAAATAACATAGGACTTAAGAGACACCCCAGCTCGGCATAAATCCTCGTTTCTAACCCTCCAAGTGGGTGCCGGGCGGGCAATGATCACTACAGTTGTTTTGTGCGATTTTGGAAATAACAGGTGATTAGCTAAGGTCAGGTTGAATTCGCTGAGGAGTTCCTTTACTCTTTAATAGTTCAACTCTTCAGAAATGCAATCTGACCATTGATACGAGGTTCCTGATTTTCAAGGTGGTGTGAGCGTTCTTAGAACACAATCCGTGCTGAAGAAATGGAAGGCTGGGGGAAAAGCCAGTCATTAACGAGCTCTTTCGGGTGCCTAGGTACAAGGCCCGAAATATTCTTTACCTTACCCCGGTATATCGGCTCTGCCGTGGCTGACCTCCTTTCCGTACTACTCGTGGGACCAAAATAGATTTTTTAAAACCCAAAACCCCAGAGGATGACATGACGAACGATTACAGACCCCAAATACAACAACAACCAGACGTTGATATGACAGACTTTAACGAACTTGGCAGCGCGTCAGAAGACGAACTGCTTGCCTCCAGTCAGGAGACAACTATCAACGTCGGTGGCGAAGGTAGTGCTGCTCGTAGTAGTACTCCATCGTCACCAAAACCTTCGGTTAGCACTCAGAGCACCAGCGGTGAGCGGGTGCTAACCACAACACAAAAACAAGGCCGGACAAGGCCCAGTTCAACCATGCTAGGTTCGTCCTGAAAAAAATTGCGAAACGAGAAGAAACGCAAGCATTAAGCGAACGCGATCGTGAGGACAGGAAAAAGTTCTCCAAAATTGTTGAAGAATATAGCAAGTTCTTGGAGGGCGCTACTCTTCAGAGGAAAGAGCAAGTTGCAAAGCGCAACAGGTCTCAGGATGAGACTACTCGGCCATCGAAAAAGAGTAAGGCTCTTCCAGTTCTTGCCAGCAATAAAAAAACACTCCACCATCCACATCCGGCAGTCAGCCAGTGGCGAAAACTTTGAGTGAGATCGTCAGGAACGACCTTCAAGTTGCGCTGACGGACGAGTTTTCCTCTACAGGGAAACCAGTCCTCGAAGCGTGGAACGCTATTGAAGCTCGACTGCAGGGTATGGTGGTGGAACATATCCTAGAGGGTAAGGGAGGGCCCTCTTCATCCTTCAGCTCTGCTGAGACGGTAACAGGATATAGGGTGATCGAGTGCAAGGATCAGTTGTCGAAGGAATTCCTTGGCAATTGCGTCACTAAGATTAGTGATGCATGGAAAGGCATGAAGCTCAAGCTAATTCAAGCCAAGGACATTCCCAGACGACCAAAGGCTCGCATTTGGGTACCGTATATGGAAAAGTTGGATGGTGAGAGCTTTCTCAAAGTCCTAAAATGCCAAAACCCGGGGGTTGCTATGGACGACTGGGTCGTCATTAAAGCCGAAGGGGCCAATGCCAACAAAACAACGATGTCCTTCCTGTTCTTGATTGATGAGGCAGAAAGGTTATCGATTGTAAGGTCTCATCGATTAAATTTTGGCATCAGGGAAGCCAAAGTGAGGATCTTGCCACCTCAAGGGGACGACACAGGAGTTGTCGAAACATCCGACGTGACGTTGGAACCTTTGAGTGTGGCCGCAACTACAACCCAAAATGCTGAAATTCACACAGATTAATCTGAAGCACTCAAAGTGCTTCAGACAATCTCAGAATCTTTCTCAGGGAGGAAGATGTGGATTTCGGCATCATTCAAGAGCCATGGGTTCGAAGCCATAAGATCTGCGGGCTTCAAGACCAGCTCTACAATCTCTATTACATCTCAAACAACAATAACCAAGGTAACCCTCGCACATGTACTATTGCTAAAAAACATTTAAAAGTATTTTTATGTCCTAATTTTAGCACTCCAGACCTGACAGTTGTCAGACTGGAAACAGAAGGTGTAGGTGGACTATACGTAGGATCGGCGTATATGGCCCACGATCGTATTGCACCACCCGAGGAAGTTGCCACTCTGGTCCATAAGATCAACAATGCCAACCTCATACTGGGTTGTGATGCCAATGCTAGGCACACGGTATGGGGCAGTTCCGAAATCAACGAAAGAGGTGAGTCTTTATTTGATTTCATTATTTCTAACAACATGTCTATTTGTAACAGAGGCAATATCTCCACCTTCATTTTCCCGAGTACGGATACGTTTGAAGGGCGGGAAGATGTGCTAGACGTTACACTAACAAACAAAAGTGAACAGGTCAGGTTGGAAAACTGGAAAGTATCTACACTTAGATCATTCTCCGATCACAGGTATATACTTTACGAATTCGGTCTTAACACTAAGCCCCCTGTCCCGTTTAGAAACCCCAAAAAAACCGACTGGAACAAATTCAGTCAAGTTGTAAGTTCCAAATTAAGAACTGTACCGAATCTTGTTTTAGATTCTGTAGAAGAACTGGAGGCGAAAGTAAGCACTTTTGAAACGGCTCTGAATGTAGCATTCAAAGCTTCCTGTCCAGTTAGGTACAGTAAAAAAAAATTTCCCTCCATGGTGGAATGAAGATCTCTCAAATCTTAGGAAGATTACAAGAAAGACCTTCAATATCTGCTACGTTAGCAAACAATGGCAACCGTACAAGGACTGCCTCAAAGATTACAAAAAAGCGGTATCCTCAGCCAAAAGGCTGGCTTGGAAAGAATACTGTAAATCAATTGAAAATATAAAAGACTCTGCTAGGCTAGGCAAAATACTGTCAAAACAACACTCATGTCCATCTCTCCTCAAAAAGGAGGATGGTACTTGGACAGTGGATTCAGCCGAATCTCTAGAGGCTTTAATGACAACCCATTTCCCAGGCTGTAAAGATTACAGCCTAGTAACAGACAATGCCCTTAGTGCTCAGTCAGAACACTTAGAAAATATTCATGGTATTATAACCAAGGAAAAGATTTCCTGGTCTATTAATAGCTTCTCCCCATACAAATCTCCAGGTGTAGATGGCATTATTCCCATAATGCTACAGAAGTTGCATAACACGGCTGTACCCTGGTTAGAAGTATTCTTCACAAATTCCTTCCGGTTTGACTACGTCCCCAAGTCGTGGAGACAAGTTAAAGTTATTTTCATTCCGAAGGTAGGGAGACGGGGACACGAAGCCCCAAAAGATTTTAGGCCCATCAGCCTCACTTCCTTCGTCATGAAAACACTGGAAAGAATAATTGACATATACATTAGAGGGATTTTAGATAGAAATCCTCTTTCCAAATCACAGCACGCTTACCTTAAGGGAAGGTCCATGGAAACGGCTCTTCACGAGGTGGTGCGCACCATTGAAAAAACAATTCAATATAAAGAATATACCCTTGCAACCTTCCTTGACGTCGAGGGAGCTTTCAATAAAGTTCTTACTAATTCGATTCAGGGATCTCTTGTCAAGTTCGGCGTCGATGCTTACATTACAAAATGGATTTTATCCAAGTTAAGATCAAGAATCATTCAAGCAACGTTGGGTAATGACCACATTATTAAACTCGTAGATAGGGGTACACCTCAGGGAGGAGTTCTATCCCCCTTAATATGGTTGCTTGTCATGGACACAATCCTTTGTGAACTGGACAACTGTGGTGTAAAGGCGGTGGCGTATGTGGATGACCTGGTGGTTATGACATCAGGGGCGTTTCCTACAGTGATAAGTGATATCATGGCAACTGCCTTGAAAAGAGTTGACATCTGGGCTACTAGTTGTGGACTAGGTGTCAATCCAAATAAAACCGAATTGATGCTCTTCACCACTAGGACTAAAATTCCCCCCTTCACCCTACCCCAGTTGAACGTTCACACTCTTTCTCTATCAACAAAAGCTAAATACCTAGGAGTTATTCTGGACCCTAAGCTTAGCTGGAAAATCAATATCGAAGAACGTGTGAAGAAAGCAAGTATAGCCTTCTATGCATGTAGTAAAACTTTCGGGAAAAAATGGGGTCTGAAGCCTAAAATGATTTTATGGACTTACACAGCTGTAGTTCGTCCAATTCTAACATACGGATCGATCGTATGGTGGCCAGCCCTAAGTAAAAAATATAATATAGACAAACTGAAAAAGATTCAAAGAACAGCCAGCATAGGTTCCACAGGTGCAATTAGATCTTGCCCAACCGATGCCTTAAGCGTTATTCTTAATCTTTTGCCTCTAGACCTTCACATCAAATACATGGTATCCTGCAGTGCAACCAGGCTTAAAGAAGCAAGTTGTTGGACAGAAAGACCCTATGGTCATGGACACATTTTAAAACTGTTGCCGATAGATCTTCGCTCAGTCCATATTGACTACCAATACCCTTGTCTTGACTTTGATAAAAGTTTCAATGTGCTTTTTCCTACCAGAGACGAATGGAAAAACGATACGGTGACAAATGAATATGACACCACAATTTTCACTGACGGCTCAAAGATGGTTGACGGAGTTGGGGCGGGTGTTTACTCCGACAAACTTAAAATTAGTCAATCGTTCCGCCTGCCCGACGCTGCCAGCATATTTCAAGCTGAAGTGCTTGCTATTAAGGAAGCCTGTAGGATACTCAAACAAAAAACAATATCTAACCATAATATTCACAATGTAGCCATTTGTATAGATAGCCAAGCTGCAATTAAGGCAATTAACAGCTGCCTGGTGTCTTCAAAGATAGTTCATCAATGCAGAGCAGAGCTCTCAGGTTTCAGTGATAGTATAAAAATTTCTCTCGTATGGGTCCCAGGCCATAGCGACATCCAAGGCAATGAGCGAGCAGATGATCTTGCTAGGCAAGGATCAGCCCTTCTCGTCTCTCAGGCGGAATCAGTAGATCTTCCACTGGGCTTCGTGAAGGGCAGAATATATGACCATTTCCTTTCAGAATCAACAAAGAGGTGGCAAGGTTTGGCAACCTGTAAAATAACTAGAAAGATATGGCCAACCTATGACAAAAACAGATCGAATGATTTAATAAAAAGAAACAGAATAGACACGGCCAGGGTCGTTGCAATCGTCACTGGCCATTGGCCAATAGGCGAACACGCAGCTAAACTGCGCATACCTTTTAACAGCTACTGCCGTAGTTGTAGAAATCCGCTGGAGAAGGAAACTATTGAGCATTTCCTCTGCCACTGTCCGGCCCTGGCTAGATCTCGCCTCCAGGCATTTGGTAGCCTGTTTCTCGACAACCTAAACGTGCTGTCGAACAAAAGGATAAATGATTTTACCGCTTTTCTCAACAGCACCAGTTGGCTCTAACAAACCAAGCAATATCTCTATTTCAACTTTCACCTTGGAAGTTTTTGGAACTTTCGTTTAGGACTGGCTATTCGGACTAGCACTTACTCTATCTTTGGCAATAGCATCAGAGTACTGATTAATACCTGGTATGTATAAACTGTCTTTGAACGGGCTTAGCCTCATATAGATCTGGTGTAAAGTTAATTAGTCGTCTCTCAGTCCAAATGGAACCACCCAGCACACAGTGTGAGCTAGGTTTTTCCCTTGTGACTGCGGGCACAGACCTAAAACTAGTCCCCTCAGCTTAACAGTCACTACCACTTTATCACAAAAATTAGGTCAAACGAGTTATGGTATCAAAACGGCGCTTTTCCGCGCTAATTGTGTTTCTTCGGAACAGTTGTTCTGCGAAACCGCCATCTTACCTACCTAAGAGACACCCCTGTTTCACATCCATTTCTGTGTCGAACCACTCTGAGATCTTTTTTCCATCCCATACTGCACTTGCTGTCCCTGCATATCTTTTACAATGTTTAGAAATTTTGTTGACAATCCCATTATTTTTAGTTTGACAAACAGAGCGTTCCGACTAATACTGTCAAATACTGCTTTGAAATCTACAAAAAAACAGTATGTTTTTTTACCTTCTTTCATCCTGATTTTAACAATGTTTAGTAGATTGAATAAATTGTCTAATGTGCTATGCCCCTCTCTAAGCCCTGCTTGATATTCGTTCAATATGCTGTTTTGCTTTTCCCAAACCTGTAGCCTTTTGAGTAGTACGCCCGTGTAAATTTTGGCCATTGCATCCATAAAGGAAATTCCTCTGAAGTTTTGTGCGAGGCTTAAGTCGCCTTTTTTGTAGATAGGGAAGATCAACGACCTCTTTAAGGAGGGTTCAATCCTTTCAGTGAGTTGGATACTGTTGTAAACTCTAACCAAACGATCTATAAGTATCTGAGGTGCATGAATAAAAAATGTATACGGAATCCGATCATATCCGGCAGCTTTGTTTGTCTTATCTTTGTTCAATACTTCTAGGACTTCGGTGTTTGTAATCTCACCATCAAGCTGTTCAACCCAGGAATCTTCTACCATGTTTTCCAATGTTACATTGACCTGAAGTGGTGGGTTCAAAAGCTGTTGAAAGTGGTCTTTAAAATCACTACTTTTTATGTTAGGTCCTTTTTTTTATTCTTATTTCGTAATTTGTTTGCAATATCCAACCAATCCTTCATATTCTGAACATTTCTAAGCATGATACATAAAGATTGATAGTATATAAAGATTGATATTCTTTTATTCTTGCAGATCCATGTAGGAGGGGTTTAATATCCTTATCCTTAGTTAACGAAGAGTACCTAGCAACGAAGTAAGGGTTCTACCTGACTGCCCTAACATTAAAGGATCCCATCTAACCTACTACCATCGACTTATATTCCTCACTCTTCGAAAAGAACCAGCACGTCCAAGCCGAAGTGAACATATGTAGGTGTTTTTACTCGATCGCCGCGTCAGGTCTGTAGGGTTTCCTGGGCTAAGATCATAGCTGAAAGGCGTGAGTTCTTGCAACGAGAGACGAAAACGGTGTACATAATTATTATAGACCTGAAGTCATGATGAAAGTGGACTAAATTATATTAAAAGGTTTGGTGGACCGGATTTATTTGAAATTATTAAAATAAAAAAATACAGAAGTTTTTTTCGCAATTGTTTTTTATGTAAAGGGGGTCGCTGAACCTGGTTTTCAACTTTGCTACTTCGCATTGATATGGCTTCACAACGAAAATCGTAAAAATCCCCAAAAATTTCGACCTTTTTTTTAAGTTTTTTGCAAAAAAATCATAAAATTTTGCACTTTTTGAAGTTTTTTTCGCAATCGTTTTTTATGTAAAGGGGGTCGCTGAATCTGGTTTTCAACTTTGCTACTTCGCATGGATATGGCTTCACAACGAAAATCGTAAAAATCCCCAAAAATTTCGACCTTTTTTTTAAGTTTTTTGCAAAAAAATCATAAAATTTTGCACTTTTTGTGAACACTAAATTTCCAACAAAGAACTCATATCAAGTTTTTGTTATGGTGGAACCATGTGGCCCCTAGAGCGCGCTGAAAAAACTCTAAAATTTCCGCACATGCGAAAAAACAGTTTTTGTGTTATCTATTCGCTTGTTACTTGAAAACTATGATTGTCATAACAAAAAACTAGGATTCTTGAATTCTCTATAAAATGGACTGCCTTACCACTTATATTGGTTAAACCGTGAACCCGCTAGAACCCACTGAAATTTTATATCATATAACGTCAAGAGCCCTTAAAGTCCAGTCATTTGATAGTTTTACCTGGAAAGTTTTGGAGGAGTATTAAACTAAATCTATTTTTATAGGTTTTGGGGTGCTCTTTCCGAATTTTCACTTTTCCACCACGTATTTTTGCCTCTAGAGCCGCCATCTTGAAAAAAATGGCGTCAAAAAAAATTTGGCCATATCTCCTCTCCAATTGATTTGAGGTGAAAGTAGTCAAGGTACAAGTCAGAGCTTAGGAAATTTCCTACATTTTAAGTCACTCCGCGAAGTCTACTCCTACACTTATACACTTGCAAAACATTTTTGTGCAGAGTGAGTTTATTTCTTCGTTAGTAATTTGATAGTTGGAACCCGGTATAGCTTTGGTTGATTTAAAAATTAAGTAGTTTAAAAAAAAATTGCGATTTATGTGCTTATTGGCCAGTCATTCAAGACAAAAAAAATTGTGTTAGGTCACTACATTTGTGGTATGTTGTTAGGATTTGTGGTATATTGTTAGGATTAATGCCAACAATATAAAACCAATTTTGCAGCTTCGAAAGACTTGAGCTAACTTGGTGGTGTTCAAAAAACTTACATTTTTTGCACTTGTTTCAATTATTGAAGGATTCCAAATTTCCTACACCTTAGGTGCAACCGCAGTTCTATGCAGGTACATATAATAAATTCTTCAAAAATTGACCTTTGTCCTAAAAATTTCATTTCTTATTTGTAATTTTAGTCCACTTCGGAGCAGAATATTGCCTTAAATACTCATCCGACGGCTTAAGTTGGGGTTAATGAAGCTGCAATTAAATATGTGTTAATATATATTTTGACGAATTGCAATGAAGGACGCCAGTATTACGATGCATACCTCTGCACTAACCGAGACATTCTTGTTATTTTGGAAGGCTCATATGTTGATCAGATGGCTCTCTCTAGAGAGAGTTACAGAATATTCTGCGTTACAGAATATTTGTTCTATATGCAATCAACTCCAAAGTTCACCTAACTCGTCTGCCCCTAACCGATGAGGCTGCTTGCCAACATTCATACAGAACCTACCACGTGCTGAAGTATTTGGGTGTTGATAAAGAGCCCACTGACGGGGTGTGGACATTGGACAAGAAGCCACCAAGGTCTGTCACTGTCACAGTGAAATCAACCAAGGTGAAGTTCGTAATATGCAGGTGTCATACATGGAAATGCTCCTGTCACAGAACAGGACTAAAACACTCTGCTCTCTGCAAAGTTTGTCAGGGAAAGACCTTGTTCAATACATTTCCCTTATCTTTAGTTAAGTGGGGTAAAAAAGGACGAATTTGACAATATTTAACATTCGATCTTCGTACAGCCATCTGATGAAATTGGGCCTTCCAAAAAAACATGATTGTCTCATTGAGTGCCTAAATGTAAACATCGTACCTACTATACATTCGTCCCTCATTGTATATTATTATAACATGTATTAGTTCTTAATGTATGTTGTTCGGTAGACGAAGTATAAGTCAAAAATTAAAACTTTTCAGGGGGAATAAAAAACTTAGATTTTATGTCTTATGGATAAATGTTTCTTTGATCCCCTTTTTATAAGGATTTGTGTGTTCTAAAGACTTGTTCTGAGTTTCCCAAAAATGCCACATCAATTAGAAAGATAATGGTATACTTATCTAATTTTGACTTAGAGTCTTAGAATTTTGAACCCAGCCATGTGTTCACGTGTTTATAAATTAATGTTTTATTTATTTTAAAATATTATTTTACTCTTAAGGTTTATAGTTTAAAAAGAAATTTTACTAATATTAGAAATGTAATTGTTTGGATGTATATTTGTTACTCAATCACGAGAGAACAGCTGAACAGATCTGGTTGAAATTTGGCATAGAAGACAGAGATAAATTATAATCTGGAATAGCACACTTTATCCTAAAATCGTACGGTTTCCGAATTTTTCGTGAAAAAGAGTTTTACCGCTCGATAAACATGGACTTGATATATAGTTTTGCTGGTATGTTTTTATTCAGACAGCAAATGATTTTACAATTTAATCGTGTAAATTTTACTAATCAATGTGAATGTTTTTATGTTTCTATTTTCGAAATGTTTAATAAATTCTGATATATTTTTCTGGCTTTCCCGCCGCGCCTCAATCACAGAACGGATTTGAATGAATACAAGGTAGATTAATGGGAAAGTGAATCAACAGATAGGGAATTTTTATCACTGAAACCGTAAGTTTCTTGTGTGAGAGCTTAAATGTTAAAAACTATATACTTCACGGTTAAAAATTTTGGGGTACTTTTTAATATTTTTAGGGTTACATATATGACAACACCAAAATTTTATTAAAACTTAATATAACGCAAATATTACAATTATGAAATTAATACAAAGTATATTAGAATTTAATGTAAGCATATTACAAAAAATAATAAGATTATATTAAATTTTAATACAAACTGCATTGAAAATATACAGTACTTTTAATACAAAAATATTATATTTTAATAAAAATATAATTAATTTATAATGTTATCGTATTATAACTTAATACTTTCTTTATTAGCATTCACCAATGCTGTATTAATTTATAATATAATTTTAATTAAATAATATTACAAATGTATTAAAATATAACGCACGATATCTTAAAAGTTAATATAAACTGTTCATGATTTTTAATAGGCCTATATTTAAAATTAATACCTGAAGAATTGCAAAGTAATACGAAATGTATTTTAAAACAAAATAGGTTAGTTTTCAATGTCCGATGTATTACATTTTAATACCCACACGTAATGTAATTTAATACATTTTTTCTTAGAATCTAATAAAAAATTACTGAAATTTAATACAAAATTATATAAAATTTAATAAAATGTTATATTACATTTCAACTTTTTTTTTTATTTAAATTAAATACATTTTGTATTCGTTTAATTTAATATAAATTGAATTAAAAGCTAATAAAACGCTTAATATAAATTTTAATTCAAACGTTGATTGAAATGCAATATATGATTTAATTGAGTATTTAATGTTCAATTCTGAAGAAGTATACAAACCAGTTTCTTTTGCAGATCCATTCTCAACCAGGGTAAAAGTTGCATCCTTACCAAAACAAAAATTGAAAAAAGAAAAAGGCTATTCAAAGTAATGATTCTTTATTTTATATAATAATAAATATATATTTTATATTAATAAATTACACGGAAGTATTTTTATAACAATAACAAACATACAAAATTTATTAAATTCCATTGAATAAACTTAAACAAAAGAAAACAATATTTTCATTCTATGTATCACAAGTCAAATATTTTTACATTGTTGTATATGGAACTAAAATATAGGTCTTATTTTTTAAATAGTAAGCTTCATACGGCTTCTTTATACTTAAATTACTATACGAAATCAAAATTTTTATATTTGTACTTTCCACACAAAACAAATTTAAATTTGTATCAAATTCAATAAAACTGTATTCTATGCAGTAGAAATATACTTATTCCTCTATTAATAAAACATGTTCAATTTTTAAAAAATCTTTTACATTCTTCCGAAGAAAAAATCAAAAATAAAAAATAAAAAACAAAAATAATCCATTTTAGTGCTTATTTACATAGAGGAATAGTTTTATTAAATAATATTACAAGTAAATCAGAATTTCGAATGTAGTGCAATTTTATGTTATAAAATAAAAATACTAAAACTAAAACTAAAATAACAAGGTTAAAACGTAGTTCATTTTAGTAAAAAAAAATAATAAATATAATAAATAATAAAGTAAAATAATAAGGTACAAAAAGGAGTAAAAATATTCATTTGATTAAAAAAAATAACTAAAATGTATGTACCTTCTTTTTTTTTAAAGCAAAGTTAAAGTGATAAGTTATTGTTTGGAAGTTGTAAATTATTTTGTTTATGATTGAATTTTGAAAATATTTCAAGTAATCGATTTGATTTTGTGGTTGGTTTTTCCTCTATTTTATAAATAAAAATAGAAAAGAATTGAAAAAATGTTTTCAAAGAGTAATCATATTCTATATTGAAAACATAAAATATTTTGAAAAGCAAATCAAACGTTTCCTTAAAATTAAAATTAATTGGAACACATAAAATTGTATGGTCCAGAACAATATAGAACTGTGAAATTGCTTGCCTGTTTGGGCCGACACAAATTATGTGTGGCTGTTTTTGTTTTTCAAAAGCTTCTCTCGGTGTATTTATCTAAAAATAATAAAAAAAAAATTAATATAAAAGACTGTGAGACCTCCTTTTCAAAATTACCTCTTCAAATGAAATACGTTTCTGGACAGATTTTTGAAAATTATCCCTTCTTTTTTCTTTGGATTTAGGCCCCTGAGCAGTAGAGGGCAGCAGTTTTAGCAGCAATAAAAATGGAACTATTTCACTGTTCCAGTCTGTTCAGAAAAAAAAAATTAAATATTTATCACTGAATGTAGTTCCACAAACAAATATAGGTAACAAACCTTCTATTTCTGCGTCATCACATATAGTTTCCTTGTAAATGTCCTTGATAAAAGGGGCATAATTATGCCAATCATCTAAAAGACTCCCTTCTTTCCCTGGATATCTTAGATGGAAGTCAAACAGAATCTAAAAATATTCGAGTTATTAGAAATAAATCAAATTTAATTCAAATGTAAGTTAAAAAGGAACCTACCAAATTCGCATTGAAAAAGAAGAAAGCATATTTTTGAGAAATGTCTTCACTGTGATTGTTCCTTTTTTTTCTTTTGGGCATAGTTTTAATAAGACGCTCCTTTATGGCGCCTTCCTGCTCCACAGCTAGACAATTTTCGAAAAAATCTCTATCTTCCGCCTCTATGTCCGAATCATCGCTGGTTATAATGTTTTGACTGCAGCTTGCTTTTAAAATCTTTGATCACACTTTTGTCGCTTGATGTTGGTGTTTTTTATTTTATTGAGCAGATAACCGGTGTTGGTAATAGGATTATAGAATAAGTCCTAGGACGAAACGGAAAGAAAATGAAAACAGATAATAATTTGTTTCATATGAATACGTGTACATACAATTCCGCCAACTTTGCTGTCGGGAACTTTGTAGGAGGGAAATAATGAAATTACAGCCTCAGCGCACGCTACTAGTTGCCACACAAGCTCCGCAGATAATTAGTGGCACAAGCTACCAAAGCTCTGCGAGAAGTCTAATATATTTACAATATTTTACGTACCTGAAAGTAAAATATCCGTTGAATTTGCCTCCCTTGGACTTTCTTCAGAAGAAACACCAAAACTATCATCTTTATTTTTTATTTTCACATATGAAACTTTTTTTGTTTGAAAATTGCGCACTTTAACTTCTAACCCGAAATGAATACTTAACTCCATGGCGATACTTTTGAGAATGACGCAATACGTGTCCTTTGTTTGCTAGTTGAATACATAGATACAAACTTGAAATTCAACATGTGTGTATTTGTTTTCAATCCAGTTGGGTTATATTATAATGAAGTTATATTACAATATAATACAACGGAATTAAAATCTAATATAGTTGTATTAAAATTGAATATAGTGGTATTTAAATCTAATACTGGATTACTTACATTTTAATTCCCCGGTATTTCTTTTAAATAAACTTAAATATTGGATTAAATACATCTTTGTTTGCTTGAAATGGGTTATATTATAATGAAATTATATTAAAATATAATACGACGAAATTCAAATTATGCGAAATTAAATTAAAAAAAAAAAAAACCAATATAGGTAGTGAGGCTTATATTACCTTTATTACATTTTGTATAGCTATTCCTCAAAAAGGAAATAAATGGAAATAAGGGCCAAAGAAAGACGATGTAATTTGAATTAAATTTTAAATTGCATGTATTAAAAATAATTTCTTCAAATTAAATTTTAATACCTCTATGTATTAAAAAAAAACTAGGAATGATTAAAATACAAGTTTACATCGAGTTAGAGTCTAATCAATTCAATATTGAATTGTAATTTCTTTAAGGACTACTTTAAAAATAAAGTTTTTAAATATTACATTTTAATATTAAAGGTTAAAATTTAATCCTTTCTTTTATATTTTAATATTAAAAGAATTATATTCTAATCCATTTGATTTCATTTTAATATTATTTGTATTACAAATTAAAAGTTTAATACAAAACTATTAGAATTTAATACAAAATAATTACAAAAAATCTTTAATATTTATGAAATATTAAAAAGTAATTTTTACTGTATTGCATACAGCTGTAATACAAGTGCTGTATTAAAAAATATGCTAAAATTTTTAACCGTGTTGTACTTGAGTGTTTGTTTCACTTCCAATCCTTAACCATTGAACGGATTTGGATAAAATCCGGCAAGTAAATGGATGACTCCTTGAACTGTCAGTTTGTCACAGATGTTACTTTTTATAACTATTTTCGTGGAATAAAAAATCCGTAGCAACGCACGGGCACTTGCTAGAAGTGTAGAAATGTTAATGGATGTAGGTATATTTGTTACTCAATCACGCTAAAACTGCTTTATGCTAATTTTTTTGGCGTGACCCCCCCCCCCCACCAAGAAGTAAAGCTGTATAGGCCTTTGGCCCAAAGAAACAGCTATTTCAAAGATGAGGTTGTTATTACAAGGTAGGTAGGTAAGATGGCGGTTTCGCAGAACAACTGTTCCGAAGAAACCCAATTAGCGCGGAAAAGCGCCGTTTTGATACACTAACTCGTTTGACCTAATTTTTGTGATATAGTGGTAGTGACTGTTAAGCTGAGGGGACTAGTTTTTGGTCTGTGCCCGCAGTCACAAGGGCAGAACCTGGCTCACACTGTGTGCTGGGTGGTTCCATTTGGACTGAGAGACGACCAATTAACTTTACACCAGATCTATATGAGGCTAGGCCCGTTCAAAGGCGGTACACCTGCCAGGTGTAAATCCGTGTTTTGATGCTTTCGCCGCAAGATAGAGTAAGTGCTAGTCCGAAAAGCTCTTCCTAAAGGTAAGTTCCAGAAACTTAAAAGGTGAAAGTTGAAATGGAAAGTGAGTGAGTGCTTTGAAAAGCTAAGGGGACCAGTTTTTGGTCTGTGCCCGCAGTCACAAGGGAAGAACCTAGCTCACACTGTGTGCTGGGTGGTTCCATTTGGACTGAGAGCCTACCCAATAACTTTACACTAGATCTATATGAGGCTAAGCCCGTTCAAAGACAGTTTATACCTACCAGGTATTAATCAGTACTCTGATGCTATTGCCAAAGATAGAGTAAGTGCTAGTCCGAATAGCCAGTCCTAAACGAAAGTTCCAAAAACTTCCAAGGTGAAAGTTGAAATAGAGATATTGCTTGGTTTGTTAGAGCCAACTGGTGCTGTTGAGAAAAGTGGTAAAATCATTTATCCTTTTGTTCGACAGCACGTTTAGGTTGTCGAGAAACAGGCTACCAAATGCCTGGAGGCGAGATCTAGCCAGGGCCGGACAGTGGCAGAGGAAATGCTCAATAGTTTCCTTCTCCAGCGGATTTCTACAACTACGGCAGTAGCTGTTAAAAGGTATGCGCAGTTTAGCTGCGTGTTCGCCTATTGGCCAATGGCCAGTGACGATTGCAACGACCCTGGCCGTGTCTATTCTGTTTCGTTTTATTAAATCATTCGATCTGTTTTTGTCATAGGTTGGCCATATCTTTCTAGTTATTTTACAGGTTGCCAAACCTTGCCACCTCTTTGTTGATTCTGAAAGGAAATGGTCATATATTCTGCCCTTCACGAAACCCAGTGGAAGATCTACTGATTCCGCCTGAGAGACGAGAAGGGCTGATCCTTGCCTAGCAAGATCATCTGCTCGCTCATTGCCTTGGATGTCGCTATGGCCTGGGACCCATACGAGAGAAATTTTTATACTATCACTGAAACCTGAGAGCTCTGCTCTGCATTGATGAACTATCTTTGAAGACACCAGGCAGCTGTTAATTGCCTTAATTGCAGCTTGGCTATCTACACAAATGGCTACATTGTGAATATTATGGTTAGATATTGTTTTTTGTTTGAGTATCCTACAGGCTTCCTTAATAGCAAGCACTTCAGCTTGAAATATGCTGGCAGCGTCGGGCAGGCGGAACGATTGACTAATTTTAAGTTTGTCGGAGTAAACACCCGCCCCAACTCCGTCAACCATCTTTGAGCCGTCAGTGAAAATTGTGGTGTCATATTCATTTGTCACCGTATCGTTTTTCCATTCGTCTCTGGTAGGAAAAAGCACATTGAAACTTTTATCAAAGTCAAGACAAGGGTATTGGTAGTCAATATGGACTGAGCGAAGATCTATCGGCAACAGTTTTAAAATTTGTCCATGACCATAGGGTCTTTCTGTCCAACAGCTTGCTTCTTTAAGCCTGGTTGCACTGCAGGACATCATGTATTTGATGTGAAGGTCTAGAGGCAAAAGATTAAGAATAACGCTTAAGGCATCGGTTGGGCAAGATCTAATTGCACCTGTGGAACTAATGCTGGCTGTTCTTTGAATCTTTTTCAGTTTGTCTATATTATATTTTTTACTTAGGGCTGGCCACCATACGATCGATCCGTATGTTAGAATTGGACGAACTACAGCTGTGTAAGTCCATAAAATCATTTTAGGCTTCAGACCCCATTTTTTCCCGAAAGTTTTACTACATGCATAGAAGGCTATACTTGCTTTCTTCACACGTTCTTCGATATTGATTTTCCAGCTAAGCTTAGGGTCCAGAATAACTCCTAGGTATTTAGCTTTTGTTGATAGAGAAAGAGTGTGACCGTTCAACTGGGGTAGGGTGAAGGGGGGAATTTTAGTTATTACAAAGTTGCAAAAGAATCAAGCTGAACAGACTCATTTACTTTCCCAATGTACTTTTCCCAATTTATCCATTTCATTTCCCAATACACTTAAGTCATGCAGTAGAATATGTTTTTCTTAAAACAAACGGCAATTATATTTTATTTTAAATATTAAACTAAACGTTTTATTTGTATAAACCATAAACATTTTGTATTCTATGTGGAATCTTTTTTGTATAAAATAAAAATCAACAAATGATCCTTTTGTTTACTAGAATCTATATAGAATTTTTGTTCTATAATATATAGCAATAAGTGAGTTAGTTTATTGTTGTCGGCTTATTGTGTTATCATTTTTCAGCGATTTGTTTGGTTTTCTGTTATTGCATCATTGTTGGTAGTAGTATTGATTCGTTTGTATTTTCGTTTCTTACCTATATCAATTTCAGTGCTATCTTTCATTGGTACTATATTTTTGGGTTTATGCTAAAAAAGTCTTTTCTCGTATGAGAACAAACCATGAACATTGCCTTCAATCTGAGCGGAATGAGTTCGTTTCATAAAACGGAGTTCACCACTGTAAATCATGGATCTGAAAAATGGAAAAAAAATAAGATGTGATGAGAAGTTTCAACTACTATTCAGGATTAACCTTACCGCAATTCAGTTATTGATCGAGCTCCAATATCTTGAAAACTATGTTGGAGACCACATTCTAGATAGGGAATATATCGTAAAACAGATCCTTTATCCACAATGCTACCGCTGACTCCTTGGGCCACTTTCATTTTGTCCATTTCATTGTGATAGTATCGTGACATCGCAGCTCCTTTGGCATCTCTTCTTTCCATTGCTTCTAAGCTTCCCATACCTCTATATTTCTTCAAGCGCACTCCATCAGAAAAGAAATATTCGCCGGGTGCTTCGGAGGTACCAGCCAACAATGAACCCATCATAACAGCAGAAGCTCCCAATGCAATTGCTTTGACTATATGACCAATCGATTGAATACCACCGTCTGCTATGATTGGCACACCAAACTGTTTGGCATAAGTTGCAACTTGGTAGACAGCTGTTGCTTGAGGACACCCACAGGCCATCACTTCTTGAGTTATACAAATGGAACCGCTACCCATGCCTACTCGCAGTCCATCGGCACCGGCATCAATGAGGTTTTTCGCTTGTGCTCTGGTAACAACTTTTTGAAAAAGAAATATGAGTTCTAACTTTAAGGGCATTTTGTCGTAAAAAGAACTAACCATTTCCAGCAATCACTTGCAAATCGTTGTAGGTTTGCTTAATGTACTTGATCATGTTGATTTGATAAATTGAATTCCCTTGCGATGAATCCAATACTATGACATCAACTCCACTAGAAACCAGCAACTTAAGGCGTTCTCTATCTTCAGGTCTTGTGCCAATAGCTGCACCCACCAGCAATTGTTTGTTGCTATCCTTAGATGCATTTGGATAACTACGAGCCTTCTTCAAATCCGTACGAGCTATGAGTGCAACCAGTTCACCATTCTCATTCACTATTGGCAATTTGCCCTTTTTACTCTTTTCCAATATTGCATTAGCTGTATGCAAAGTAATACCGTTTGGTGCGGTTATTAAATCAGTTGTCATAATTGTTCCCAATTTCAAGTGCGGTTGATCTTCGCGAAAATCAATATCACGTGAAGTTACAATGCCAAGAAGATTACCACCAAGTCTACCGTTCGCTGTAATAGGATAGCCAGTAAAACCATTTTTGCGGCGCGCCTCAAGTACATCACCAACTGTGTTTTCTGGTGACATGACTGAAGGGTCTCGAATGAAGCCGTGTTTATATTTCTTGACTTTGTGTACTTCGTTTGCCTGGTACTCGGGGGAGCAGTTGTTGTGGAGAATCCCAATGCCACCACAAAGCTAGAAGAAATAAACAAAAATTGAGTTCATTTAATTTTAAGAAAATAACATGAAATTACTGAGCTTATTTTTGAAATTGTTTTTGGGTAATTTTATGTGTGTATTGACATCTGCAAATGCAATATTCAAAAATATCGCTTGCATAATTTTCGCTAATCTATGTAGTGTCGTGGGATAAGAGTATGTAATTCTTAAGATGCAAATTTGAAAAATAGAAATAAAGAAGAAAGGTTGTATTGTTAAGAGTATTCAAGGTCGACATTTGCTGCCTATATGAGCTTGTTGATATTGTTCTCATTTGTACTTCGAGGTGCGATCAGAATTTTTTTTTAGATCTGAAAACAAAATCATTGAAAAAAATTCTCTATAAAAAAAACTTGATGTGGGAGTTCATTATTGAAATCATCATTTAACGAACAAGGAGGAAGATGCAATCCGCCAAATTTGGGTGATTTGATCTGAATGCATTCACAGATGCGACATAAAAATGATTTAAGAGGGTTTGAAACCATTACTGTTGCCGTATGTAAGGTATCTTTAATTTAAAATAGCTAGGTTAGGTTTTCAAAACCTATTATTAGTGGTTTTATGATAATTATTTAGAAAATAGAACGTATATAGTTCACACAACCTACGAGTGATTAGATCATCATCTGCGCCACACCACGAAAAAAGCAGAGAAACATGTTTCATTTAAAAGAGCACTTTTTAATTTTAATCTTTGGAATGAAATTTTAATGGAATATGCTATAAGTAAGAAGCAATATCTTATATTCTTTCGATTAATTAAATTTTTTTTTTAAATAATTAATTTTAAAACTTAATTTTTAGCAACTTAAGTAGTATTAGCGTTTTGTATTGTTTGAAATCAAGTAGGCCGATGATTGGTTGTTTGATACAGACCAATAAATTTTATTACATATATTATTCTTTTATAAAGAAAAATCTTTTATACAAGAGGAGTCAACAGGTAGTCCAGTAAAATTAGCTGAAAAATGAGCAAATATTTACAAAAAAGTCGATATTTTATTTTTTCTTTGAAAGAGTACCGATTGGAGAGTCTAAATACACAAAGTTCACAAAAAAAACCTGCGTTGTCCGCCATCTGGCAAAAGGCGTTTGTGTGATTTTCTCAAGTTCTATAGGTCGTAGAATGATTTTGTATTTTGTGTATTATACGGAAAAATATTTTCTACAACTTTTTCTAATAAATATTTTTGACGGCTCTTTTCCATAAAAAGTTATTGACAACTGTAAAAATTTTGGAGATGGAATTGGATTTTAGCGATTATATCAATTCCCGTTGATTAAATCGAAAAAAAATACATATAATTGGTAGATCTTTAATTTCCTACATTTTGGTATACCTCCGAACAATTTGTTCAAGTTTCATTAGGTTCGCAATTTTGTCAAGGTAAAAGTACATATCGACTGGACTATTTATACTCATGAAAACATTTTGGTCATTGACGTATTAGGTATGGCCCGCCAGTAGCCAACTTCACGCATGTTCCAACATAACAACATAACAGGGAATCTGCGTAGCAGTGATATGATTTTTTCAATTAATTATTTACTGTTGAAATATTTTGGTGGTTATCAAACTACGTTTGCTTTACAAAACACATACACTCCTTAAGCCATGAGTTACTTACAGATTAATATATTATCGTTTTCATTTAAATTCTAATGGCGAAATTAGATGATGGCGTTTTTAGACTGTTTTTAGCTGGAACAACTTTTCTTGGCTGTTTGTATGAAAATTTCAACCGACTGGCGGTCCATATCTAGTACGTCAATGATTTTGATATATAGAGTTTAAAATGTAAGAAATTTGATGAACGGAAATCGATATAGTCGATCAAATCGAGTAAAAACTAATTTAATTTCCAAAATTTTGGCAGTTTTTCATCAATAACTTTTTATGGAAAAGAGCAGTCAAAAATGTTTATGAGACAGAGTTGTAGAAAATAATTTTCCTTACAATATACAAAAAACAAATTCATTCTAGGACCTTTAAAACTTGAGAAAATCACACAAACGCCTTTTCAAGATGGCGGACAACGCAGGAATTCTTTTTGTGTGAATTTAGACTTTCCAAACGGTAGCCTTTCAAATGCAAATAATAATAATTTTACTGGACTATAGCGTCTTACGAGAAAATAGTGGTATGCCATTAATTTAATTATAAAGCTAAGTGTACACTATTGCCAGGTCTGACAATCATTGTCAGATCAGCAAACGTATGACAAATGTCTGAAAAAAAAGCTGAAAATTTACTTTGTGTATGCCCGGTTTGCAGAAAATCTACAAAGCTGGCAATAGATCTGCAATCATTTGTAGATTTTCTGCAAACCGTGTACACCCAAATTTAATTTTCAGCTCATTGTTATCTTATTTTCAGACATTGTCATACGTTTTCTGATCTGACAATGATTGTCTGCAAATGAATAAATTTGCAAATGTTCTTGAAACTGCATCTGCAAATTTATTTATTGGCAGACATTTGCAGAAACGTCAGAAAATAAAACAAATTGGTTGACTCCAAATGTATTTTGTGTACACACGATTGCCACATCTTCAAATTAATTTGTATTCAAAATGATTGATGAAAAAATTTTAACTAATTTGGTGTACACGGTTGTCAGCTGTGCTTTGATTTGGCAATAATAATTTCTTGATATGCTCTTTTAGTGATATCTACTTCGCTGTATTTGAAACCATCTTTATTCCTCTGTGTATAAACTCAATGGTACTAGTAATGTCTTATGACTCTAGAACTAACGTACTATTAATTAAAACCGCAATGTCAGTAATTAATAATAATTGCCCCAAAAATGTATGTATACACTACTATTACTTCTATGTAGAATTCAACCCCAATGTGTTCACAAAATCATCTAATATTGTAGAAAATTGATATCTGATACTTACAGCCATGGCTATTGCCATATCAGATTCCGTAACAGTGTCCATGGGAGATGAGACGAGTGGAGATCTAAGTTTAATTAGTTTTGTCAATGGGGAACTGATATCCACGTCTTCAGCGGTAAAATCAATATATCCCGGCAGGATAAGAAAGTCACTACATAAAAACAATGAAATCAACACGTTATTTATAAAAAAATAAGCAATAATCACAACCAATAACATACTTATAAGTTAAACCTTCGCTTTGGGCAAACAGAGTTTTACAAGATAGCCCATCCATCAAGTCTTCCTTCGACGAATTATTGCAATTAGAGTTGTCTGTCATTGTTGTTTCTTTTAGAAAAAAGAATGTAGCTTGATTGATCAAAATGTTAATGAATTATAATTTAAATTTTTTTTTATATTTAATGGAAAATATCAACATATGTACGGCAGTATAATTAAGAGTAAGCAACCCGCGTGGCAGCAATGGGAAAATGTGTGGTGTGTACAATACAAGGGAAACAATATTTTATGAGTTTTGTTCATTTTCTTGAATACAATAATAGAACCATTGACGTATTAGATATGGACTGCCAGTAAACAACTTCACGCGTGTTCCAACATAACTAGGGGCGCCATCAACTACTAGTGGGGAATCTGCGTAGCAGTGCTATCTTCGTTTTAATTAATTATTTAATTATGATATATTTTGAAGGAAATTGTTATAAAACTTTTACAAAATAAATCCATGGTCTCATTTTAATTTTATGGCGAAATTAGTACAAGTATTTAATACTACCAGATTATGGCGGTTTTAGTCCGCTTTTAGCTGGAACACCTTTTTTCTCCGTTTGTATTGACATTTCAACCATCTGGCGGTCCATTTCTAGTACGTCGATAGGGGGTTTCAAACCATAGGGCTTTTTAGGTAACAACGATATATCTCTTTCTCGTTCGCAGAGCAGTGTCAAAATCAGCAGTTCGCGGATAACAGCTCATTATTTTTTTTATAATTGTTGAAAATTGATTAAAACCAAGAGCGGAAATGTTAATGTTGTGCACGAAAATTATGAATAGTGTATTATTAAACCTTTTAGTCACGTAAATCTCAAATTTCCCTAGAAAAAAAGAGATTATTTACAAAATTCTTTTACAAGATTTTGAGTTTGACAGTTTGAAAAAAGCGTTATATATAATTTCATTCTGTCATCGGCGTAATGACAGGATGAGAAGCCAAGTGATCTTGCTAGTGATATGTTACAATGTGCATCCAAACGATTGCATGAACAGATTGTTATGCTACAGGTAAACATTTATTTTGCTCTTGTGACTGATTCTTTAAAAAATCTTATTTTACAAGGATCAAAATGAACGGGATATGATTGAATTTGTGGACATGGGAATCGAAGGATTTCTTAACGATCTGACATTGGTAGCCACTTCGTATTTTGATATGTTTCTGGCTAAGCAACACGAATCAGAAAGGTAATTTAAATAAGATTTTCAAATTACATAAAATTAACAAATATTTCAATTTATTTTTTAAAATTGGGTGACAACGGTACAGCCGGTGAAAATCCCGGTAGTTTGAAACATTTTTCTTTTTCACCTTAACTCCCAGTTACAGCTGGACGTCATGAGGTTTTGTCAGTTTTGTGATATAAAATAGAATTCACTTTAATCTATTGTACTAGAATAATTCTTTCCTATCTTTCTATTCCATCTAACTAGGGTTGTAAATGAATGCAATCTTATGTAAAAGCAATCTTCAATTACTTCAAAGATTGCATCGTTTACTTTACTTTGAGACTTCGACTTCTACATTTGCGAACACCATTCGTTCGACTTGAAAAAGATTGCAATAATTGCTCCATCTGTAGTTTACAGCAATCATTTGACCATTCGTTGGTTGATTGATTGTATATTTTTACCATTGAATTCCTCCCATTTTTTAATTTCTATTTCTTTGTATTTTATAGAATTATACTGCAATGCTATTATTTACATATCATCTCTCTTTCAGGGATGATTTCCAAGAAAATTCAATGCGTTAACTAAATGATTTTCTAAACCGAAACATAGACAAATATTTAAGTCTAATTCAAGATCGTGTAGAATCTGAAATCGGTTTTGGAGACACACACATAATGTTACGTGGTCTAGATCGTCTTCATCGACGTTTGATGGCAATGAGAAATATGTGCCGAGGAATTGAAATTCAACGAAACGCACTTGATATTATTATTTGTGGTGCACATCAATTGTGCGAAGTTCATACGAAAAACTTAAAGGATCACTTCTCTGACAGTTTGAGTTCGGTACGATTATCATTGGTATCAGCAAAAAGCGAAAATGGTAGCATTAATTTGAATGATTTAATAACAAATTTATATGTATCAACTGTTGAGAAGGTGAAAGGAGTTTTGCAAGATTTATTAGTTTTCCTACAAACTGAATGGTCTTTCAACATAAAAGCTGAGTACAAGGGTACATTGTGTGTCGAAGGAATAAGAGAAAATTTGTTAATTGGTAAGCTATTTTATAGTTACTTATAAATAATTTTTTGATTATTTTGTTTTTTAAAAGGCTTCCTGAGGCATGTTGCAAGTGTTATGTCTTCATTTGCTGATACATCATCATCGAGTCCTCCTAATCTTTTATTAGTTTTGTCAAAAACCTGTCTCGAAATGGAACAAAACGGAGCTCATGTTCTGGTAAAGGAAACAATATTTACCAAAAAGAAATATGATAAGTGGATCTTTTTTTTTATAAATAGATTTCTCTAGGCGATGATTTATATGAAATTGACTCCGAAAATAGTGCAACACTAACGCATGAAACTGAAATATGTAGCTAATTTGTACGAACCCGGTTCAAGAACTGCAGCTAGTAGTGATTCAAGTCGAAAAACTCACTTCAGTAATATTACTCAGTCAAAACAACAATATAGATCGAATTGGTCTAACTACACGCCATCACAGCTGGAATCGAGCTATGTTTCGAATATTCATCGATTGTTTTCGGAACGAATTGATATATTTACTTCGGTTGAATTTTCAAAGGTATCCATTATAACTGGAATCATAAAGATTGGACTTAAGGTAATGATAAATTAGTGATTGTAGTTAAATAATTTTCATATATCATATTTTTAGACTTTGTTGGAATGTGTTCGATTGCGAACATTTAGCAAATTTGGTTTGCAACAAATTCAAGTTGACACTCATTATCTGCAAATGAATCTCTGGCGTTTTGTTACCGATGAAAAGTATACACTTCTAATAAACTTTGATTAAAATATTTTATATAAATAACTTTGTCTTTTCAGTCTAGTGAATTTCCTTTTGGATGAAATTTTGGGCTCAGCTGTTCATCGATGTTTGGAATCAATACTAATGGAACCGAATGCTGTTGAAATAATCTGCGAACGTGGTTAGTATTGCAATACTTTTATGTTAAGTTATAGTTTTTGTTTACATTCCGAAATGTTATGTTTTATTTATTTAATAATTGTTTAATAATAAATTGTACTTGTCTTCATATATTTTAGAAGCTTAACGGAAAATACAAAAAAAATGATTCGCAGTTTATTCACTTTGTTGGTTTTAATCGAAATTTGTTGAAAGTTGAGAACCCATATCATTAGAGGATGTGTTCGAGTTTTTCGATAGTCATTGTTTGTCAGACTATGAGAGCTTACTCACTTTATTATGAGAGAGCAAGGTTAACTTGACCAAATGCAAAACGCTTTAACTATCATTCAAATAAGTAGAATGAAGGTCTAGTTGGTTGATGGCAACTACGCGGAATTATCAAAAAAAACTAGAAGCCAAACATTATGTTAGTTTTATAATTTTAAATAAAATGTTCAATAATTCACTTACTTTCTAAGCATAGCTTTATTTTTAGGACACAAACGATAAAACGAAACAACATGTTGTTCAACTATCTATATTCTCATCTTCTTGCACTACTTCATTGCCACTATCAATGGTCTTTTTTACTGTTGAAGAGCTACCAGCGACCCTACCCTTTCGATGTTTTCTATTTGCTTCCCATTCTCTGGGATGAACTTTCTTTCTATGAGAATATTTGCATTTGAATTAAAAGTTTTTGGACAATGCGGACATGAATATAAAACTTCTCCTGTGTGCGTTGTCATGTGTTCCTGCAAATAAAAATTATATCTTAAAAATAAAACCAATATAATGAAATTTTTGTTACCTTCAAGTTTAAAGGTTTTTTAAAAGACTTATCACAAACACTACATGCATAAGTTCGTTCTGACGAATGCACATAACGTATATGACTTCGTAGAGCACTTTGGTTCGGTGCTACTTTTCCACAAACATTACATGTGTGAGATTTTCCTTCTTCATTGTGACGTCGCAAATGCTTTTGTAAACTATGTTTACATTGTATTTCTGGTTGTTTAACTCCTTTGTGTTCTAATTGATGTTTTTCAAACTTTTGCAGTAACTTTTTTTGTTAATATTATCTGGATTCAAAATGTAATGATGCAAATAGTAGCGCTAACTTATTTAGAGTCAGGAAGTGCACAAATTTTGTCTGTGAGTAAAACCGTTTGGACATGGCACCAAAATATGTTCATGACATTACCCAGTTTTTCGTTCATTTTTAATTTTTTTATGAAAATTTAGATAATGTCTTAAACATATTTTGGTGCCATGCCCAAACGGTTTGACTCAGAGATAAAATTTTTGCACTTCCTGACTTTAAATAAGTTAGCGCTACTATTTGCATCATTAAATTTTGAATCCAGACAATATTAACAAAAAAAGTTACTGCAAAAGCAAATATCACATCAAAATGTCTGAATACTGCTTATACATTATCTTAGGTATACAGTTTTTTTTTATTTTTGTCTAAAACCAAAATGTAATGATGCGATCAGTAGCGCTAACTTATTTAGAGTCAGGAAGTGCAAAAATTTTATCTCTGAGTCAAACCGTTTGGACATGGCATCTAAATATGTTCATGACATTACCCAGTTTTTCGTTCATTTTTAATTTTTTTATGAAAATTTAGGTAATGTCTTAAACATATTTTGGTGCCATGCCCGAACGGTTTGACTCAGAGATAAAATTTTTGCACTTCCTGACTCTAAATAAGTTAGCGCTATTGATTGCATCATTACATTTTGGTTTCAGACAAAAATAAAAAAAAACTGTATACCTAAGATAATTTATAAGCAGTATTCAGACATTTTGATATGGTATTTGCTTTTGCAGATTCAAAATGTAATAATGCAAATAGTAGATTACGCACAGGGTCCTCTTTTGTTGGTGGCCTAAGAAATGCAAATAAAAGTGCATTTGTTTGCTTTGCGTATGCTATATTTAATATAAGATTTATAAATATACATTATAAATATACATTAGGGTGCATTGCATATCTTTCCTAGTTTTGTACGAATCTTTAAATCTGTTATGGTGCTTCTTTGGTGACATTGTGGACATAAAAGCAAAACATTATTAGAGGTATGCGATTTCATAACTACTGGAAAATGTTTTCTATATTCTCTTGGAACAATTTTTTTTCTAATATAGGCATCTTTTCGGCCGCACAAAACGCATTGATTTTCTTTTGGTGTTTGATAATAACGTCCAACTTCACCAACGACTCGACCAACTGGTTCAAAATTCAAGCGCACCGTATACGGATTTGAGTTTACTTGTTGTGCAAGGTTTTGATCAACGTACCTGAAATATGTAGATTATATAATTATATTTATATGTAATAAGTTCTGTAATATTTAAAAATCATTTAAAGTTAAAGTATTGTCAACCTTCCAAATTTTTCATGTTCACAATTAAAATACAATTTTAATAAAAAAACAAATGCTTACCATTGAGTTTTTTTTCGATCGCAAGTACATAGTAGCTCACCATCTGGTGCTTCCAACAAACAATTATCATACAAAGTTTTAGATCTTGTACTGATTCCTTTGCTCAGAGGCTTTTTTATTACTATATGAGCGGATTTCTTTAAATCGGATGGATTTCCTACAATTGCACCGTGTTTGGCAAAGCTATCTTTGAAGCGAACATCTAAAAATGGATCACATTCTTGTAGTACAAATTCCAAATTTGAATTATGTTGCTGCCAAAATCGTCTGCAAAATGAAAACAATTATTTTACTATAAAAATCAATTAATAATATTTAAAACTTGCATTTACCTCTTTTTCAAAACATTAGACATGGATTTGAATATTTCTACTACAACCATAGCATCATAGGCAGCATATTTTTTTTGAGTAGTAGTCAAACTAGGTGCTTCCCAATCAGAGCAAACTAATCGCCAACTTTTATCAAGATGAAAGTTCAATATTGACTTTGACTTCTTTGCAAGACCTTCAGCTTTTTGATTGGTAAAGGAACTGGCCACACCAACACCATAATCTTATGCCAACTTCCCTGCATCGTCATAAGCACCAATGCCAACTTTGATAACTTTGTCGTCTTCAAGAAGTTATCTTAAGCTCATGCGAATAGTTTTAATATTGCAAAAGACGTATTAAAGCACAAATACCTTAGTACCATGTTAGTTGCAACATGCGGTGGGTCTTCGAATCCCAAAACTCTGTAGGTATTCATTAAAATTTCTAAAAAACGGGACAAAATAAAATATTTTTCTAGAAATAAAAACTTATTTAATTTTAGACCTTTGGAGCGTTGCTACAATCCTTTGGCAATCGTCTGTTGTTTCGATAATTTCGATTTGGTTGTTCCGCAAGGTACGAAAGTTATAGGCATATTTTAGATGTTGTATTATTTTGACGATTTTTATTACAATACAAACAAGACCGAGACTAATTGTTTTGGCCAAGCGGTAGGTATTTGAAATTTTTCTACTTTCAGGAATGTAGGTTTTTGTTAAATTTTGAGTATTTATTCCAACTTGTTTGTTTGGGCCCACTGATCTCTCTATATTAAACAATAAATTCTTAAATTAATTAATAACTTTTTTTTGCGCATTTTGAAAATTACCACAAATTTTAAATTGCACGATTTGCGTTAATTTTTACTTTCTTAAAAAATATTCTTCGATCTCAAACACAAAGCAAAACGCCATTTTCAGTATTTTGACATTTGTTAAACTGTTATAGTGGTATACTATTATACGAAATTGGGGACTTTTTCATAATATAACACATCTTCAAATTGCTTCATCTTTTTTATATGCATCCGCTATCCAGTATATATAGAGATCAGTGATCTCAATAGTCGTGTTTTGTTGGTAATTTTTAGTTAGTCAGCACTGGAAGGAACCAACAAAACGCTATATTCACTTTTGTATCCACTTTCTTATTTTATTTCAAAGTTGGTATTCTTGACTATATGCCAAGCCGAAGTTTCAAATAATTTTATGGATGTGTCTGCAAAGTATGGCTATTTGAATATGCCGAGTTGGTCAACTTGTACCCCACCTTCCACTACAAACAAATAAAAACCGGATAAATAATCATTATTTAGCTTGAATATTACCAAATTAAATCCCAAATTATATAATTTTATTTAAAAATCTGCTTTAACCAATTTGTGTTTGTTTTTAAGCGAAAAGTTCAAAATCATCAAACCTTTTTTGCAACTTTCGTAGCTTGAAAGCTTCTTACTCCTTCCGCAACACGCCGCCCTAAAGGAAAACACAATGAACACAACCATTAATAATCTTTGTATATGGAGTCCATGTCTTAAGCTGTCGTAGGTGCCACCAACCTTTAAGCAAAAAATGTATTGACATTATATTTCGCGCCAAAAATTTCCAGGCATTCCAAGATTTTATCTTCACTTTTATGTTCACTTTAATTACTGACCAATTTATCGCCACTTTTCGTATCACATACAAAATTTTGCTAAAGTGACTAAACACTTACCAACAAAACACGACTAATATATAACTGGATAGCGTATTCCATACAATGTATAAAAGTTTTTGTGAAGCAAATTGAAGATGACAGATGGTGGATTTTATCATAATTTGACGTCTACTTTGGGAAAAAAAAATATTGTATATATTGAGATCAGTGCATGAACAGTGATCTCAATATATAACTGGATAGCGTATTCCATACAATGTATAAAAGTTTTTGTGAAGCAAATTGAAGATGACAGATGGTGGATTTTATCATAATTTGACGTCTACTTTGGGAAAAAAAAATATTGTATATATTGAGATCAGTGCATGAACCTCATGAATATGGTCTGTCTGGCATCATTTTTGAGTTGCGCTCCACCCACATGTCATCAGCTTGTACTCCTCCGTCTCCTCCCATTGAAAAAAAACTTTTTACACGCGCTTTTCTATACGTGAATACATGTGAACAGCTAAATGCAAAATTGTAAGAATATATGGTCTAGCCCAATTTGGCAATCCCATTCAAAATCCACGGGCACTCATACAGAGTTAAATATGAGATTATGTTCTATTTATTTATTATTCTATGGCTCGACCTTAAAAAAGTGAAAAATGTTTCTCTCAAATGAATAGAAAACTTAACGCGATATAAACGTTTTTTTATGATTTATCAAACTAGCTGGTATTGAAGAAAATTCAATTCAATATGATACAGAGAATCCGGTTATTGTATAAACTACAGCTTGTTTCCTTAAATTTATTATTTTAAGAGTGTTTTTAGTTGATATGAGGTCGTTCACATGATTTCATTTTTTGACAGGTCATAAGAGAGGTTATGCTTTTCTCTAATTTTGAAGTATACCTACAAAGATATAAAGAAAAAAATATGTACGAAATATATTTTGTTTAATTTTATTTTTATGAAGAAAATAAATTAAACATTTAATAATGCATGTATAAACGAATGAAACGTTCCACTTGAAATAAGTCCCCCAGTAAAATTTTTTTCTACGGGAGGAGACGGAGGGGAACAAGTTGATGACCTATGGATCAGAACAGAGTGGCATAGAGTAAAGCAAAGCTGTGAAATGTCAGAAGAAGTTAGAGCAGAAATGTCAAAAAATGTGATTTTTAAACCACTGATTTCCATAGATAATCTGCCAAAATCGGTGGGTTAAAAACTTGACCCTATTGTACAACTGGTCCTTAAAATAGCAGCTCGTTCAGAAAATTTAACTCAACCCTAACATCTTTCCCATCTTTATATTCTTAATCTTTGAACATTTATATAGCAATATCATGCTTAGATGCCTTAGCAACATTCACTCTACCACCATGCAGTGGCCCTATTTTAGTGTTGCAGTACTAACCCATTGGGGGAGAATTTTAGCGGGAAAACAGAACGAGAACAAGTTATAATAAATTTTTATAAGTGGGAGGGATTGAAAAATTTTATTTTTTTTGACGTTTCTTCTTCAATTCAGAATAAAGAATTGTGATGAATTTAAGGAAATAGAAAAAGTAAAATGGTTCTTGCGCTTTGCTTACGAAAATTCAAAGGGAATAGAAATTTATCAGTCAAGGATCAAGGAACATGTTTGAAGTTTGAATGTATGCGCGAAATAAATATTTTACACAAAATGCAAAATTGTGTTATTTTTGAGAAAATATGCGCCTATGCAGACTGGGGGTGAGTAGGTTTGATTTTTTTTGCAGGAGGTGTTTAGTGTGTGAAAGCAAAATAAAGGCCAATAAATAAGTTGTTATAGTTTAATGAAATTACTTTTAAATGAAAAAACAAGACTTGCTATTACTATAACTATATTAATTTATTAAAGAAGAGATTGATTAAATAGAAATTAGCTGATTGAGTTCTGGCGGGATAATGATGACTTATCTCGATAAAAGGCGGGATCTATCGATGATGTTTCTAGTGACATTTTATTACCTAGTTTATATGCATGGTTGAAGCGAGCTTGAACTTAGGTTCACCCATTTGTAAACGGGGATGAGTTGGAACGAAATGGAATTCGACTCGATCGCACTCGAGCAGTGGTGTTGAGTCGAAAATTAAATGAAATACCTGGGTTGAAATGTTGAATACACAATTATTTCTTCATGTGATAAAATGCATATTAACGAATGAATATTTGTTGTTGAAAAGTATGTGCATAACTTGTAAGAGCAATAAAAATATTTTTTTCTCGAAAACTCAATCTTTTTGCCTTAATGCCTACAAAGCAATGCAAGTATTCTCCTGTCATTTCAACTTTTTCGCACTTAACTCAACTCCTCAAGCTTTCAACTAGTTTGCTAAAATACCTGTGTTGGAATTTCGTTTCAACTAAAACTCGATTTTTCGACTCTGCATATAAACTAGGTATATGTCACTTTTCATTGTAGGTCTGCCAAAACAGCGCAGCGAAAATGCACCATATAAATGCTGCCAATTATATAAGATATATCAGACTCCCTTGCACTTAATTTGGGAAAAATCTGACCTGCTTACGAGGTCGTTCAGATCGTCTTTGCTCCGATGGTTTATTCGGTGAGGGATGATACTCTGCCGGATCTTCAATTGGTATTATTTGTGATGCGTTCGGTGACGAGTCCAAACTTATCGTAGCTGGGGATGAATCAGGAATTAGCGAAACATCAGAGTCATTCTGTCTGTCATCTTCTGGAACAGGTTGAGTTACTTCTGTGTGAACTTCTGTAGGAAACTGGGCAAATCGATTGTTCAGCAGCAATCCACTTTGTTTTTCGTTGATATTGTCGTATGAAAACTGGTTGACCAATGATGAACTTAGTTTTCTCTTTGTTGTTAAGTTTCTTGTCTTCGGGGAGAGTTGCCGAAAGAACTGTGCGATGCTGTCTTCCATGCAGCTTTTCTGCAGGTGATGATCCAGAATCATCTGGTGTCGATCGATAGGTAGAGAGACAAACATGAAAAGCCTCGTTCCAGTTGGGTGTATCAAGAAAATTTTTTTTTAGTGATGTTTTAAATGTGCAGACCATTCTTTCAGCAGCCCCATTCGATTCAGGATTGAAAGGCGGTGATGTCACATGGTGAATTGAGTTGCTTCGACAAAAATTCTGAAATTTACTGGACGTAAACTGGGTGCCGTTGTCAGATACCAGCGTCTTAGGTAGTCCTTCTAGGGTGAAAATCGAACTCAATGCTTGAATCGTTGCTTCTGAGGTTGTAGATGCCATTCGGAAGACGAAAGGGAATTTCGATAAGAATAAGAAGTCTTCTTAAAGATTCAACCACAGAATTTTTTAGCTTTACGCCAAAAGAAGACAAACTCCAAACGGTCCTCTTGAAGGGCATAGATTCCTCAACGGAACCACAGGCACTCTTGGCTGAGCTCCGCAAAATGGCGAACGACGATCTCGACTTTATTGGAGTAAAGCCATTTACCACAGTAAAGGCCAGACGGGAGATGCGGAAACTACCGTTCTTAATGGTCCAGCTCTCACCCAAAAGCAAATTGGATAGACTAAGGAGTATTTCCGTCCTAGACTACCAGGTTGTAACTTGGGATAAATTAAAAAGACGCCGTGACATGCTTCAATGCATGCGCTGCCAAAGGTTCGGCCACGCCGCAGCGAACTGCAAAATGATGTCACGATGCGTAAAGTGTGGAGAGAACCACAAGTCAGGGGAATGCAAACTAGGGCAGGAACGGGTTATCGACAGAACCCAGCTTAAATGTGTACTTTGTCATAGCGGAGGACACCCTGCTAACTTTCGGGGATGTCCACAGTTTCAGGACATGAAAAAAAACAAAATAGTCTCAAAGCAAAAAATAGAGGAGAAACGACCACCAGCCCGTCCTCTCCCAACGCCCGTCAACCCCCAGATTTCTTACGCCCAAATGGCGCCTGAAAGGGAAAGAACGGTACAGCCTCAACCAATGGTAGCCAAACAGGTCCCCGTGCCTAAGGCGCTGGCGAAAGAGGCGGATCTAATGACTGTGTTGCTGGCCATTCAGGGTCAGTTAACAGGTCTTCAAAAAGAGATCCGGGAGCAGGCAACTAGAGTGAATCATCTCTACTCTATTTTGCCGAGCTTAACGCTTAACGGTTAAAGGCGCGCTGCCAGATAGACCCTTAAAAGTCCTCGCTGTGAATGTAAATTCACTGATTAGGACCGAACGAAGAGCAAATCTCTTTCACCTCTTGCAAGATCAAAGTCCTGATGTGCTTTTGGCTAGCGAAACAAAGCTAAATCAGAAGCACAAACTGACTCATAATAACTATAATATCGTAAGAAGGGACCGGCCAAACTCCTCACAAGGGGGTGGGGTCGCAATCTTTGTACGAAAGAGCATTAGTCATAAAGTAATTTATAAGAATGAAGTGCGCAGGTTCGGGTTGCTAGAAGCCTGCATCATATGCATTCCTCTCCACCAGGGGAAACGAATGTATGTAATCGCGGTGTACGCACCAGAAGCACCTCAGCCAGCTAATTTTACAGCAGAACTCGAAAAACTTTTTGAATGCCTTAGATTGAATTTGGAGGAGAACTTTTATCTCCTGGCCGGTGATTGGAAAGCCAAACATGAAAATTGGGGAAATCAAATACAAAATCCTAGAGGGAACCATCTATTTAATTGGATGGGTCGGTACAATGTTGAGTATAGAATCGATCTTTTTGCTACAGATAGGCCGTCATTTCCAAGAAGCGGTGCATTTCTAGACCTACTGCTAATTGACTCAAGACTGACAATTACTGATACAGTGACTCAAGATACAAAAAACTGTTTACAAACGATTGAATACGACAGTGACCACAACGGACTTTTTGCTGTGATTCAACTTCCAAACCAACTCGTGGAGTTAGAGGAGTATGTAACTGAGCATACTTACAACTACAGTAAAATGCGATGGTCACGCGTTTCCAACACCTTGACAAGAGAATTACGTTTAAAAAACATATCTCCACCTAATGACAGAAATTTAACAAACGAAGAGATCGACGGATACCTACTACAAATGGACGAGGCCATAAAACAAACAATGAGTACGACTATTCCACGTTACAAAGAACAAGACGCAACTGCCAAGTACCGAAACGCGACAATTGACGCACTAAACAGAAAAAAAAGTGGACTGCTTACAAGACTAAAACTTTTGTACAGACGGTTCACTGATAGACATAATTCGGAGATTGGGACTCTGAAGTCTTCGATTAAAAACATCAATCAATTAATAAAGCAGAATTATAGGTTGACTATTAATTCCTATTGGAATAATAGAATTCGGGCTATTAACTCTAGTGACCCAAGTATGTTTCCTAAAATTAATAAAATTTTCAGACGGAAAGATCAAAATGACCTTCCGTGTCTCAAGCTTCAGAAAACGATTGAAAACTGTTCTGTCTTTGAATAATAATAATAATCAACCGTTTAGTTTTAATTCATTTATTATAAATTAACCTAATGTTAACAACTTGACTGTCGAACCACAAGTGACATGATTAAATATATTTTTCTAACATATACATTGGTTTTAGTGTACATGTTGAGTATGTAGACTACTTATGCTTGTATGTAACTATATTATATAAATGAAAAGTGAATTTAATATAAAATACTTCATTTATACTTAGTGTTGCCACTATATAACATTTCCTTAACCTATTTCGGATATCTCCTTGGCTTGTTTAATCGACTGCAACGCCTCAACTCATATTGTCGAAGTGTAGGTCTATATCTTGTTGCCTGTGATCTGACGACTACGTGATCCAAATGTGTGTTTCTTTGCTCGGACTTTGCTTCTGTCTTGGAAATTGTCTTTCCGGAAAACTTCTTCATTTGGTTCAAATGTCTTTTCCAAACGTGATTATCATCAGTAGTTACCAAATAAGTCTGCTTTCCAACCTTCTTTTTCACGACTGCCACCGACCACATCTTGCCGCTTCGAAAATCTTTGACCAATGCTGGCTCACCTTCAACAAACATTTTTCGATCACGTTGTATTGGCTTGTCCTCATAATTTTTTTTAATGCCGCCGTCAACTTCTGGCCTTAAAAGATCCAATCTCATACGTTACCTTCTCTTAAACATCTCTGAAGCTGGTGACAAGCCTGTCGTAGTATGCTCTGCCAACCGATGGTGGAACAAATATCGCGCCAGAGCAATTGCTACCGACTTCTCTCCACCTGCTAAAATTTTCTTCACTGCCAACTTAAATGACTTCACTGCATTTTCGGCTAAACCGTTGCTTTGCGGATGGCCTGGTGGTGATGTTATGTGTTTAATACCATTTTTCTTGATGAAAGATTGAAATTCACTGTCTGTGAATGTAGTTCCATTATCTGTCACCAAAGTTCTTGGCAACCCAAATCGTGCAAACGTTTCATAAAATTTCTCAATTGTTGACTTGGCTACGATGCTGTTCATCGGATAGATCTCTACCCATTTTGTTTTGGCGTCTACGATGACCAAGAATTGCCGATTCAGAAAAGGTCCCGCAAAATCGGCATGTATCTTCTCCCATGATTCTGTAGCTTCTGGCCATTGGTTGATCGCAGCTTTCGGAGGATTAGCATTGTGAATTCCACATGCTAGACAACTTCGTACCATTTTTTCGATGCACATATCCAAATGTGGCCACCACACATACGATCTCGCCAATGACTTTGTTTTGGACATTCCTAAATGCGCATCATGTAATTCTTCGAGTACTTGCGATTGCAGTTGTTCTGGTACTAGAACACGGAAGCCCCACATAACAACACCGTTGATGATTTCAAGCTCGTTCCTTCTTAGCCAGTACGGTTTCAAGTCGTCACCCATGTTTTTAGTTTTCCATCCCGTTTTAATATTCTTGAGCACTTCCGTAAGCACTCGATCTTTCTGGGTGAGCTCTTGAATGATACCAAAATCAATTAATTTTACTTCTGTAATTACCTCCTTAATATGTTCTTCCACCGCCTGCTACCTCGTATCAACTTCGTCTTTGAATGAAAATCGGGATAACATATCAGCCACCTTATTGTCTTGACCCTTGATATATTCGAACTTGAAGTTGAATGCTGCCAGATAAGTCGCCCATCTATGCACCCTTTTAGCTGCCATCAACGGGATGCTGCTTATGCGACAGCGCTGCAGCAATGCCTTCATCAGATGCATCACACTCCAGTACAACTTCCCCTTCTGGATGATAATGCACCAACACTTTATCTGACGCAATTATGCTTTTTATTTCATCGAACGCAGCTTGGCATTCCTTCGTCTAAACGAAAGATGCTCCAAGCTTCAACAAGATGTAGATTGGTGCCATGACAATTGGTACATTCGGAATGTATCTGCCGTAGTAATTTACAAGACCAGAAAATGCTTGTACCTGTTTGACGTTTCTAGGTGGATCAGCTTTGAGAACTGCTTTGACACCTTCGGGATTCTTTCTTATGCCAGTTTTGTTGATAATTTGACCCAAATAGCAAATCTCTTCTTTGAAGAATTCACATTTGCTTAGCTTCACCGTCATACCAGCGTCTTGCAATCTTTGGAACACCCTTTCGAGATTTGTAATATGTACATCATCATTTTTTCCAGTCACCAAGATGTCATCAACGAAAACGGTGACATTTTCAATGTCGTGAAACATTTTGGCCATAATTCTCTGGAATTTTGATGTTGCAGGTGATATTCCATATGGCATACGATTTACTAAATATACCCCCTTTGAGGTGGACCATGCACAAAGTTTTTTGCTTTCTTCGTCTAGCTCTATCTGTAAATAAGCTTCTTTTAGATCTATTTTTGAATATTTCTCACCTCCGGATAATTTATGCAGAAGGTCCTGAATTCTGGGTAGCGGATAGGTATCTACCTCAAGATATTTATTGATTGTTGACTTATAATCGCCGCATAGTCTAATGCGGCCATCAGACTTAATCACAGGAACCAGAGGAGTTCGCCATTTGTTGTACTCTACCGGTGTGAGGATGCCCTCAGCCGTCAGACGATAAATTTCTTTTTCAACGTTCTCTTTCAAAGCATATGGCAAATTTCTTGGTTTTATAAACACTGGACTCACTGTTTCATTTTTCATTTTCAGATTTATTTTTTCATGTTTGAATTTACCCATTTTATTGTCAAATACATTCGCAAATTTTGTTTCTAATTCTCCAATTTTGGATTCAATACTTTTTGTTACTTTGTGTACTTCAATTGAATTTCTCAATGACAAGATTAATCTAAACTCCGTTGCCAAGTCTCTTCCTAACAATTCGCTTCTACCCGGCTCCGTTATGTACACCTCGAGTTTTTTGTGTTTACCTTGATATTCACATTCACATTCTATTTTGCCATATACTTTGATTTCTTCTCCGCCGTACCCTTTTACTTTTAAGTTTGATGACATGAGTTTTTTAGTTGCAAATAATTCACTCATTACACATTGCGGAATTATTGTGACTGCACTGCCTGTGTCCAGCTCCATATTAATTTGACAACCATCAATTTTTACTGGCAGCGTTATTGGTGGAAAACTTTTTGTGTTGGCGGTGATGTTTTTTAATTCAATGTACTCGTCATCGTCTTCCTCTTGTGCCCCTTCAACGGCACTTATGTGCTTGATCTGCTCACATCGTGAATTTTTGTGTCTGCACATGATTTTAAGGTGTCCACGGACTTGGCAAATGTCAAATACATAACTTTTGTAGAAGCACTGTTCACTATTGTGCCCCACTCTTCCACATCGATGACATCCATCATTCTTTCGAGTTCTTTCTACATTTCGCATTCCTTTATTATTTCCCGTTGCAGATGTATCAGCAGAGGTATGATCGTATGACTTTGTGGTTCGACTCTTCATACTTCTATCATTATGTGATGACCGTGTATACGTGTTCATCTTATTTACCATTAATGTGTTTGCATTGCGACTATTTACCAATGTTTCTTTTTTTATTGCTATTTGCCATGCTTTGTCAAGAGTTATCGTTTCTCGGACCATCTTTAAGACCTGTTATGAATATATCACGCAATGCTGCGTCTAGTTGATTGCCAAATTTACAATTAACTGCTGATTTTTTTATTCTTGTGTACCACTCATTTATGCTTTCGCTTACCATCTGCTTTAGGTCATAGAAACTACGCCGTTCAACAAACACTGCCACCTTTTTCCCATAGAAATTTGTTAAATTATTTGTAACTTCGGCGAAAGTCAATTTGTTGATGGTTTTTGGATAAACACTGTCTCTGAGAAGCTTAAAAGTTTCATGATGCAATTTCGTTAACAAAAATGCTGTTTTTATTTGCTCATCTTCTTCTCCAACACTGAGAAAATATTGTTGAAGTTTCGCTTCGAAAACTTCCCAATCTACTAATTCTGGGTTGAATTCCTCAAAATTGTTTCCAACCGCAATGGTCTGCACAATTGACTTTTCTTCATTTGACATGCTGCTCGTAGTAGATTTATTTTCACTTGTCACAATATTTAAGAATAATCACTCGATTTAATATATCCTCGTCGCCAATGTTCTGTCCTTAAATAATAATAATAATCAACCGTTTAGTTTTAATTCATTTATTATAAATTAACCTAATGTTAACAACTTGACTGTCGAACCACAAGTGACATGATTAAATATATTTTTCTAACATATACATTGGTTTTAGTGTACATGTTGAGTATGTAGACTACATATGCTTGTATGTAACTATATTATATAAATGAAAAAGAATTCAATATAAAATACTTCATTTATACTTAGTGTTGCCACTATATAACAAAAACGAAAACTTACTTTTGAACGCAGGTATAGATCCAGGGGATGCCGTTTTTAATGATGATTTCTTCATTATCGAGGATCCTAAGGAGAAAGTGGAGGCTGTGGGGGCTGCTTTTCAGCAAGTGTATAAGGTGAATACCAGTATTCGCCCAAATCATGAACTGGAAAGCAGAGCCCTGCTTCACCACTACGACCTTCGAAATGATATAACGCAATGGCGTTCCGAGAACCGCTCTTTTTTGGGGTTCAATGAAGAACACTTGGCAAACGCCATCATCGCCGAGCAAAACGGGTCTGATTCCCTGTTAATTTCGAAGCTAGAACTTCAGATCATTTTCGATTCATTGAAGAAAAAGAAGTCGGCAGGAGTAGATGGTATATCCAATATTGTACTACGACATCTACCTCAGGATGCAGTCGACATTTACACCACATTGTTTAACAACGCACTGAATAATGCATATTATCGAGTGCGTTGGAAGACAGCAGTGGTACATCCTCTCTCTAAAAAGGGGAAGGATAACTCCAATCCGGCAAATCTACGGTCGATAAGTCTCCTTCCGAGTATCAGTAAGGTATTCGAAAAAGTTCTCAATAGGGCTTTGTTCAAATGGGCTGAGGACAAAAATATTATTCCTGATAAACAGTTTGGCTTTAAGGCAGGACACGATACTATTCATGCCGCGTCTAAGCTTGTTTCTGAAATTCAATGGAACAATGCGAAAAAACAGTGCACGGGTGCCTGTCTGGTTGATTTGGAGAAAGCTTTCGACACCGTATGGTTAGAAGGTCTGTATCTAAAGCTGACCAGACTTGGTATTAGTAAATCATTATTGTATATACTTTATGATAAGCTCAACGGTAGAAAGTTTGTTGTCAAGAGTGGCAGTGTAACGTCTACCAAAATATTTGAAATAAAAAATGGTCTGCAGCAGGGAGCGGTTAACTCGCCGATTCTTTTCAACATTTACACTAGCGATCTTATAAGTAGTCTAACTCATGCAATTGCGTATGCCGATGATCTAATAGCGTACAGAACAGGGCCAACAGTTGAAGTTATCAAAATTCTTTTGCAGCGTGACTTCGACAAGATTCAGCAATATTGCGATGACTGGAAGTTGAAAATCAACTTTCAGAAATGCGAAACTATTCTGTTTAGAACCCCTTTGTCTAGAGCTTCTGCGGATACGAGAAAGAACTGGTGAAAACTTGTGATCGTTGGACCCCTTGGACAGCCACTGGCAAGTAAAAGTGTAGTGAAGTACCTTGGCATCTGGCTGGATCAATATCTGTATTTCGACAGACATATAGATGCTGCTCTGACCAGGGCTAGGGGAGCCTTTGCCCTGACAAGACGCCTGTTTAACAGCAGCCATCTTGATAGCAGGGTGAAGGTGATTTGTTACATGGCTTAAATCAGGCCGATGATTGCCTATGGATGTCCTGTGTGGTTCAACGTTGCACCATCTCAAATGGAAAAGATTCGGGTATTTGAGAGGCAGTGTCTTAGACACTGCCTTGGGTTGCACAGAACACCAGAGTCGGAGTACATAAAATATTATTCCAACGAGGTTCTATACAACAGGGCTAACATAAACAGAATAGATAATTTTTTAATCAAGCTGATTCGGGGTCATATTGCAAGAGCGATGACTTCAACTAATGGCTTGGTTTTCGGGGCTTACTACCCCAAAGATGAATACTACGAAAGTGTGTGTCTAAGCGGATTTATCCCACCCGACGCTTTCCTCTTTTTAGACAGTCGAGGGCTGATACAGGATAGTTCGGCGGTACCGCTGATCTACCACGTCAGCCGAAAAACTGTGGATAGGCGACTCCTTTATGGTCGTGACGTCGTCGCAGAAAGCGGAGCAGAGCGCCTTCGGTTCAGTAGGGCTGTGTCCGAAAGGGACCAGATAGATAGATTGAACCAAAATCGCCAGTTCTGGTGGTTGAATCAGATGTAAACTAATTAAATTTAAAAAATAAATAGTAATAAAAGTTCACTAATTGAGTTTATTGCCTTGGTTTTACTTGCGCAGGTTTAGGCGTGTCCTTGGCTATAAAAGTAAGCTAGGTTAGTACAAAACAATCATGGTGGCACTAAAAAGAAAAAAAAAACCGTTGCTGTGGCTGTTCTAGTCTTCAGTTATTTTAAGTAGTTTTAAGTGTAGTTTTAAGTTTTATAAAAAATAAAAAAAGATAGATATAATAAGTTTTTTCCAATTTCCTTATTTTTAAGTAATAAATGAATTTCGATAGTATTTAAGCTAGGTACGCCGAAAGGCAATAATTTTAAGTTGGTTATGGTATAATTTAGAGCGCTCGCATAGGGCCAGTAAGTTAGTTAAGCTAATATGTAAGCTAGTTGTTAAGGTTTTTGTCTAGCAAGTAAGTAGTTATAAGAAAATTGAAATATAAAAACTGAATATAAAAAAAAAAAATTTAAAAAAAAGGGGAATTTCGATTTGGAATCCACCACGATTAACCACATCTGGTTCTGAAAGGGACCGGCAAAATCAACGTGTGTTCGTTCCCATACGTTTTCAGTCGTTGGCCAGCTGCTATATTCCCTTGGAGAATTGTTAGCGTTGCCTTGGCATGCGAAACATCTGGAAACAGTCTTGCACATATCATCGTCAATGCTGGGCCACCAGCAATATCGTCGAGATATCTGCTTCATTCGGGTAAGACCCCAATGGCCTGGATGAAGAAGTGAAAGTACCTTAGGTTGTAGCTGTTGTGGTAGGACTACTCTCGGGCTTTCACTGTGGAAGTTAAGAACGTCATTAATTATTTCAAGAGATAACTTTCTACGAAAATAAGGTAATTAATCTTTAGATTCCATGATTTTATTTGCCATCCTTTCTCTATAAAATGAATGACCCTACTGAGTACTGGATCAATCTTTGAAACTTAAGCAATAGCGTGAGAGTTTATAGGAAAGTCTTCAACGAGTGAAAAAGCCATGTCGTTGATATGATGTGCAGCTTCCTCGGTTTGGTCAAACACTTTATCAGGTCCCTCAGGTAACCGCGAGAGGCAATCCGCGTTCCCATGTTGTTTTGTGGGACGATAACGGATGGTGTAGGTGTATCCCATAAGGATGAGTGCCCACCGTTGAAGACGTTGTATTGTCATATGGGGCAGCTTTTTCGAAGGGTTAAAAATAGTTACGAGTGGCTGGTGGTCAGTGATCAGTTCAAATTGGCGTCCATACAGGTACTGATGAAATTTTTTTGGTCCGTAGATTATGGACAGAGCCTCCTTCTCAGTCTGGCTGTGTTTTACTTGTGAACTATTTAGGGTCTTTGAAGCGAATGCGATGGGTCTTTCTGTCCTATCTGGGTATGCATGCGAAATAACGGCGCCATTTCCATGGGATGATGCATCTGTTGCGAGCGTTATTGGATAATCGTCACGAAAATGAACAAGTCAGGTTACTTTAAGAATGTCAGCCTTGAATTGATCGAAAGCTCTCTGTTGTTCATTCCCCCAAATAAAAGGTTGATCTAATGAACGTAATTTGTTAAAAGGGGCTGCAACCTGTGCAAAATTTTCGATGAATTGATTGTAATAGTTCAGTTTGCCGATAAACGCCTCAAGGTCTTTTAAGTCTTTTGGCTCAGGCAAATTCTGAATAGCTGCAACCCGCACTTCCGATGGTCTTATTCCAGCAGCATCGATGACATGACCCAAGTAGTTAATTTCACTTTTTGCGAATTGACAGTTCTCCAAACGGCATCTTAAACCATGCCGTTCCAAACGCTCTAGAAGAGTTTGAAGATTTCTTAAAAGTTCAGCATTTGTTCGCCCCGAAACGATAATGTCATCTAAATATGACGTGCAGAAGTCTATGTCAGACGCTAGTTGCTCAATATACCTTTGAAAAATTCCATTGGAGCTTGAGGTTCCAAAAGGTAAACGTTGGTATTCAAAAAGACCAAATTCAGTGCTTATAACGCAAAGTTTCTTTGATTTTTCATCTAAAGGGACTTGGAGGTAATCATCAGACAAGTCTACCTCAGTAAAAAATTGACCACCTTGTAGTTTATGAAAAATTTCTTGTATTATGGGGATAGGGTGCCGATGGACATCTAACTGTGGGTTAATTGTTATGCGAAAATTGCCACAAAATCGTAGACTTCCATTTGATTTTTTAACAACCACAATGTATGCTGCCCATTGGCTAGTTTCAACAGGTCGTAAAATACCTAACTGCTCTAAACGCTTTATCTCAGCACGTACACTTTCTTTTAAACCAAAAGGAACAGGTCGATGCTTAAAATATCTTGGCTGACAATTCGGCTTTAACCTCAAATGAGCTACAAACAGCTTGCTGCATCCAAGTTCTGGATTAAATACTGCTTCGTGCTTTTCACATATGGCTTTTGCCTCGTATGTCAAACTATTTTCAAATTGCAGAACTGACTCGTCTTCTTGAAAATGTATTGAAAAATCAAATGCATCGAACCAATCTAACCCCATGATATTAGTGCCATTCGAACTCTCGCTAACTAAAAATGACAGGTTGCGAACTTTATCTCTCCAGCGAATCGTTGCGTCAACAACACCTTTAATAGGAACATTTACCCCTCCGTAAGCTTTCAAAGAACGATTAGTAGTTTTGCAAAGCGGGTCCCCTAAGGCTCGATACCCTTCAAGACCTACCAGTGAGCAGGTTGCTCCAGTGTCTGACTAGAAATGCATTGGTTACTGATTAACGTGAAGCGAAACAAAAATTTGACGACCCTTTCTCTCAACATCTAACTGTGCAGACGAAACTTGATCTTTTGATTGATCAACATTATCTTCAATAATCTCGTTTATAGAGTGATTATATTCCGCATATTTGGAGCGCGGACTTGTTCTAACACGGTTATCATTTTCGTTCACGTTATGATTCTTTGAAAAAGATTGTGATGATGACCTTCGTCTGCGAGTCTTTGATCGCTGCTGCGACTTTCCTTGAAAACTGGTTTGGGACTTGTTGCCTGACAAACATACTGTACTAATGTGCCCTCTTCGATGACAATTATTACAAACCGAATTCATGTGTTTGCACTGCTCTCTCTCGTGGTGTATTGAACAACCAGGGCAAGATTTTCTTACTTACTAACTTATTTAATGATGCTCAGCTAAGTGTACGCGATTGGTAGATCTTACAATATTGTCAGATCTCTCAGTAAAAAACATGCTTACAATGTCTAACAACCGTGTACTCTTACAATTAATTGTCAGAAAATGTGTCTGACAATTAATTGTAAGATCATTGTCTGACAATTAATTGTCAATTAATTGACAATCGTGTAATCTTACAATTAATTGTCAGAAAATTTATCTGACAATTAATTGTAAGACGATAAATTGTAAGATGTTTGACAACCGTGTACACACACAATTTACTGTCAGACCTACCAATATTTTTCTTATATGACGTTTCTGACAATTAAAAAAATTGTCAGATGCACTTTTTTCAACATCTGCCAATTTTTTCATTGTAAGACAATTTGCAGTTAATTTGAAAGTTGGTTTGTGGTTTATGAGGTAAGTATTCTTTAAAATTTATTTTTTCTAGCAGTTAATTGTATAAAATTACTATTTAATAGAAAACAACATGCAAAACCCGGAATTGGAAGTAGCAACAAATGCAAAAGTTCACCCTTTTTTGCCAAAAAATGTGCAGTCGCCCCCTCATCCACCTGCATTAAAAGTAAGGAAGCAAAAATGCTACCGAAAGAAGGTTGAAAGAGAGTGGTCACATGACACAACCTTAAAACTTATTCAGGAAATTGAAGTGCGACGCAGTCTGTGGGATGCTGTAAGCAGTCAAAACAGTCGCGGGATTTATTTTATTTTGCAAATTCATTTTATAATAATAATATTGTTTTTAGAATTATTTTGTTTTACTTTTTCACAGCTGAAAGTATTTTGACAGAGCTGACAATTATTTATTGTGTGTACACGATTGGTAGTAGATCTACCAATCTCTTACAATTTATTGGTAGATATCCAGCCAATTGTACTACAATAAATTGTCAGCCAACTTCAGACAATAAATTGTAAGAGATTGGTAGATTTTCTACCAACCGTGTACACTGGCAATTAATTGTTAGCTCATTGGTAGATAATTGTCAGACATTACCAGGTCTTACAATATTGTAAGATCTACCAATCGTGTACACTAAGCTTCACGTTTTTGGGTAACTTGGTTGATTTCAGTTGTTGAAGGTGCTGATGAGGTTATATTTCCCTTTAAAATCTCGGCGGCTATTTGTGTTGACTCGAACGCTGTGACTATCTCTTCGATTTTCTGTGTTGCTGCCATACGGACGGGTTCTTGAGGGGTATAGTAGACGATCATGTCTCTTATCATGTAGTCGGTGTATGACGTTCCACAACCTTCTTTTGCGCATGTAAAACAACAGTCTTTGGCAAGTCCTCTTAAATCGGAGATCCATTGCGCATAAGTCTGACCGGGATTCATCTTTAGTTGCAAAAATTTGCATCTCGATGTGAGAATGTGAAGTTTCGTTTGGAAGTGATGTGTTAATTTTGATGTTAAATCTTTAATAGAGTGAATACTCATATCAGTTGTCTCAAAAAGTTTTTGAAGTACCTCGTTGATAAAATTTCCACACGTGGACAAAAAGCTTGCCTTTTTGAGGTTGTCATCTTCGACTGCGTTTGCCGTAAAATGTTGGTTGAGCTGGAACGAATAATTGTCCCAAGTTTCTTTCTCTGCAGAGAAAGTGCGAAACTTTGGGATGGAATTGGAGATCGGCGTCAAAGATGAGGATGATGTTGAACACTTTAGAATCATCTCCATACGTTCCGTACTAGATTTGAGTAGTGTTTCCATCCACTGTTTTTGCTGGTCTAGCAGCTCTCTGACTAACTTTTCGTCCATGGGTTCTTTTTTTTTTACAAAAAAAAAATTACTCGTCGCCAATATGTTATAGTTTAATGAAATTACTTTTAAATGAAAAAACAAGACTTGCTATTACTATAACTACTAGCTGACCCGGTGAACTTCGTATCACCTAGTTCGTTACTTACAACTTTTAATTTGTGATTACTGGTTGCACTATGTACGTTTAAGATGTTTCGTTATTTACTCAAATTTATTCATAACTAAAAAAAAATTGGAAAACAGTCGACTTGACGGGCCATCCCTGCAACTTCCCACTATTTTTGGACATTAAGGCCGTGTGCGAACAGCGTTAAAATTTTATCCTCTGGCTAATTTTTGAAGTTTGAGTTGAGGTGAATAAATGTTTAGCTTTTTGGTGTGCGAACTAGATAAAATGGGATTTTTTGACACATGCTTTTTTTAAATTTCCCTACAAGAATTAAAAAAATTCCCTTTCTTATTACTTTGCTACGGAGAAATGAATAGGTAAGATTGTTTTGCGGTCAATTTATAAAAAAAAGTCTGCAACTCAAACAATCGGCGCGCGTTTAAATTTTTGATATGTTGTATAGGATGTTTGGCTGATGTAAAAATACAATTTCCACAACCACAACCTCTCTGCCCGTTCGCTGTTAGGAAGCCTGCAAAAAATTGTCACTTTTTTTGCATATTTCGACTATAGTTTCTTTCTTTACATTTTATCGAAAAAAAACTAATAAAACTTGTAGAAAACAAGATTTTCTACAAGTGTGATATAAAAAGTTTATTTGTAAGTGGCTCTATTTGTTTTGCGTTTAGTAACTAGTTTTTTTTCTATAAAATGTACCAGAAATAAGTTATAGTCGGAATTAGCCGAATTTGTGCAGTTTTTTCCTGATAGCAAAGGGGGCTGAAGGGTTGTGGTGTGGAAATTGTTTTTTTTATCACCAAACATCCTATGCAACATATCAAAAATTTAGAACTACCCGACCTTTTGTAGTTTAATTCTCTTTATTTGATGTTCTATAAAATTCCCTACAAAAAAAAACTAAAAACCTAAATTTGAAATTTCAAAAACCAATTTATTAAAGATTTGCAATTTAATAATTGTGGCTATTCTAAATTGTGTTTTGTTAAAGAAATACAATAGAACTACTCTATAAAATAATTAAAATTGTGGGAAGTTTTAAAGCGGTACAGAACACTGGTTTGGCAGCTGAACTTCCAAAAAAAAAACAACAAAATTGTTTCACAATAAATAGAAATGTAAAAAAAGTATTATCGGTTAATTTAAGTAATTGTTCGTTTATAACACTGTTTAATTGAGCGGAATTCACAAAAACACAGGGGGGATATTTGATGTCAACATAAAAACAAACCAAAATAAATACAAATGAAATGAAAACAACAAAACACACGTCACACTGGTTTTTGGCAGCTGAACTATCAAAAGAAAAATAAAAAATCTGTTTCACAGAAAAGAATAGTAAAAAATCGGTTAATTATTATTAGTTCGCTAAATATTAACACATTTCACCAAAACACAAACGAAAAATTCGATAGTAGTCGAACAAACAGAAATAAATGCAAATGAAAGCAATGCAACAATCAAAACAAACACATTACGCCGGCTGTCTCTCTCACTCCTTCATAAGCATAGAAAATTATCCACTGGCTAAAATTTTAGCCTGCTCCAGAGCAGGCTAAATTTTTGAAGTTTATTTTCATCACACTAGTGTCATAATTTGGAAAATGGATAAAATTTTAACGTTGTTCGCACACGGCCTAAGTGCATACAATTTTGTGAATTTTAGTGCTTCTGACTTCGCAAAGCTTTTAATTAAAAAAAACATTATTTTTTGAAATTTTATATTAAAATAAGCTGACTCGGCAAACATTGTTTCGTCATTTATATTATTCCTAGGAAACATTTTTTTAGTTCAATAAAAATAACTATCTACTATAAGTGTGTGAGGATATACTTATAATCGAAAGCGTTATAAGCATTAAAAGTATGCTCTATTTAGGTTAATGAATTAATATTTATTAAAATAACGACTATATTTTGAATCATAATTTCTGATAGCTATCTAAACATCAAAAATAATTATTTACATTGTTACTATTAATTATGGCAGTTGAAAAAAAAAATCAATCTCTCAGTCCAATAGAGTGGTTAGTCCGTCTTTAGCCAACACAAACAAACTGGATGGTTTCCCCAAGCGAGAACATGCCACATATAGTTGTCCGTGGGAAAAGCATGGTGTTCCCAAATCTAAGCCACATGCAGAGGACAATTTTTTTTCATAAACGCACAAAAAATTAAGAGCGAATACCTAATTTTAATTAAAACACTTGTAGTTCTTTTTACATTATTTTCATAGTAAGCTAACATAGTACCTACTGATTTAAGGCAAAATAAGAGTCACCCTGGAAACTCGTATACAGCTTCATATTGGCGTACTAAAAGTTGTGTGCAAAGGATAATGGCACTGACGGCTCCGAAGAACCACGGCCTAGTGACATACACCCAATCCTTTTGTGTGCGTTGTTAGTTCTACAAAGATTGAAGGGGAAGTACAATATTTCGTCGAAACGAACGACTAAGATGAGATGCACTTTTCATGACAATTATAGTTTTGGAAAATTTGTCACTTCCTCGCAAGAGGCCGGAGCAGGACCCCTGAAAAAAACATTAGATGTACTCAGAGATCGGACCCAGAACTACAAAAAGTTAGTTATTCAATGTCAAAAGTAACAATAACCGCGTGTTTCGCGATTATCTCGGTTTCTCTCAAATAAGTGATGCTGACATCTATTATTAAAATTGTAGAGCATACAATTTGCGACAAATTTCGTAAAAAATATTTTTTTTCATGCCCTCAACTGCTTTCAAATAGAGGGCGGAAACCGTATCGCGCCACTCAGCTTTACATACTGTAATGAAAGGTCGTGAGTTAGAAAAAAGTTGTTCCTTCGAAATATTGTCCAGGCTGCTGAAGGAGTTAACATACTAAAAGTCCCGACGTCTAGAAGGTGAGCCGTTACAACATTTTGTTATTTGATTTTTTTTTAAGTCTCAACCGTTTGCGAGCTATGCATCGCTTAAGATAAAATTATTACTCAGTGTTTATTAACATGAGATCAATTAATTAACTGAGAGTTAAAACAATTTTTGTCAGATTAATAAATTGTAGATAAATAATTATTGCACTGGAAATTAATGATAAATTTGCGATGATAGTAAAATTAACATCAGAGTTGCACAGAAAAATTAAAATAATACGTATAACAGTCACTGCTCCGATAGATACACAAATAAAATCAAAAGAAATGGCTGAAAAATGTATAGTGAGTGAGAGAGTAGACCGCTTCGTCCTCATCCCTACTCCGTGATGTTTGCTGAATGAGTGGTGACACCTGACGGGGATAACTGATCGATTGATAATTGATCAGTTGTCGACCGGTGAGGGCGGGAGATCAAATTAAATTGGGTTGATCAGAGTAATATGATTTTTTTCATTCTAAGTCATGACAAAATAAAAAAAAAATCCTTGCAAAATAAATTAAAGTTTTTAATTGACAAATTAAAAATAGAGGTTGATCGCAGAGGGGTGAAAATTAAGGGTTGTATGTATTTTTATATGTTGTATAATAAAAAAATTAAAAAAAAAAAATTTGTCCAAAAAGACCACCCTTAACATTTAGGAGGATGAAAAATAGATGTTTTCCGATTCTCCACCCTGGCCGATATGCATGCTTCGGATGATGAAAATTGGTCGAGCCGTTTCGGAGGAGATAGATTACAAACACCGTGGCAGGAGAATTTTATATATAAGATATTAATTTATTAAAGAAGAGATTGATTAAATAGAAATTAGCTGATTGAGTTCTGGCGGGATAATGATGACTTATCTCGATAAAAGGCGATATCTATCGATGATGTTTCTAGTGACATTTTATGTCACTTGTCATTGTAGGTCTGCCAAAACAGCGCAGCGAAAATGCACCATATAAATGCTGCCAATCATATAAGATATATCATAAGTATTGATGAATTTTGTTTATTCTGCAGCTGCGCAGTATCCAAATATGAAAAAAGGATACTTCTCTTACCATTGGGTGATATTTGTGGGTGGAGAGTGTATTTTGTTACCAAATCATGATTGCCATCATCATCATTATCGGCTCGACAACCGGGGTCCGGTCCTGGCCTCCTTCAACAAATCTATCCACCTATCCCGGTCTCGAGCCGACGCCATCCAGTTGCGCACCCCAAGGCTCCGGGCGTCCTGGTCTACGCCATCTCTCCAGCGCAAGCATGGTCTACCACGCTGTCGTCTGCCATAGAATGTACCACAAAGAACTTTCCGAGCAGGTTCCTCTTCGCTCATGCGAGCTAGGTGCCCTGCCCACCGAAGTCTTCCGAGCCTAATTTTTGTCACGATATCTGCTTCAAGGTAGATTGCGTACAATTCATGATTGTACCGTCTCCGGAATCGTCCTTCCTCACATATGGGGCCAACAATTCTCCTTAAGACTTTTCTCTCGAACGCGGCTAAGAGGTCAGAGTGCCTTTTGATAAGCACCCAAGTCTCGGATCCATATGTGAGTACTGGTAGGACCATGGTCCTGTACAGCAGTAGTTTTGAAGTTATGGTGAGATTTCTGGATTTGAAGAGCTTTGACAGACTGTAGTAGGCTCTGTTGGACTTGAGAAGCCACCCGCGTATTTCTTCTTCTATATTGTTATCGGCTGCTACTATTGACCCAAGGTATTTAAAGGATTGCACCACTTCAAATTCGTGCTCCGCTACCATGATTGTTTGACCAACTGTTCCTCTCGCATTCGACGCCACCATGTACTTTGTTTTACCTTCACTAATGTGCAGCCCCAGATTTTGTGCCGCCTGCTCGATCTGGATGAAGGAATGCTCGGTTCTTCCGATGATGTCGATGTCGTCTGCGTAAGCCAGTATCTGGCTGGACCTGTTGACGATGGTCCCTCTTGTTGCCGTGCCAGAGTCACGGATTGCTTTCTCCAACGCCAGGTTAAAGAGGAGGCAGGCCAAACCATCCCCTTGTCGGAGTCCATTAAAGATGTTGATTGGTCTGGATAGCAATCCGGCTATTTTAACTTGGCTTGTTACGTTGGTCATGGTCAACCTACATAGTCGTGTCAATTTATTTGGGATGCCGAATTCTCTCATGGCTTTGTAAAGTTCTACCCTGGCTATGCTATCATAGGCGGCCTTAAAGTCTATAAACAGGTGGTATGTTGGGATGTTAAATTCTAGACATTTTTCCATCGCCTGCCTAAGGGTAAAGATCTGATCAGTTGTTGATTTGCCTGGAATGAAACCACACTGATATTGTCCGATGATGGTTTTAGCGTATGGGGTTATCTGGTCTTGTAGGATAGAGGAGAGTATCTTATAGGCGGTACTCAACAACGTGATACCTCTATAGTTGCTGCACGTTGTGACATCTCCTTTCTTATGTATGGGGCATATTATACCTTTTCGCCAGTCTTCTGGCATTTCTTCATGCTCCTACACGTGCACTATAATATCATGAATTGCCTGACGTAGAGCTGGCCCACCGTGTTGAAATAATTCGGCTGGTATACCATCAGCTCCCGGGGCTTTGTTTTTCTTTAGCCGGTCTATAGCCTTCTGAACCTCTTCTATGCTTGGTGACGGCAACATAGGGTATTCGTCTTGAAGCAGTTGAGCCTCCACTTCTGCAGTGAGTTGACCATTTAGCAATTCATTAAAGTACACTTCCCATCGCTCCAGTATGCTTTGTGGATCGGTGATCAGATTTCCCTCTCCGTCCTTGCAGTATGTGCAGCGTGGTGTGTACTGCGTCATGTTTCGGACGGATTGGTAGAACTTCCGCGCCTGGTGCGGACCTCGCTCTCGGCTTTTTTCTATTTCACAGATTAAGTTCTTATCCCAGGCTGATTTTTTCTGTCTGTGAAGCCGTTTTTCTATTCTTCTGAGCTCTTTATATTCTTCTTCGCGTGCCCGCGTTCTATGGGATTGTTGCATTGCTCGGTACGCAACATTCTTACGTTCAGTCGCTAGCTTGCATTCATCATCAAACCAGTCGTTCCGATTTCTACAACTGCTGCCTAAGATGGAGTTGGCAGTACTAATGACAGTATTCTTAAGGCGTGTCCACTTCTCATCTACGCCCAGCATACTGGCTCCAGGACTTACTCTCCCTAAATCAAGTAATTCTAGGGCGAGTCCTAACGCATTACCAAAGGTGTTACTGGCATTTTCATTGCGCAGGGCGGCCGTGTTGATTCGAACCTGATCGGCGGATGCAGTACGTCTTCGCAAGGCAATCCGCCCTCGGAAGACTATACCAACAAGATAGTGATCCGAGTCGAAACTTGTTTCCTGTACCCTCGTACCGTCATCAAGTTCGAGTAGTGGCGACGGTCTATCAACACGTGGTCTATTTAGTTACGAGTGACTCCATCAGGTGATACCCAGGTGGCTTTGTAGATATCTTTTCATACCTATTGCCATACCTATTGCAAAATCATGGGTAGGTAAATTTTTTACGATTAGTAATCATCTTTTTTGTATTATATTACCTACCTATGAAAGATATAAATATGTAGAATGTTTGCCTATATTGTGTAGTACCTATATTAGTTTATATTTCAATGTTATCACCTCTATAACAAAACCCATACCTATGGATAATGAAATATAATAATATAAAATAATATAAAGCAAATAAAAAAAAAAGACTAGAGCTAATACATTCGGTCAAAACAAACAAAAAAATGTAAGTAATGGGGGGGTCTAACTCCACCCGTTTAGGCAGGAGGACCAAAGTAGTTTAATTAAGGGCGTCCTGGATCAGTGGCTCAGTGGCTCACAGGTGAGAACAGGTAAGAACAGGTGTGACAGGTGTACAGGTGTGCACAGGTGAGATCAGGTGTTTACAGGTGAGATCAGGTAAGATCAGGTGTACAGGTGTGCACAGGTGAGTGTAGGTAAACAGGTGAGAAACAATTGTGTGTAGGTGCACAGGTGAGTGTAGGTGAACAGGTAAGTATAGGTTAATTCAGGTGAGCTAGGTGCAGGTGGGCGGAGGCCCAGGTAATCAGGTGACCTATATAGATGTGGGGTGGGGTCAGTGGGTTGTGGTGGTGGTGGTTGAGGAGGGTGGCTGCTAAGTGGGCGGTGGCTCGAAAGTTTTTCGAAGGGCGGTGGCTCATGAGTTCTTAAAGGGTGGTCGTTCAAGTGTTTTCAAAGGGTGGTGGCTCATGAGTTTTAAAAGGGCGGTGGCTCATATGTGTTCAGTGGGCGGTGGCTCATGGGTGATAGGGCTTCAAGTAGGCCGATGATCAATGGGGATTCAATGATTTTTAAGGGTAAATATGCACAGGCACACATGTATGTTAGCATTGTTTTTTTTTCTTATCTTGCGCTTGTGGTTTGCTTAAGATTTTATTTATCTTTATTTGTCACTCTTAACGACTTCGACTGTTTTATTATTATAAAGATTATTAAGCTATCTCAACCCAAGGGATGTTGAGGTTATTGGAAAACAAAGAAACAATGTATGCAAAAGGAGTTAGCACTCACTCCAGATGTGCAACATGGGCGGGTCTGCATGCATTTCAAAAGTGGAGGGTTTTTTTTGGTTTAGTCTTAGGTTAGGTTAGGTTTGCGGTAGGAGAGCCAATAGCTCAGCCCCAGCGTACTTAGGTCAATGTAGACCCATTGTGATGCCCATTTGAGGTTTTACCAATTCCTCCTCTTACCATACTCGTAGTCCATGTTTAGTTCCTTAGTATCATCCCGGGGTGTTCAACCATCCGTTTCCTCTTGTGAATCGATATAGATTTGATATTGGGCACTCTGATAGTTCTTTGATGCTTTCGAAGAAGTATTTCCCCAGAGTTTTATTTCTTAGCTGGCAGAGACTGGGGCAGTGACAAAGGTAGTGGGTTATATCCTCATGTTCTTCCTCGTCACTGCAACCTCTACATAGATCGTTTTCAGTTAGACGTAGTTTTTTGGCGTGATATCTTAGCATGTTATGGCCAGTTAAAACACCTACCAACGTCGATACTGACTTCCTGTCTTTTTGAATGATTGCATTCGTTCTATTTTTATCGTACTGCGGCCACAGTTTCCTAGCTACCTCACAACTGTTTAAGTTTGCCCATCTCGAGTTTGCTTTTGCCAGGATTACACACATTATACTATTTTTGAGGTCGCATAACGGTGGTTTCACTCTCCTTTCTGAGAGTTCTAGGCTAAGTGCTGAGTCTTTTCTTGCCAATTCATCAGCTTTTTCATTTCCCATGATGCCCGCGTGACCGGGGACCCAGCAGAGTGTTATATTATGCTGTGTGGCAAGAACTTTAAGCTCTTCGCGACAGCTTTTCACAAGCTTGGACTTTATTTCAACAGAAGAAATTGCTTTTATCGCTGCCTGGCTATCTATGAGAATGGTAATATCCTCTCTGGGTAGTGCCATCATTGATGCCACTTTGGCAGCTTTCGTTACTGCTAGAACCTCTGCTTGGAATACACTGCTGTTATTGGGAAGTCTGATTGAGCCTTCTATATTCAAAGCTTCTGAGAAGAAGCCAGCCCCAGTACCTACATCCATTTTTGAGCCGTCTGTAAAGATGGATTTGGTTGTAGGTTGTAAGACTTCATTATTGATCCACTTCTCTCTACTTGGGAACAAGCATTGGAATGGCCTTTCAAAATCTGTAAAGGGAACTATGTAGTCAGACTCTACATTTGTTCCTGTGTGGAAGTTCAAAATTTCAGAGTGTCCAGTTCAACTGGATCTCCATAGATTAGATTGGCTAATCCTGAGAGCGCTTTTTGCTGCAGTTTCCTGCATATAAAGGTCAAGTGGCAGAAGGTTAAGTATGGTTTCTAAGCCCGCCGTGGGTGTCGTGCGCAAGGCACTGGTTGATCCAATACATGCAAGTCTCTGGATATTAGTCAATGCCTTAAGGTTTGTAGCTTTGTTAGCGGCTTTCCACCAAACTAAGCATCCATACGTCAATATCGGTCTCACTATCGCAGTGTACATCCATAGAATTACCTTGGGTTTTGGGCCCCAGTTTTTCCCAAAAATTCTGCTGCATGAGTAGAATGCGATGGATGCCTTTTTGACTCTTTCTTGGACATTCATTTTCCAGTTCAATTTCCTATCAAGTATGATTCCCAGGTATTTCGCGCTTTCGGATAACTTAAGGGGTGTGCCTTCAATTGATGGCAGATTGAATTGTGAAATTATTCGTTTGTTCGTGAATAGAACTAGTTCTGTTTTTTGGGGATTAATACCTAAGCCGCATTTTTGGGCCCATTTGTTCAGTGTGTTGATAGCTCTTTGGAGGATACCACTGATGGTGTCTAGGAATTTCACCGTGGCCATTATGACTAAGTCATCTGCGTAGGCAATGACTTTTATCCCATTATTATTAAGCAGTACTAAGACCTCATTCACAACTAATATCCACAGCAGTGCTGAAATAACCCCGCCTTGGGGTGTACCTCTTGAGGCAATCATTTTCAATTCTGTGTTAGCGAGGGAGGTGTTTACGTTTCTTTTGTTTAATAGGCTTAGTATTATTTGAGTAATACTGTTGTCAATGTTCATGTTTATTAAGTTTTTTTCTATAGCACTAGCCTCAACATTGTTGAAAGCGCCTTCAATGTCGAGAAAGGCTGCTAGTGTGTATTCTTTTTGATCGAGTGATTTGTCTATAGTACTGACTACTGCATGAAGGGCAGTTTCAACACTTTTTCCTTTCATGTACGCATGCTGGTTCTGGGATAAGGTTCCTGGATTAAGCATGCTACGTATAAATACATCGAGTAGTTTTTCGAATGTTTTAAGCACAAATGATGTTAGGCTTATTGGTCTGAAATCTTTTGGCGTAGTATGAGTTGGTTTACCGGCTTTGGGTATAAATACAACTTTGACTTCTCGCCAAATTGCAGGTATATGTGTGTACATAATACATCGCATGAACAGTTCTTTTATTAACAGGTGTTTTGCCTGGTATTAACAGGTGTTTTGCCTTTTGAAGCATTATTGGATTAATACCATCAATGCCTGGTGATTTGTATGAGGAGAAGGAGTCAATTGCCCACTCTATTCCTTTCTCACTAATTACTTTCTCCGGGACTATATTACTGTGGGGATTTTCGTAATTGGTATCTGTGCCCGGTTTGGGCTGCGTCTTAACACACCCAGGGAAGTGTGTATTTAGTAGGAGTTCCATAGTTTCGGTGCACGATTGGGTCCATCTGCCACTGTTATCTATAAGATAGCCAGGGGTTACCGGTTCCTTTGAGAGGACTTTTCTCAATCTTGCTGATTCAGGGTAACCTTCAATGCCATTGCAGAACATCCTCCAAGATGTTCGTTTTGCGCTTTGAGTTGCATTTTTGAACTTTCTTTGACCTTCTTTGTAGAGGTCCCAATCGGACTCTGCATTGCTTCTTCTTGCGGCATTGAAGAGTTTTCTTGCTTCTTTTCTTAGATGTTGCAGCTCTTTATTCCACCAATGGGGTGATGTTTTTGTTCTCGGAGCTATTACGGGGCACGATGTTTCGTTTGCGCTTTTGAGAATCAGGTTCAGTGTCTCAACCGTATTGTCAATATCTTTAGGTGACCCATAATTCAAGCCTTGTAATATGTTTTGTTTTTCCTCTACTTTTGTGACAAAACGATCCCAGTTAGTTTTCCTGGGATTTCTATATGGTTCTTTTTGTTTTATATTATCTCCAATTTCAAATTCAATACTTCTGTGGTCAGAAAAGGAAGGTTCAGTAGATACTTTCCAGCCACTTAACGAAAAAGAGTTAGAGTTGTTAATAAGGGTTATGTCTAGCACTTCCCTTCTATTTCTAGTAACGAATGTTGGTTCGTTGCCTATGTTTCCTATAACTAAATTATGTTCTATAATAAATTCAAGAATTGACTCACCTCGAGGGTTGGTATTTGTACTTCCCCATTGTACATGATGGGAGTTAGCATCACATCCGAGGATAAGGTCCCATCTATTATCTCGAGCATTTATGACAAGCTCCTTCGTCATTTCATTGGGGGGATCGTCCGTCCCATGTGGCATGTAAATTGATGCGAAGACGATTGGATAGCCATTCTGTCTTTCGCATTTTACAGCGGTCTGGTCAATATTGCTGTGGGTGGATAAAAGAAATAGGTTAACCTGACTTTTAGCTACAATGCAAGTTCGAACTGTACATTCATTGTTCTGTGGAAAGGCATACGTTACCAGGTCTTTCGATCTAAGCCCTCGTATTTGACCTCGAACTACCCAAGGTTCTTGCACCAGAGCTAGATCAATATTGCCGCTTGTCATAGCTTGTACTAGGTTGGCGCTAGCGGCTTTGCTGTGATGAAGATTAATTTGGCGTATCTTCATGCCGGCTAGTCGTTTCCCCACTTTTCTTCTTGTATACCGTCACAAATGGTCTTATCTTGCATAGGGTAATGCCGACGCGTATTTTGTAGCCACATTTGCGCAGTAGTGGCATGGATTTGTGACTGAGTCTCACCACAATCTCCTTGCCTTTATCATTGTGCGGCCCCATTTCCTCCACCTGCCAGTCCTTACTTAAAAGTTCCGGGTTGAGGTTTTGGATGTTGAGTTTCACTCTTTCTTTCGGCAGATAAGGGCCGGGGAGGAATAGACGACCCTTCGGTTTGGCGAATTCTATTAGCTCTTTCCTATCGCAAAGACGGAGGTTGGCTTTTGGCCATGGTGCTTCCGTGTTGGCGATGAACTTCTTCAACCATTTGAGGGTTTCCGCGTCCTCACATTCCATTACTTTGAATCCTTTCAGAGATGTAAGCTGGCCAAAGTGCGGGATATGCCCAGCCACTTTGTACGAGTCATTCACCCCATCCAGGATTCTGACTTAAATCAATCTCCATTGGTTATCTGACAGCCTCCGTTCTGGATTACCAAAGTCAACAACTGCGACCCGGTGACTGTCTCTGACCACATTGGATACGGTTCTTTGTTTTTTGTTTTGTTTGGGTGAAGGAGAGAATGTGTTGTCATGCCTACCTCTTTTTACACAAACCGCAACTGGCTTCGGTCCCGTGTTTACTACACCGGCGGCATTTGTTGATGCCAAAGGAGAGGGTTGAGCTTTGCCATTCCCTTTCCCTCCAAGCTTCCTTGCGGGTTCCCTACTGCATGACGGCACATTTTCTAGGGTTTCTCTAGCTCTAGCTAACGATAATTGTTGTCTATCCATTAAGGAGCTGGTTTCTATACCCTTGAGGCGTTGGACTGTTCGTCTGGCGTTTCGTACTCTATTCGGGCCGTACTTCAGCGATGCTGTTTGAATGTCAGCCTGAGCAGTACCTCCTGCTTTGGTTTCCCTCTGCAAGGAGAGTACTGTACAGACACTGCCTATAGTTTCGTCCCCGTCTTCCCGTGAATCTACTTTTGGGATCAAGTTTCCTGCAGAACTCGTCGTAGGACCCGACGGGCTTGTGCCTGTCACAGTCCCAGATTTGTTCAACAGTTCCCCATCACCGCCTACACTAACCAGACAAGCCGATGAACCCACTACCGGTCCCGAAGGGCTTATGCCTGTCACAGACTTGGTTTAGTCTTAATCTGCTTTTAAGATAAAATTATCCTTCATGAGTATACTGCGGAAATATGCACACATGTATGCTAGCATTCGACGATAACATTTATTTCTTTTTTGGGATGATTGTTTATCGCGTATAAGTCAAAAAGTATGATAGTCATGTAATCACAACTTTCCTTCATGATTGTACAAGAATAAACATAAATGAGGTTTGATAATAAATTGTAAGACCATTGACGTATTAGATATGGACCGCCAGTAGCCAACTTCACGCGTGTTCCAACATAACTAGGGGCGCCATCAACTACTAGCAGGGAATCTGCGTAGCAGTGCTACGCTTGTTTTAATTAATCATTTGAGTTTAATATAATTAGGTGGAAATTGTAATCAAACTAGTTTTATTTTACAAAACAAATCCACTCTATATGACATTGAGTCACTTGCATATGAATATGTCGACGTTTTATTTAAATTTTAAAAGCGAAATTAGTACACGTATTTAACACTAAAAGATGATGGCGTATTTTTGCCGCTTTTAGATGGAACAACATGTTTTGGCCGTTTGTATGAACATTTCAACCGACTGGCGGTCCATATCTAGTACGTCAATGTGTAAGACATTAGTGTAGGTAAATAAGCCGCAAATTATATTTAGAAGTTGAGAAACTCCTCTTAACAATAGAGAGTCAATTTACATTCAGAAACTGAAAAACGGAAATCAACCCTTGATTAGAAATAGAAGTCTACAAACATATCTAAAAAAAAAAACGGAAGTCAACCCTTTGTTCGAAAAAAATGCCTTTTTTTAAGCGTTGGATTTTTTATTTGTTTTTTTTTTATATTTTATTCTTAAACAAAAGACAGTATACATATATTTATAATTAATATCACAATTATTACATTTTTTTTATCACAAAAAAATATTTTTTATAAATAAGGTAGGTATATCTTTATTTTATAGTTAGGGATCGACTCATGTATAGCACAATATAATAAATTTAGAGAATATTAAGAAAGTATTTTGCAATGACCCCAAGCAAGTGTGTTTATATTATTTTCACATATGTAAATTTTATCATCTTCGCAACTAAGACTTTTTTTATTTATTGTTTGTGTATATATTTTATGTTGCTTGGAGCGGAAATTTATCATTGTGCAATAGTAATCTTTTTTTTTTGTAATAAGCAGTCTCTATAATTACTTAAACTTATTTTTTTTTACAGCTGAACCTTTTACACCTTTTGGTTTTTTAATAACTTCAGAATTTTGAATATTTATGCTATACATTTTCGCTCTTAGACCAATAAATTCTGTCATTATTTTCCCACAATTTTCATCTTTCATGTACCCTAATTTTTTCATATTGAGCTGGGCAATACCAAAGGGATTATTAGGAGGGTAATCAGATGTGTCAAATTTACCCTTAATATTATCTTTTATATCATTGTAAAAGTCGTCTGTTAATTTGGTAAACGAATGAATCGGTGTGCATATAAGCCAACCGAAGATTTTTTTCCGAAAATTTTGGTTTTATATACGCGTAATGGAAATCATACATCTTATACTTAGAGATTTCTTAAACGGAAAACCCTAAGTATATTGGCTTGTTATATACCGTAGAGGTTCTTTTTATTTGAATAGCAGCCATGTTATCACCAAACTCTAGAATGCTGTGAAAATTTGGTTTCGCTATAAGGGCACAAGACCCAAACCTTCGTCCATTACTCGAATTGTCTGATGATGAAACAATTCGTACATCTTTTCTTTTGTCAACATTCTCCATTGTTTTCCCAAATACAGCGTTATTACATAATTTTCGTAGATCTTTTTCAAACTTGTTTGTCGCTTCTGTTCTAAGTCTGTTATTAAGATCAATATATTCCCTTTGCCACCAGACTACAATCAAAAACACTTTATTGGTTTTTAGTTTCCTCTTAGTTTCTTTTATTTCACTAAACAACTTTACTTATTAGTTTAGTTAGTTTTGTTGACTCTTTATTTCTTCAAATTAACAATAACAATTCATTAATAAATCTTACATAAGTCTTTATGGTTTGGCCTATGGCCGTCTACCAGACTGACATTTTAGAGTATAAGTACAATATTATTATTGCAAAGACAAACAAAAAAAAAATAAAAAAAAATAGTAAATATTAAATAGTTATTCCTATTTTCTAAATTAATACCTTAAAAATCTTCATTAATTATACAGCTTCTATAACGAAAGGCAGCAACAATATAGTTATACAGAGCATCCCATCCAACATTTCCATTAAGTATGCCAATAAGCTCGACCTCATTAAGACTTTGTTTTCCAAAATATCTCATCCTGAACTCTTTCATGATTGGACAAATCGCAACAAAGTGGTTAATGTCTTCGCGTACGTTTAAGTTGCATAAGTTGCAGAGTACAGGCAGATCAGGTCGATGAGGCATAAAGTTCAGACATAGGAGTTCACCCCTCGTTTTAAATATAATGCTGATTTTTTTTAAAGAATTTGAATTAAAAAGATATGTTTTATTATCAAGACAGAAGTTCAAACGGTTATAATAACATCTATAAAGCGAGGATCGGGCTTCAGATTCATTTTTTTCGTACAAGTGATTACCAAATTTTTCTAAAAGACTGTTAAACTTGTTTCTCAACAGGGATGGTTGTTCGTTTTGTGTGACCATTAAAGTCATACTGCACGTGGATGCTAAATTTTCCCATTCCGCTGCCATGTGTCCTGTCGTCTGGATTGAACTCCTCAGTACGATCTTGGGTATTCTTTCATCCTTCATTTGAAAGACTTTGACAATATAATTGAAGTGCATTATGAGAGTTTCAATTATCATGGGAGGCATTCCTGTTTCCAGATACAGCATGTAGTTAGGGGTGTTCCTTGGAAGGCGAAAGATTCTTTTTATAAAATATCGGAGAAATTTTTCGATTGCTTCGAACGAAGAGTAACCCCAAACCTGAGCTCCATACAGTAATATTGATGCCGCTGTCGAGCGAAAAAGTTTTTGTTTTGCACTATGGTCAATGTATTCACTCTTAAAACAGCGTTCCCACACAGTGGAAATTGCTCGTTTTGACTCCGTTAATTTTCGCTCCAGATGTTTTTTCATATTGAGATTCGATGTAAATAGAACTCCTAGATATTTATACTCTCGTACGATTTCGACTGCCTCGTCATTGAACGTCCACTTTTCATTTCTCGCATATCTGCCTCCACCTGCTCTGAATACCATTATCTTTGATTTTGATAGATTAACTTCGAGGTTCCAGCAGCTACAATAGTTTTTTAACCTGTTCATCATTAGCTGCAATCCATCAACCGTCTCAGCGAAGAAAACTATGTCGTCTGCATACATAAGTGCGGGTAAAGACACTCCTCCAAACACTATTCCACCTCTGACCTCGTCCGTTATGTCGTTTATAAAAAGTATAAAGAGCAAAGCACTTAATATACAACCTTGTTTGAGGCCCATTTCTGTGTGAAACTCTTCAGAGATAGAAACTCCATCCCAAACTTTAGCCGTGTTCTCTATGTACAAAGCTCTTAGAATGTTTATTGTTTTACTTGACAGTCCTATTTTGTAAAGCTTATAAAAAAGAGCTTCACGAGCTATAGAGTCGAAAGCAGCACGGAAGTCAACAAAGAACACATATAATTTTTTCTTTCTTCTGATATAAGAATCGGCAATGTTGTAAAGTGAGAATATATGATCCGTTGTTGAATAGTTTTTCCTGAATCCGGCCTGAAACTCTGATAGAACGTTTTTTTTTCTCACCCATTCAGTTAGTCTATTTTCAATTAGCCCAGCGAACAACTTGGCACTTGTGTTTAGGAAGGAGATTCCTCTATAATTAGATGGTTCATCATAGCTTCCTTTTTTAAATAGCGGGAAAATTATTGCTTTTCTGAAACATTCAGGAACTATCGCGTTTTCAAAAATTCGGTTGAATTCATTAGTAAGCAGCAGTAAAAATTCATCAGTTGTGTGTTTATAATGTTCGAAAGGAATGCGATCATCTCCAGGTGCCTTATTTACTTTAGTTTTTTCAATAACTTCTTTCACTTCATGTATCGTAAACGGAGCGTCTAAAAATTCATCTAGGATTTATAGATTTATATACTTATTATATATATATTAACTTTAATTTATTAATAATGTTTTCTCTTTTTTCGTAGGGATGGGGTCTGGTGGTCTTTTTCTCTTTCTTTAAACCTTTAACTTTTAGACAACTGGCTCGGCTGGGTGGTAAACGAAGAATGAAATATTCTAGATATTTCTTATTTGTCGTTTGCCACCCGGCTAGCGGCTCGCGCGGCAAATAACGAACAGGGTGAAACATAATGCTTAGGCATCAAACTCATTGCGACTAGTTTAGTGCGGCATTATATTTTCACCCTGAACATTACCGGCCGCCTTGCAACATCGGATGCAACCAATTAAGAACGCGTGAGCAAGCGACCACTAGATCTTTAAACCATCTGATCATGAATCACTCAATTAAATTACATATTCTGTTAATGAAAGTTAAATGCTAAAAGTACAAAAATAGTTCAAATTTTATTATATATATATATATTTTTTTTTATATGAGAAATATAAATGAATAGATTACAGTGTAATTGTGGCAAAAATTTAAAAGGACATTAACAAAATTTTTCTTATATATGAGCATTTCTATCGACTGTTATGGACTTTTTGAAATTGCAATTTTGCTGAAGAATAAAAAGAAACAAATCTTGATGCGAACGATGGTGATTTGCGCTTCCTCGGACGCCTTTGTTCTAACAAACTCTTTCTATTTATTTGAGTTACAATTAGTTAGGCGAAAAATATAAAGTATTTGGACTTATTGAGGTAAAAGAACACAAAGTTTAGCGATTGATCGTGTGACGATTCCCTTTTCAGTTTTTACCGCGGCGACTCTAATTTTACTATCATTTCCGGCATGTATTTTGACGACTCGTCCAAGACGCCACTCGTTGCGGGCAAATTTTCATTACGAATAATAACTAGATCATCAATTTGAATTTCTGGCAAACCTAATAGCAATCCACCAGTCAGAAAATGACCTGGGGTAAGGGGAACTATATCCGACACATTTTCGGACATGGGTGACAAAGGGCGTGAATTTAAGCTGCATTCAATTCTGGCGAGTAAAGTGGTAAATTCTTCGAAAGTGAACTTTTCATTACCAGCTAACTTCCTGAAATGCAACTTAAAACTTTTAACACCCGCTTCCCATAATCCGCCCATATAAGGTGAGCCGGGTGGGATAAAATTCCACTTTATATGTGCAAATTGATGAACCGGAGCTATAGGGCAATGTATGAGATATTTATGGAAGTCGTGTAGAAGAACTTTAGAAGCGCCGACAAAGTTTGTACCGTGGTCTGAAAAAACTTGTTCAGGGGTACCTCGACGTGAAACAAATCGCGTAAAAGCCAATGAAAACGCTTGCGTAGTTAGATCACTAACCAATTCTAGGTGCAGGGCTCGTGTTGCAAAACATACGAAGATTGACACATACCCCTTATCTAGGCGACATTTTCGACCGTAATAAGTCTTTATCAGGAAAGGTCCTGCAAAATCAACTCCTATATTTGTAAAAGGTCGACTTAATACTGTCCGTTCTACTGGTAACGCACCCATTAGTTGTGTTTGAACGTGTTTTTTGTATCGCGTACAAATTGTGCATTCAAAAATGCATTTTTTGATAAGTTTTTTCAAACTAGGTATCCAATACTCGGATCTTATCACACGCATCATGAGTTGGATTTCACCATGCAGAGAAAGTTCATGAACATATTTCACATAAAGTTGTATATAAAGAGATTTGGCTGGTAATAAAAGTGGAAACTTTTCATTGTACGGCAATGTTGAAGACGATAATCTTCCATTTGCACGAACGATACCTTTTTTATCCAGAAATGGATTAAATTTACTCAACAAACTTTTTTGAGTTACCTGTTCTCCTTTTGTTAATGCCAGCATAAAAATATTTCTTTTGAGTCAGCATAATCAATTTCTGTTTTGCCAATACTATTTCTTCATATGAGAGCTCTGCTGTTCGGTTTGTTGTTCTCTCAGCACTTTTTGCTGTGGCATGGTAAAATCTCAACATATTATATGCTGTTACACAACTAACCTTATGCCAATTGGAAAATTTGCAAATATTATTTTCGAAGTTGTGTGGAATTTGATTTATAAAGGTTTTAACTGTTTTGATCTCTAGCAATGCTGCGTCAACTGGTTCACATTTTGAACTAGGCCAATTGGATTCTGGTTGTGATAACCACCGAGGACCCCCCACCATAAATCATTTTGTTTTAAATCTGAAGGATAGACCCTTCGTGTGGCTAAATCAGCCGGATTTACCGCTGAAACTACGTGTAAACAATTGTTGACTGAAGTATTTTTTAAAATTTCGGCCGTTCTGTTTGCCACGAACGTTTTCCATGAACTTGGATGTTTTTGAAGCCATGCTAGCACAATAGTGGAATCTGTCCACAATTTGATCGAAGATATATTTCTTATATGAAGAGAAGTCGAAGCGAGCTGAATCATTTTTGATAAGAGAACTGCACCCTGTAACTCCAACCTTGGAAGAGAGATCGTATTTACAGGCGCGACTTTCGATTTGGCCCATAATAAGTGGGCAGTTATTTTGCTTTCCTTTTGCACGCGAAGAAAAATACAAGCAGCGTAAGCCTTTTCCGAGGCATCGCAAAACCCATGTATCTGCGTTACGGAATCGGGAGTATATTCCACCCAACGCGGAATATTCAAGCTTGAAATTTCTGGCAACTTTTACACAAAAATTCTCCAACTTTGTTCGGTCGTGGGAAAAAGACATTTATCCCATTCGGTCTTGTCTTTCCAAATTTGTTGCATTAATATTTTTGCAATAACCACGATAGGGGCAAACCACCCTAACGGGTCATACAACTTTGCGATTACAGACAAGACTGACCGTTTTGTAATGAGATCTGACTGTGGTACATTTTTTTGAACCGAAAAAGAGAATGTGTCCTGGTTTGCCTGCCACTGTATACCTAAAGTTTTGACTGTGCTTTTATCATCGAATTTTAGAAAATCCTTATTTAAGAGTGAACCTTTGGGTAGATGCCTCAATAACTCAGCAGTATTAGAAGTCCATTTTCGTAAATGGAAGCCAGCCGATTGCAGAACAGATACCAGCTCCTATTGTACCAAGATAGGACGTCATCCACAAATAATTCTCGTAAAAGAACATCAGACGCGAGCGGATGAGACTCTTTAACTTCCAGGGCCAACTTTTGCAACGTACGGATTGCTAGATATGGGGAACACGTTACTCCAAAAGTAAGTGTTAACATTTCAAATATTGTTAGGGGGTGTCCCATATTTTCACGATACAAAATTCTTTGAAATGGCGTTTGATCGGGATGTGTTTTAATTTGTCGATACATTTTCTCAATATCGCTGTTGAACACGTATAAAGCAGCCAATTCAAAATTAAAAGGGTGATATCTGTCTGCGCAACTGGATGGCGTCGGCTCGAGACCGGGATAGGTGGGGAGACTTGTTGAAGGAGGCCAGGACCGGACCCCGGTTGTCGAGCCGATGATGATGATCTGTCTGCAAAGCTGGGCCCGGGTACAAAACGTCACTTAAGCTCTTCCCGTTTGAAGAAGCAAAAGAAGCATTGAACACCACACGTACTTTTGTTGTGAGGCTATCTGGTTTTATGACCGCATGATGGGGCATAAAGTAAGACTTCATTTTATGTGAAAAAGCTTCGTTCCCTTCGCATGGAGTAGCTGGCTTCATGTGACCTAGGTCAAGGTATTCCGAAAACACAGCATCGTCTCTTGTTTTGCGTTGGGATTACAGAGAAGACGTTTTTCATTCCTTAAGAATTGCCTTTGCGCGTTTTCACGCGAAGCACCTAACCATGGATTTTGGAGAAAATCTTCTGTAAAAGGCAATCGCTTTACGTACCGGCCCGTGTCATCTCGGTAAGTCGATTCTTCAAAAAGAGTCTCGCAATATTGTTCCGCAGTCGTGAGTATGGGGGTTTGTGGAAGTTCATCTTGCTTCCAAAATTTTTCAATTTCTTCCTCTAAGGTTAGTTCGTTAAAAAACGATACCGATTTTGTGAACTCTGATTTATTACTAGTGTTTTGTTTCTCCAGAGGACCTAGCAATACCCACCCAAATACCGTATTTTGTGCCATAACCCTTTGAAACACTTTTGGTTTTAATCCATCTCGGATAATAAAGGGGTACAAATCTGCACAAATCAGTAGGTCTATCTTTGAACTTCGATTAAAAAATGGATCCGCTAGAGGAAAATAAAAATATTGTTGAGAATCTCCCACCTCTATGGAGATTGAAGGCAAATTGTCAGCCAACCTTTTCAGAACCAATGCTTCGGCCGATAACACAAAATTTTTATCATTCACTAAGAGTGAATGAGCACAACTTAGAGGAAGCCGCGGTTACCGAAGAATTAACACCTGCGACCGTGGCTCTAACTGCTCGGGTTGGCAACCCTAACTTTGCCTGAATTTCTTCTGAAACGAATGAAACTTCAGAACCCGGGTCGATAAGATGATGGCGGATACGAACTATCGCAGTAGCGAGAAGGGCAGTGCATCTTGTTGTTGAAAAAAATGTTTTTGTTACAACGTTGGAATTTTCATTCGCATTAGAAAACTGAGCCGTATTCGAGTTCTCACTTGGCGAAGAAAATTGAGCATTGTAATATGGCACTGGGTTTATGGTCTGAAAAGAGTTGTGACTTGAACTTGGAACAAAGCTTGGAATGGCATTTAAGTTAAAACTTGATTTAACTGTATTTTTTGGGATGTATTCCCTGACACCGGTGTCATTTCAAAATTTAGGAACGAATGATGTCTTCCTTTACAATGGAAACATGTGTTCTCACTCTGGCAGGCCGGTACCATATGAGTGAATGCTAGACAATTAAAGCAATATTTGAGTCTTCGTACCGTGTTTCTCCTTTTAGAAACATTCATCTTCAAAAATTCTGGACATAGTCTCAGCGAGTGATTTCCTTGGCAAATTTGACATTGCGAACCCATTTGTGCATGATGCGTGCGAACACAAGGTGAATTATTTGTGCTTGTGGTTGGATACTGTGGTTTGTTTGACGGACGTGGCCCTTTACCTCCCTGTTGCATGTCAGCAACATTCTAATCTAATACGCGGTACCTATTGGTAAGGAAAGTGTTCATGCTTCCCCAAGTTTGAACTTCTGTCGGTTTATTTAGGAATTGTTCCCAAAGCGCTAGAGTTTGTGCTGGGCGGCGAGTAGCACACAAGTATGTGATGAAAGCATCCCATTTGTCAACCTCAATGCCGTATGAACCTAAAGGTAAAAGCGCATCATTAATGTTGCTCTGCATTTCTTTTAATGCCGAGGGAGATTCAACCGTAATATGTGATTGGCCGAGCAAAATATTAAGATGGCTGTTCACTTACACGCGTTTGTTTTCATAATGCTCTTTAAGAGCTGACCAAGCTGCCGCAAAATTGTCATCAGTAATTTAAAATTTAGAGCCAATGCTTAAAGCTTGATCTTTAGTCCGAGCACGCAAGTGAAAAAGTTTTTGAACGGGACCTAATTTTGCATGCCGGATGTAAAGAGCTGTAAACATGTCCCTAAATGCTGGCCATTTTAAATAATCCCCACAAAAAATTTCGGTTTCACATGGAGGCACATGCATACTATGCGTTACTAATTTTTCTACATCACCCGATTGGAAATCTTCAACATTAATTTTCGACTTTACTTCATGCGACCGCGCGAATTCTAAAATTTCACTAAGAAATTCTATATAAGTATCGGAGGATTTCCTATACTTATCCCGTACCTCAACGAGTGACGCCTTGAGCTCGTCATCTTCTTTTGCCGCACGAATATATAGACTGTATTGCTCTATAACGTTGAGCCAGAGTTCCGTAAGTTCAATGCGGTATGCCTCCGCAACTGACTTTGAGACATCCTTTTGTTTTTCTTTAAAAGACGCGTGGAATTCAACAAGCGTATCGCACGCCAAAATTAATTCTTCTAAACTCATGCCTTCAAATAAAAGTTGCACTTTGTTGGCTTTAATTTAACCGAATGCACCAAAAAAAAAGAAATTATCACCGTTGGCACCCTGCAAAATGTTCCCCTTTAATTATCAGTAACCACTAGGAAATACGGGTACAGTTAGCACCGTTCCAATTTTACCGTATAATAACTGCACCGTTTCAGCGTTTAAAATTTGGTAATATATAATGTAATTTGGATAATATACGCGTACAGTTAGCACCGTTCCAATTTTACCGTATGCCAACTGTACCGCTTCAGCGATTAAATTTGCTTATATACACAAGTCAATCAAAATTCAAAATACTCAAAAATTAAAAAAAAAATATTTTGCACCTGTACAAATTCTAGATTTATGTTGGCTGCTACTGTTGACTCGGCTGTGTGCAATGATGATGGACTCGCTGGCGCTGGCTGGACAATGATTTAATGCAATAACTCTGGCTCACTTTGCCAGTAATTGCAAATAAATTAATCTGCGCACTTTACTAGTTTTTCGCAAAAACTATTCGGCCGAATGGTCCATAATGTTCAGTTGAATAGGTTTTTTTCTAATTTGGGATTGCCCAAGCTTTGGTGTCTGCCATCGATGGGTTCGACCAAGCCGTTTGCAATTTATAATGTTCACAGGAATACGTTTGCCTTAATGGGATTGCCCCAGCTTTGGTGTCTGCCATCGATGGGTTCGACCAAAAACGGCAACTTAATGCCGACAAGGGGTTGTATCTTTTCCTTTGCCACCAGACTACACTCAAAAACACTTCATTGGTTTTTAGTTTCCTTTTAGTTTCTTTTATTTCACTAAACAACTTTACTTATTATATATACATTAACTTTAATTTATTAATAATGCTTTCTTTTTTTTGCGTAGGGATGGGGTCTGGTGGTCTTTTTCTCTTTCTTTAAACCTTTAACTTTTAGACAACTGGCTCGGCTGGGTGGTAAACGAAGAATGAAATATTCTAGATATTTCTTATTTGACGTTTGCCACCCGGCTAGCGGCTCGCGCGGCAAATAACGAACAGGGTGAAACATAATGCTTAGGCAGCAAACTCATTGCGCATAGTTTAGTGCGGCATCATATTTTCACCCTGAACAGATTGGTTGAATTTTATTACGTGGTGTATTTTTTTCAAAACCAACCCATTCTCAATACACTGTATTAATGTTTTATAGTGTATTGTGTAACTTTTTTTATTCCGCAAGTCTGTGATCAATTTCTTTGGTTTGTTTTTAATTGATATATTTGATGAACAGAATGGAAGATCGTTATGTTCATCATGAATATGTTGCGGATATTCTAAATCAACTTCTAAAACGTAGCCAATTTTTTTATCAGAAAGCAACCATTCTTTTATTAAATATAAATTAATTGGGGGGTCAATCAATTCAAAGCCCAACCGTAAAGGTTATTTGCATCTAAATACATTAAATATTCGCTAGGTTTGCTTGCATCATATTCTGGCATGTACTTATTACTAGCCTTACAGTGCCGTAAACTACATTGAGTCAATCCTCCTCTTATACCGCTACTGAAGAAATGATACATATTTATGTATGTAAGAAGCTCCAGATTGACATTTGTATGTTTAAGCATAGCACTCCATGAAAACCCAGGTAACGTGAAGTAATGACAGAGGTCTAGACCATATGATTTCTTTGAATCTTTGCGGGATTTTTCAAATATATTGGCTAGAATTAAAACATCTGTAACCAAGTAATGTTCAAGATATTGTGCTAAAGAAGAACATTTGAAATTATTCCAAACATTTTTAGCATGATCATAATCGTCTTGGCTACACTCAGTCTCGAGCAATGAATTATGAAACGCTGAAAAAGGTGGTAATTCCGTTTCGGAAAGTTTCTCTTTAGAATCTTTATAGTCGTAACAAAAGACACCCTTCCGACATTAATCGATTAGTTCGAAAGATCTTTTATTGCCCCTACAAAACTTGTCCAAATTTTTGAAATCAACCTCTGCAAGGATTTTCGAAATATTATCAATGCTAGAGGGAAGAAATCTATAGGAGTCTAAAAATCTTAACTCAAGATGATCCTTTTGATTATTATTTACATTATCTATTTCAAAAAAATTGTGTGACCTTCGTAGAGTACAGACGTGTTTAATTTCTTCTCTTCAAAGTCATAAATATATATATATATATTTTTATTTTTTAATAATGTCAGAAATCTGCCCCAAGTGTGAAAAAAAAATAATTAAAGACTATGTCATCTGTGGTGGGTTGTGCTGTTTAAAGTTTCATGACAAGTGCACATCCCTTTCAGACTCTGCTTTAAATTGCATTAAAACACTTATTAATTTATCATGGAGGTGTAATTCTTGTACCAGTGTGTCTGTAATTGGAGTCATGGCGAAAATCAACGATCTCACAAAACACGTTATTAGTTTATCTGTTGAATTAAAAAAAATGAAATTGCATACATCGGAACCAGCGACAGTTTCTCAAGAGGAAACACAAAATAACATTCATTTACCTAATGGCAACGAAGTGCAACATTTTGACTCTCCAACTCAAATTAATAATGGTGGTTTTCCACCTATCTCTGAGCTCAGTGACCCGGCACCAAGTACTTCTTCTGTTGTTCAGGTTGAACAAGATCAACAAAAGTATATCACTGCACCGACAAAGGAATTAATCAAGGCACAAAAACACAAAAAAATCATTGGCAAAGATTATAACTACACGGATGTTGAAGTCATAACAACAATGAAGTGGTTGCATCTTTCCCGATTTTCTGTAAATACCACTGCTGAATCACTAATGTCTTATGCCTCTAAAAAACTGAATATTCCTATTCATCATTTGTCATGCTTTCCACTAGTCAAAAAAGAAGCAGATAAATCATTATTAAAATTTATAAATTTTCGATTGGGTGTACCGGCATGCATATGTGATAGCGCTCTCAATGCTGAAAATTGGCCTTTTAATGTTCAAGTAAGAGATTTTCATTTTATGCCAAAAAACGAGATCATTTCTCTTGCGACCAGCAAAGAATAGCAACAACAAATAATAACAACCTCTATCATCTACTGCCGTTCACTTGCCAAAATCACCGTTCATCATCATCATCACACACAATTAACATCTACTACCAAAACGTAGGAGGAATTCGCACAAAAACAAATAATATTTTCCTAGCCGCCTCTCTTCATGAGTACGATGTGTTAGTAATTACAGAGACTTGGTTACACAAACACATTTTATCCACTGAGATCTTTGATAACTTTTACAGTGTGTATAGAAAAGACCGCTATCAGAACTCAGATCGACGTGGCGGGGGAGTATTAATTGCTGTTCGATCATCTCTTAAAAGTAATGCAGTCTCTATTCAACACGACAGTGTGGAACAACTATGTGTTTCGGAACGAAACAGAGATTTTGAATGAAGAATTAAATGAATGTAGAAGTCATCACGGAAAATTTATCTGATTATCAACATTTGATCGCTTTGGGAGATTACAATTTGGGTGATATAAAATGGGTATATAATAGTGTTGATAGACGTGCATTTCCGTATAATTTTAAAAAAGATTGTGAATATGCATTTATTGATACAATGTTTTCTTGTAATTTGAATCAAAAAAGTCTTTGTTATAATTCTTTGAATCGGTTGCTAGATCTTGTTTTTGTAAGTAATTTTTTAGAATACTCAGTTAATGAAGTCCTGTTTCCCTTAATGGAAATTCAAATCATCACAAAGCTCTGAATGTGTGTGTCGAGTTAAGTTGCTTAATAAACGCAAAGCAAAATCACAGTAGTAACAACACTAAAATTTATAATTTTGCAAAAGGTAATTATGCCAACTTAAATAATTATTTTAGTATTATTAATTGGTCTAATGCTCTTTCTGGTCATGATCTTAATCAAGTGTATGAAAAATTTATTAACATTGTTTATCATGGATTTGACTTGTTTATACCGTGCAAGAAAAATAATTTTGTCCAAAAACATCCATGGTATAACAAACGTTTAATAAATTTAAAAAATGTTAAAAATAAAGCTTTTAAAGTATTTAAACAAAATAATTCTGAAGTTAATAAAAAACGTTTCTCGCAATTACGCCGTGAATTTGACTTCTTGAACAAATTTTTATACAAACAATATGTTTTAAATACGGAGTCAAACATTTTTAAAAATCCAAAAAGCTTTTGGACCTTTCTGAATGGAAAAAGGCATACTTATGGTATTCCTGAAAATATGGAACTAAATAGTGAAAAGTCGAGCACAACAGAAATTACATGTGAATTATTTGCAAGGTTTTTTGAGTCAGTTTACATTAATCATTCAAATACGAACACAAATCTAAGCCACACAGTTTACTCAAATGCGAGCTTAGGTTGTCTCGAAATTTCAGAAATTGATGTTTCTGACGGTATATTATCATTAAAGTCAAATTTAAATTCTGGTCCAGATGGCGTTCCATCGGAGTTACTAAAAAAACTGTTATTTAACTTTGTCGTCTCCTTTACAAAAGATTTTCAATTTATCCCTCTCAACCGGAATGTTCTTAGATCAATGGAAAGTTTCCTACATTACTCCCATTCATAAGGCAGGGTCGAAGCAAGATGTACAAAATTACAGAGGGATATCGAAGTTATCAGCTATACCGAAACTGTTTGAATATATTGTAACTAATAAGATAAATTTTGATTTTAAGGAACAAATATCGACGTGCCAGCATGGCTTTGTGTCTGGTAGATCGACATCTACTAACTTGATTTCGTTTACTAAGTACCTTTTCGACTCCCTGAATAAAATAAAACTGTTTGGAATACACTCTTCGTTATTTGAATGGATACAAAGTTATTTATCTAATAGAAAACAAATTGTTAAAATAAATAATTTCTTATCCAGACCAATTAATGTACTCTCTGGTGTTCCACAAGGAAGCCATAAAGGACCATTACTTTTCAATATTTTCGTAAACGAAATCCCATATCTTCTTTATAATGCAAAATGCTTGATGTATTCTGATGATTTGAAAATTTTTAACCGTGTTAAAAATTTGAATGATTGTGAAGTTCTGCAAAATGAGTTAAATATTATCGGTGTACTGATAATGGTCTATCGCTTAACGTCAATAAATGTCACTCGTTTTCTGTTTACAGAACCTTATTTCCTATACAGTTCCTGTATTCAATTTCCAACTTTCTTCTCAAAAAAGAAACAGAAGTAAATGACTTAGGTGTAATTTTTGATACGAAACTTTCTTTTTCTCTTCACATTGATTTTGTTGTCGCAAAAGCAAACTCTTTACTTGGTTTTTTAAAAAGAAGTTGTTCAATATTTTCCAACCCATACACTCTTTAGTCAGTTTATATGTCATTAGTCCGAATTATACTTGAATACTGCGCTATTGTGTGGTGTCCATGTAATTCCATTTCAAAATTGCGTTTAGGAAGAGTTCAAAAAGCCTTTACCCGTTACGTAGTAAGAAAATTAAATTGGAATCTTGACAGAATGCCTTCATATACAACACGTTGTGCCTTAATTGGTTTACAGTCGTTAGAAAAAAGAAGAAATATGAATTGTGTATTATTTGTTCACGATGTTTTCTCGAACAGAATTATTTGCCCCGAAATTCTTCAGTCATTTTATTTTTATGCACCGGAAAGATGTATTAGACAAAGAAATCTATTTTACAACCCTTTTCATTTATACACTTATAGTTCAAATGAGCCTATAACAAAATGTATTAAGCTTTTTAACTCGATATGCTGTGAAATCGATTTAAGTACACCTAGATTTAAATTGAAGATATGTTTGTTAGAAATAAATTTTACTTAATGAATTTATTATTTTTTTCTGAAATCTGTAGGAGTTATACTCGGTAGGTTAAATAAATAAATAAATAAATAAATAAATAAATTATTTTAGAAATAGATATTTACGTTTCTTTATTTAATGGGATTATTCGAATAGTCCCATCGATATTACCCAGCTCTTTTATGAATAACCCGTTAAATTGTGGAAAAATATAGGTAAAAATAGTGGTACCTTACAATTTAAATTGCATGAAGAGTGTGCTGCACCTCTAAAATTCCCAGTGATGTGGCAATGGTCTCATACTTTATCCAATCCAAGGGGCTTATTACAGATGTGACAGCTTGTTTCATTTGAATATTTTAGCCTATCTTCTTGTGTTTCATTCATAGCTGTATTTTTTTTTAAATATTCGCTATGAATACGTTAAGACTCCTCAACTAATGAGTCTATAAATACTCGTGCACAGTCGACACCTGAAATGAAAATAAATAAAACAAAAATAATGAATAAATTTAACAGTAAATAACTAAAACAAAAGTATTAGGTAAATGTTAATTTTGTTTTATATGATTGATTGACTTACCCGTGTATTTGAAGAGTTTGTTCAGTGATGAATCGAACGAGCATTTCAAATAATATGAAACTGCTATGGGCACATGCTCTTTAATTGAAGTTGTTGAGGAATTTCTCGGGTCTGGATGGCAACTTTGAACATTCACCAGCATACACTCGAAGTCAGCATATACAGCGAAGGGAACTTCAATGGATCTTGAATGATGTTCGAACTTTAATATATTTGAACCCTCTTTAGGCAGCTCCGTTACAATACAATTACATTCTGATCTGTGTTTTTCAAACGCACTGGTATTGTTAAACGTTAATAAGTAAGCATTGCACATTTTTATCGAGTGATTGCCGTGATTTACTTTCCTGCTTATCAGTTTTGATATGGATTTAATCCATATAAAATGATTATTTGCTCCTTCTTGAATTAGCAGTAAGTTTACGTGATTGGACTTTACACTCCTTGTAAGATAGTAAGGTCCTACAAGTAATCATATAAGCCCGATGATGGATGAACGTCCGAAACGCGTCGCGTATTAATAATATATTAATAATAAATGTTGTAAAAAGTTTTTTCTTTCTTTTTGTTAATAAATGTAATAATAAAACACATTTTTCATATGTTTTTATTTATTTTATTTATTTAACTAATACTTCAAAAAAAAAAGTCCTACAACTTTGTAGTCGCTTCCTCCATCACTTTTCGGCTCGATTCCGAAGGGTTCAGCTGTTCGAAGAATGTAATATCTTTCAGAATCAGCGGGAAAGTCAAATTTGTAAAAATAATTTGACTACCATTTGGCAAAATTATTACTTCATTTGTAATGTCATCGATTGGATAGCTGCTGGTTCTATTAACATTAATATTAGCAGGATGGAGAAACAAGTGCCCATTTAAAGCAGTAAACATCATTATTCTGGACATTCACACATGCTTTTTTAGTTTCTATACATTTTGGAAGTCTAATGTAGCTGGACCCTCTCAATGGCTTATATTCATTGATATTTACTTCTAAATGTTTGATGGCAAGCAGACTCCAACCAGATTCTGAAATTTCAAATACTTCGCTTTTGGTATCAATGGTTTCCACCATGCTGGAAAATATGTCATCCACATCTCGACTTTTAATAGCTATTTCCATCGGAGACTTGAATTATTTTATGTTGATAACCACTTGCTCTTCTCCTCCAGCCAAGGTTGAATACTTGACATATTCAGCGAAAATTTCAATGGTGAATTTAACAATGCCTTTGCTTCTGATCGATTCTCCAATTAAATTCAGCACATTCGTTTTTGCCTCATTCAAAAAATGTTTTATATTGAGGACATCTTCCTTTTTGTTTTCCTGTAGGTAAGTTTCAGCTTTTCCTTCAAAGCTGAAGGATTTTCATAGAAGGGGTCATTGATACCTTCTCCAGGTTTTTGCTTTTGTGGATGTTTGCTCTGATATGGTTTGGCCATTCAGAAACCATAACATCCATTTGACAGCCTACGCATCTGTGTTTCTTCGAACAATGCGGGATATCTTCTTCAGATTGCCGTTTGCTTGCAACATGCTGGTTACTTACACCGGGGTTCACTGTAATGTCCACAGAATTGAGATGGATGCTTCGAACATGACGAAGCAAAGCATCTTTTCGCGAAAATTTCGCTTCACATTTTGGACACTGAACTACATGAGCAGTAGCGTTATGTGATTTCATATGTCTTTTTAAAGAACATACGTGCGAGAATTTTTTTTCACATATAGTACACATAAAACTTTCCATTATATATATTTTTTTTCTTACCGCGTTTCAAAAAAACTTTGTAAAAATTAAACAAGTCTTTATTTTTAGCAATGAGACAGGAACAAACTGTTTATATTAACTACACTTGATGCTTCTATAGCAAGAACTATACAGAAATTACTGATATGTCCAATTTTATAGATACTTATTACACTTTGTAAAATGTTAGCAAACTTTTGTTATGTTTTTAGTTTTAATATTTTAATGACACTAGAACAAACAGTAAAAATCAACTACACTTGGTGGCTCTATAGCAAGAACTATTAAAAATTACTGAGATGTCCAACGTTTTATAGGAATTTATCGCGTAGTATCTACGAAAATGAAACAAAAACCCTTTATGTGTAACAAAAGATATAAGGAACGAAAAAAAAGAAAATGATTGTGTGCTTATCTAAAATAGGAAAATCCGATGTAGTAAACACCTAGTTATATGCAAACTCGAAAAAAAACATGTGCGTTTGTTAAAAGATATAAGCAACGGCAAAACGGGAAATGAACGTGTACTTATTTACAAATAGGAAAAAAAACGTACGTATTTAAGGACGTTAGAAACGACAAAACATGATATAAACGTTATCTGCAAACTCGAACAAACATGTTCGTTTGTTAAAAGATATAAGCAACGTCAAAACGGGGAATGAACGTTACTTATCTACAAGTACGAAAAAAAATCATATGTATTTCACTACGTTAGAAACGACAAAACATGATATAACGTCAGTTATCTGCAAACTCGAAAAAAAACATGCGCGTTTGTTAAAAGATATAAGCAACGTAAAAACGGGAAATCAACGTGTACTTATCTACAAATAAAAAAAAACGTACGTATTTAAGGACGTTAGAAACGACAAAACATGATATAAACGTTATCTGCAAACTCGAACAAACATGTTCGTTTGTTAAAAGATATAAGCAACGGCAAAACGGGGAATGAACGTTACTTATCTACAAATAGGAAAAAAATTATATGTATTTGACTACGTTAGAAACGACAAAACATGATATAACGTCAGTTATCTGCAAACTCGAAAAAAAACATGCGCGTTTGTTAAAAGATATAAGCAACGTCAAACGGGAAATGAACGTGTACTTATCTTCAAATAGGAAAAAAAAACGTATGTATTAAAAAAAAAGAAGTAAGAAACGACAAAACAGGACATGATCGCGTAGTTATCTACGAAAAGCTAAAACTTTTTTGTGTATTTAAAGATATAAAAAGTGTGGGGGCTGGTTTTGTAAAGCCATCTTATGCATGACTATTAAATTATGATGAAGTGGGGGTCAAAATAGTTCTATATAACGTTAACATTTGTTGAGAATAAGAGTAGTTGATTTTAAGAAAGTGACGAAGGTTGAACATATCTACTTCAGCATGAATTTCTCAGAACCTGATTATTCAGTTTTTACTCTGGAAGACTTTGCAGCCCGGGAAGCCAATACAATCCATGAGAGCGCTTTCAAACCTATACGAAAATTGTGCGAGCTGACGATTGGAACAAATTACAACATCTATCATATTCGAAAAATTAGCACAAAATGGGGAGATCGAGTTGTAGCTGATCTGGAGGAGTATACTGTAAGCCCAAAAAAAATATACTCTTTTATTGTATTAATGTTTATTAATTTTTGTAATATTTTATTTACTTACAGGTATTTTTACCAAGTAGATACTCATCCCTATCATCAAACAGCTTGCTTGCTATGGCTAAAGGTGGTTACGCTTTTCAAATCACAAGACCATTAGGATCAACATACGAGCTCAAATTTTTAAAACTTAAATAATCAATTTAAGTCATTCATGTATAAATATATAGTATTTGTATATTTAATAAGAAAAAAAAACTCAAATAAATTATGTATGCAATAAATTTATTTTTTTTTTATTTTTATATTATAGTATCTTATTTTTATCAATCCATGAGTTTTCTTCTGATGGGAATCCTAACCATTTAACAAAAACTTCGTTTCCTCTTGTTTTTATTACTTTTTCCACAAGATATATATCTGGACAGTTGGATTTCATCAGTTCTTCTTTATAAAACCCGCCTTTTACTGGTTCTCCTTTATTATCTTCGAGAATATATGTAATAGGTTTTGTTGTTTTAACTGATCTTATTTTAAAAACTTCTTCAGTCCAGTTGGGTGTATAAACTTTCTCGAATGCATGTTCATACTTGCTTATTCTTAAACTATCACCAACATTAAATTTAGGTTTAACTGTATTGTCATTATGATCTTTGAAATGTTTGAGTAATAATTTTGAGTTTGTTTTATTAACACTAGCAGATTGACATTTTATGGTTCTGTGGAAAGAGTGATTATAATCGCGAAGTATTTTATAAATATTTATCCACTTATAGCTGCCATTAAAGCTAAATTCTTTCCACATTTTATCTTTGAAAGTTCTATTAAATCTTTCAACAATAGAAGCCTTTAATGAACCGAATATTGAGTAATGATTTACTTTATATTTTTCCATTAATATTTTTTAATTTTTGTTAAAAAACTCTTTCCCATCATCAGTTTGTAAATTTTTCGGAATCCTAGTTTTCCATAGCTTTGGTTACAGCAAGACCAGTTTTATTTTTAATAGGAATGACCAATGCGAATTTAGAAAAAGTATCGATGACGGTCATTAAGTAATTAAATTCTTTATTCTGACTACTATAAGGTATCATTTCAACCAAGTCCGCTTGCCATTAATCATCAAAGCCCTTGATGATAACACGGCGACGTTTAAAATTTCTACGTGCAGCCTTGTGTAATTCTTCAACAACCATTCGCTTGCTCATATTAGTTAAGAATGAATTACAGAAAATAAGAAAAAGTTTTTTATAATTGTGTTTTTCTTTTATTTATTTGAGTCTTTTATATAATAACATCAGCTTATTAATTCTTAATATAACCCTCTCAACCAAATAACAATATAACACGTATCAGGCCCCAATCTACATTCATCCGATGACCAACATCAGCTTGGGTAATGAAAACTGTGTAAACTGAGTTTTGAAATTGATTCAATGGGTTAATACATTTTAAAAATTCAACGTAATGCTCCTCTAATAATTCATGTATATATATTTTTAGAAAATCACAAATATTTTTAATTAAAAGTCCATTTTTTTAGGATGATGTTGTTGATGAGGCTTTTGAATGAATACTAACAATATAATTTTTTTTGGAAGAAGAACTAGAGTATACTCAAAAATATTTAATTACACACATGCATTCTTAAAATATACTCATAAAGAAAGTCATAGGTATATAAAAACCAATTATCAATATTGAGTGAATAAATATTTTTTTTTATTTTTATTTTTTTTTATTTTAAGTTTGGGGGATGAGAATATTTTTCTCTCTTCTATCAACTCAACAATTTTGATTTTAAGTTGCTCATCAAGATATTTTTTTACAACGGTATCCATATAATTCTTAGGATCACTGATTTCAATGATATGATCTATTTGATCGTCAACATATTCCTTAGAAGCTGCTTGGTGTGGTTCTTCAGGTCTTCCAATATTATTTAAACGTTTATTTTCCATATTGAAATCACCAGATGGCAGAAATTTAAATCCTAGACCTGGAGGACCTGTAGGGCCTTTAGTTTTTAAAAGTCCCTTGGAGTTTCTTCCGAACTTGTCAACACTCATGTTTAGTTTGAATGGATTTTAGGTTTGAATGACATTAATATATGATATTTGATTCCTTTAATTCCTCAACTATAGAGCTAATTTCATTTTGATGGTTGTTATTACCAGCATTTTCGGATGCTATTAAAAGTTTTAGTCTGTTAACGAGCTCACTAGGATCATTCCAGTATGCGTATTCAATGTTTTTGTTTGTGTACTTCATGCAGCAATTTCGGAATAAGATTTTCCGGTTTTTTTATTTTTAACTCCAGAAACAAGGTTCTTTATTATTTGAGTCTACTTTACACCCCTATTACTGTTGATCCTAAAGGTATCATCATGATTGCGCATGTGTGCACTAGTTTTTTCTAAGATCTTCCTTTCGAGGTTTTTTCTTTAGTATCAACTCAATAAGGCCCCGAGTTCGAGTAAAACTTTCATCATCAATTTTAATAACATCATCATTCAACCAAAAGTTCGATTTACCGATTTTCGTTGTTTGTGTATTCGCATCATAATACGGTCCGTAGACATTATCACGATTTGATTCAGATAATAATTTTCTATTAAAAGATGTAGAAAACTCAGATTTATTGAAATTGTTTGGTGTACTAAACACCATATCATCATCTCTGCTATCTAATTCAACTATTGGTGAGTCGAATATTTGATTGTCGTCTGCTCCTTCTTCCTTACTGAATAATTTAAAATTAAGTTGGCGTCGTTTAGTTGGTTTTGTTTCTATTCGTTCATCATAAGGTTTTCGCTTTTCTTTCTCTTCTTCAACAAACTTTTTTAATGGTTCAAAAATAAATATTTGTTTTTTAAAATATTTTTTGTTTTTATTAAGTCATTCACAGTTTTTTCGTTCATTTTCGTTTTGATAGTATAGTATATAATAATATAGTAAGTTTTCTCAAACAGAGCACTTGTTAGAATGAATTCCTTTTAAGGAAGAAATGTGTGTTTATAGTAAAACAATTTCATGGAAGCCAATCTTATAGCGACCGTTCTTAATACTGCTTTCCTTATCTATAACTAGAAGACCATAACTATCACCCCAACAATGGAAGCATAGCTCTTTAAATTGAGTAAAAGTCATATCTGAGTTAACATGATCATTATGAACATGTTTTAAATTCATTTCATCTTGTTTAAAAAGTATGATAAAATTTGCATTATCCCGAATCAAATAATTTGGAATATGTGTATAGGATTGACATAAATAAAAACTATCAACACCATTGTGACGACCCATACAAAAATAATCTCTAACTTTGTTTTGTTTCTGACATGCAACATCATCAAATATAAACACTGAATTATTTTTAGCATCTGCTGGTGGCATTATATCACTATTATCTGAAAATTCATTGTATTCCATTCCTTTTACTGATGTTATAACCTTCATTAAATACGTATATTTCGGTTGATGTAACGATTTGGAATATATGTAAATATTTTCAAACTTGAATCCATTGGGATCAAGAAGTATGCTAAGCATAACATTTGTTTTTCCACAGTTTGAAGGGCCAACGATTATTCCACGGATACTGTTTGGGAATAATAACCCATGTTTCTTTTTGATTTTTACGTCAGAATCAAAGTTCTGTACCTTAATGACTTGCGACTGTTTGATGAACCGCATATTGATGACTGACTTATTGTATAATAAAACAACTCGTTTATGTATACTTGCATTCATAAATGTTTGGCACTTTACCCAAGCAGGGTGTGTAATGTGTATGTATGTAAATTACAATACCTTATAAATATGAGCACAACAGTAAAACCATCAGTTATAAAAAATCTTCTGAAGGAGCAGGACTTTTAAATAATATCATTGATAAACTACCATTTGAACTACATTTACCATCTTACAATTACTGTGGACCTGGCACAAAATTGGAAAAACGTTTAAGTAGAGGGGATAAAGGCATTAATAAATTGGATGAGGCATGTCGCATGCATGATATTGCATATTCTAAAAGTAGTTCATTATCGGAACGTCACGTAGCTGATAAAATTTTAACAGAACAAGCGTGGAAAAGATTCAAAGCGAAGGACTCAACAGTTCCTGAAAAGTTAAGCAGTCTCTTAGTCACCAACATGATAAAAGCTAAGACAAAACTGGGGATGGGTATTAAAAAGAATAAAAAAAAGCAGAAAACAAAAAGTGAGAAGAAAACATGCATGAAAAACTTGTTTAAACAAGCAATAAACGAAGCAAGAAATGCTATCAAAACCAATATCAACTGCTGCGGTACAACATCTATTGCTGGCATTGCTTTAAAAGCAGCAAAAAGCGTTATTTAAAACAAAAACAAAAATGCCAATCAAACACCAAGAATAATTCCAATTCCAAAAACATGTGGCTTTCTTCCATTTGTAGCTCCTATTCTTGCAGGTTTATCTGCTATAGGGACTCTAACGGGGGGAGCAGCTGGTGTTGTAAAAACCCTTAATGCTGCAAATGCTGCTAAGAAACAGTTGGAAGAAAGCATGCGAAAAAACAGGGCTTTGGAGGCAGTTGCAATTAAGGGAAATGGTTTATATTTACAACCATACAAAAATGGTCTTGGCCTTTTTATAAACAAACCTAATGCAAAAAACTAATAGACTTGCTGCCCAACCGTCCCTTAACCAACTTTGACATCCAACGATTTGGAAAGAAACATTTACCTTATTTTAGAGGAGTTTTTATGCGAAACTCATTAGCAAAGAAGCCATTTAAACAGGAGAGTGGTGTTATCAATTTGGATGATGAATCTGGTAAAGGAACTCATTGGGTGGCATATATAAAAAAAAAGCAATATTGTAAGGTACTTTGATAGTTTTGGAAATTTAAGACCACCAATTGAAATAATAAGCTACCTGGAAAATAAAATAAGTTATAATTATATTCAAGAACAAGATTTTAATACATTTATATGTGGTCATTTATGTTTAAAGTATTTATTAGAACAATGTTTTTAAAAATAAAAATGAATAAAACGATGTGAAAATAACACAAACGTGTCATTCGTCTTTTAATCAACATGTCGGTCACATTAACTCTAAGTGGAAACGATTCAAATCTTACAGCGGAATATTTCCCACCAATTGTACTGAAATCCAACTATGTATGTGGGCCTATAGATTTTCAATCCTATAATTCTATTCCAAACGTTGATGATTTCAATAACTTGCTGCATATAGGTGAAAATGTTATTTCACTTCCTATTGGATCATATGAGATTGGAGACATAAATAATTTCATACAAAAGAAAATTACTGAAATTAATAAAAAGAAAAAGAATTTAAATAGAAAATATGAAATTAAAATCGCTGCCAACAACAATACTCTAAAATATGAAATTTATAGTTCAGAAGTAATCGATTTCTCGAAACAAAATTCAATTGGCTCGCTTTTAGGATTCAGTAAGAAGATTTTAAAGCCGAATATATTACATGAATCAGATTTTTACGTTGACATAAACAAAGTAAATGCAATACGTGTTGAATGTAACATTATATTTGGATCGTATATAAATAGTCAGTCTGCGCATATCTTACATGAATTTTCTATTAACGTAAGCCCGGGCTATAAAATCATTGAAGTTCCTAGCAATGTTATTTATTTAACTGTGAACATCAAACGAATAACATCGTTGAGCTTAAAGTTCATTGATCAAGACGGAAGAATTATTAATTTTAGAGGAGAAAAAATAACTGTTCGATTACATTTAAAACCGGAAATATGATTATATATGAACAAATTTGTTCATGCTCAAAATCCTTATATAAAGACTGGTATCCATTATTCATCATTTAATCACGTTTTTGAGCTCAGCCTCGTCGATACCTCATCTAACGAAAGAAAATAAGAAACCGGAAACATGATTGTATATGAGCAAATTTCTCATGCTCAAAATCCTTATATAAAGACTGTTATCAATAATTCATCATTTAATCACGTTTTGAGCTCAGCCTCGTCGACACCTCATCTAACGAAGGAAAATAAAAGATTTTTGCTATCCTTGGGATTTGTCTTAAAAAAATAAAACAAAAAGAAATACTATGTTGAACATTTTTCAAGATCCAGAGGTTGATGAATCTATATCTAAATATGACTTCCACACCTATTCACCTTATCAAAACAATTATGAACGCAATGACATCATTCAGATTACTATACAACATCAAAATCTTAATGTTGTACCTGCGGACAGTGTTTTATTCTTACAAGGCACAGTTAAACAGCGTGGAGGAAGTGGAATTGTAAGCACAGAAATGGCAAACAACGCAATGTCTCTTCTTTTAAGTGATATGCGTTATTTATTGAATGGAAAAGAAATCGACTCCAATAGGAATGTTGGAATTACTTCAGCTTTAAAAAACTATCTTTCTTTAACTAAAAATGAGAGTGATATGCTTTTGAATGCATCCTGGTCTCCTGAATCAAGTTTTTCCTTGGACCCCTGTAACTTTAACTACTGTATTCCACTTTACAAGCTTTTGGGATTTGCTGAAGATTACAAAAAAATTATACCAAACGCCAGACATGATCTTATTCTCACTCGTGCCAGAATGGATGAAAATGCATTAGTTTCCACGATTGATGAACAAGTTGAGATTCAACTTCATAAGGTCCAATGGAAAGTACCACATGTAACTTTGTCCGATGCAGTCAAGTTGGATTTATATAAATCTATAAACAAGAATAGTACAATTAAAATTGCTTTCCGCACTTGGGATCTGTATGAATATCCTATGTTATCTTTCTCCGAGCATAATATTTGGAACGTTAAAACAACAACACAAATTGAAAAACCTCGATACATTATACTTGCACTACAAACTGAAAAATATTATAAACTAACAGCGGATCCCACAACATTTGATCATTGTCATCTAACAGACATAAAAGTTTATCTAAACTCAGATGTATACCCTCATGAAGACCTCAACATTTCTTTTGAACAGAACAATTACAGTTTGTTATACAAAATGTATACCGATTTTCAAAAATCTTACTACAACAAAACAATGGCTGAACCTCTTCTATCGTTGGATAAATTTAAATCGCGCGCTCCAATGTTCGTTATTGATTGCAGACATCAGAATGAAACATTAAAAACAGGACCTATCGATATACGCTTGGAGATGAGATCATCAAAGAAAATTCCTCTAAACACTTCAGCTTACTGCTTTATGCTGCATGATCGCATTATTGAATATAATCCATTTAATCAAGTGGTAACCAGAATTGTTTAGTAATTAAATATCCGAAAATAAAATAAAATTTAAAATCAAACACATAAAAAGTATTTTTTATTTCTAATCAAGGGTTGATTTCCGTTTTCAGTTTCTGAATGTAAATTGACTCTCTATTGTTAAGAGGAGTTTCTCAACTTCTAAATATTATTTGCGGCTTATTTACCTACACTAATGTCTTACCCTTTATTATCAAACCTCATTTATGTTTATTCTTGTACAGTCATGAAGGAAAGTTGTGATTACATGACTATCATACTTTTTGACTTATATGCGATAAACAATCATCCCAAAAAAGAAATAAATGTTATCGTCGAATGCTAGCATACATGTGTGCATATTTCCGCAGTATATTCATGAAGGACAATTTTATCTTAAAAGCAGATTTTGCATACATTGTTTCTTTGTTTTCCAATAACCTCAACATCCCTTCGGTTGAGATAGCCAAATAATCTTTCTAACAATAAAACAGTCGAAGTCGTTAAGAGTGACAAATAAAGATAAATAAAATCTTAAGCAAACCACAAGCGCAAGATAAGAAAAAAACAATGCTAACATATATGTGTGCCTGTGCATATTTACCATTAAAAATCCTTGAATCCCCATTGATCATCGGCCTACTTGAGGCCCTATCACCCATTAGCCACCGTCCACTGTACACCTATGAGTTACCGCCCTTTGAAAACTCATGAGCCACCACCCTTTGAAAACACTTGAACGACCACCCTTTAAGAACTCATGAGCCCCCGCCCTTCGAAAAACTCTCGAGCCACCGCCCACTTAGCCGCCACCCTCCTCAACCACCACCACCACAACCCACACCTATATAGGTCACCTGATTACCTGGACTTCCGCCCACCTGCACCTAGCTCACCTGAATTTACCTATACCTACCTGTTCGCCTACACTCACCTGTGCACCTACACACACCTGTTTCTCACCTGTTCACCTACACTCACCTGTGCACACCTGTACACCTGATCTTACCTGTACACCTGTCACACCTGTTCTCACCTGTTCTCACCTGTTCTCACCTGTGAGCCACCGAGCCACTGATCCAGGACGCCCTTAATTAAACTACTACCTTTTAAATCAAAACAATATCTAAAATTACAGTCAACTTCTTCATTTTCTTGACAATGGGGCGTAAGCAATACTAGTTTTAAGATTCAGATAAGGGTTTTTCTTAGTTTTTCTTAGTAGTATTTTCCCTTGAGCCATAAGTTAATCTTAAAAAACATTTATTTTCATTATATAAACTCAGAATTAAAGATGTAAAGAATTAAAATGTTCTAAATCACTTACAAATGAAACAATGTAAAATGAAAAAAAAAAGATACTTGTATACTATGCTACAAATAAATAAATAAATAGGATACATGTTGGCATCCGGTTTTCTGTTTTTGACTAAAAATTAATAAGAGCATTGAATTTTGAAAATAAAAATAATAGTTAATCAAATAAAATTTTGAAAAAAATTGGTTAAAATTTTTTTTTTGTTTTTTATTTCAAAATTTTGAGTTTGAAAATTAATTTTTTTAAAACTGTTCACTTAAACAACTTAATTTAAAAATTAAATAAAAGAGTAGTTTTCTGGTTTCCAAAAAAAAAATATAAAAACGCTTTGTATCATTCACCGTTGTTTTTAAATAATTTTTTTTTTGATTTAAGTCAAGTTTTTAGAAAATTGCCCCTCCCGCCTAAACGGGGGGAAATAGACCCCCCTCCCATACGATTTTTTTCTTGTCTTAACTTCACCTACACGCTCAATCTTTTGGTACACCAATCACCCTCTATACCGTCGAAATAATGTAATTTAAGTACTTTAATTCGCTTCAATTGGAAAAAAATTAACAAAAATCAAAAATATTCACAAAATATATTGTTAAATTCATTGTAAACATCTAATTTTAACATTTGAAATAAAAGCGTTCAGTCCTAAAAGGGTGTGAGTTAAGTAATTTGCTAGAGATTTATAAGAGATTAATTTTTAATCATGAAGATTTAGGATTTTAATTTCTATGGTACATCTAGTGATTCAGGAGGATTATGGACAAATCTGGTCAGATCAAGTTTAATTGCTTGATCGAAACATGGTATTAGGCTTGTTTCGTCTTGATTTTATGAGGAGGCATGTTTCATCATTATTTAATATCTAAAAAAACAAAACGTGTAGGTACAAAAAAATAATGCTTTTATTTCAAGTGTACATATCACTTGGAATAAAACATTATTTTGTTGTCCAAAAAACGTTTTTTATTAATGGCCAGTTGTAAAATCAAGTTTTAAACCCATCAATTTTGGCAGATTAGCTATAGAAATCAGTGGTTTAAAAATTTTAACTACGTTGAACCACGATGTACATTCGTGGCCCTAAATTATTATATTTTTTTAAACTGATGCCGAAGCAAAATAGCAATTTAATGGGTTTCTCGTACAATAGTTTTTGAGTTTGGCCTATATACCTACTTATTTATTATTTTTTTTTTTTTTAGAAAAAGACACATCTGAATAGAACCTTTTTTGTAATTTGTTAGCGTTTCGGAGTTTCAAAGTGACCATGACTGGACTATTAATATAAATACAATCATGTAGGTTTCTACCTTTACACCTACTAGGTATATACCTACTATTTAATTTACCAGCGCTTGGACAATTAACAAAACTAATCGAAGAATGAAAATAAATATTAGCAATTGAACCACACGAGACACGACAAACGAAATTGCAATTTCTGCAATGTACAAACATACATATACACTCTATACAGTGATAATAATATTTCCTTGCTGTGCGATTTCTAGGACAACAAATAAAAATGACTTTTCATTAACCTATATTTTAAGAGTAGGTACCTTTCTACTTATGTTTTTGTTACTAAGTTACTAAGTGTCTATTCTGTTACCCTAACAATAGTCGTTAACAAAACAAATTAACAATATTAAATATATTGGATTGGCTCTGAAATCCATATTTCCTTCATAAGAGTCGTAAACAAAACAAAAATCATATATGTTTACCATTGTTGTCAGGGTAACAGAATAGACAACTCGTAAATGCACGAACCTAAAAATGTGTTATTCACAAGTTTCTTAAGATGTCCAGGCGGTGATTATTCAGCATGAAAATACTATAGAAATGTATATACATTGAGCGAAATTAGGTTCTTTTAGACAGACTCTTAATAAAATAAAATAATTATCTCCCACTTATACTACTTTTTCATCCTCAATTTAAATATTGTATTTCTAGAGTGGTTTTGTTCGATAGTATGGTGAAAATCATACTGTGTTTTGGTCAGCAAACCCAATTGCCTTGATTATTTCCTATTTTTTTACGGAAAAATTTATTTAAGATAGCCAGATAGCTTCTCGGTCAGCACCAGTTTCTTTGTTCTTGCATTGGTGTTTGCATGGAAGCTTTCTATCTGTTGTGACATTAATGATCTAGATAATTTAATTTCATGATATTTCACTGTGGACTGACCAGTTATGTTGTTTTGTGTTATTTGGAACTTTTAAATATTTTATAATTTGAAAACTAAAACAGGTATCCTCCAAATATAAGAAGACGAAGGTCACAACATATCCGAAAGTTAATAAGATCCGATCGATAAAATACAAAAGCTTTTGTAAAAGCGAAAACTTATAGTTGATGGTTTGGAATTTACATGGAACGATCCTAAAGGATTAAAACACGGCAACAAAGTGGTTATTCTATATTAATCGAAAAGTTAAATTTGCGTACGAAAATCTTTCAAAGTACTTTTCCAATAAATGTCAAATCAAAAACAGATGGTAGTAGCCATTGACGTATTAGATATGGACCGCCAGTAGCCAACTTCACGCGTGTTCCAACATAACTAGGGGCGCCATCAACTACTAGCAGGGAATCTGCGTAGCAGTGCTACGCTTGTTTTAATTAATCATTTAAGTTTATTATAATTAGGTGGAAATTGTAATCAAACTAGTTTTATTTTACAAAACAAATCCACTCTATATGACATTGAGTCACTTGCATATGAATATGTCGACGTTTTATTTAAAATTTAAACGCGAAATTAGTACACGTATTTAACACTAAAAGATGATGGCGTATTTTTGCCGCTTTTAGATGGAACAACATTTTTTGGCCGTTTGTATGAAAATTTGAACCGACTGGCGGTCCATATCTAGTACGTCAATGGTAGTAGCCTTGACACTGAGTGAACACCACAGAGGAGCTAACAGAGAGGGTAATCCTGTCATTTAATTTGACGTTACCTACAAGCTTCGATATCAGCTGATATCAGCTTAGGTGAGAAAGTGTGCGTGCGAACAAAGAAAAACTGCACACACTCTCACCTAAGCTGAGTGGTGGATTCATTTTCCCGCCTTTTTCAAAATCATCAGATTTTTGAGTCTGTTCACAAACTCGTTTATTTTTTGGTAAGGCTGTTCCTACACCGGTAACTCATTACTTCGCTAGTTTCGTTTTCGTTTGTTTGTTTTGATATAAAAAGAAATTTGGGGTAAGAAATTTCCCTGCATTGAAATATTAGTATCTAATATTTGGAAGGTTGAATCATAGACAACAAAAATACTAAAAGCAAAACTTAAGGATGTAGTACACGGAATGTAAAAAAACCACATGCAAATGTGTCTCTGACGTCCCGTACCAATCAACATTTAGCGATGTTGTGATATTCACGAATATTTCGGTAGTAGGTACACCGCATGTTTACCCAAAAATACACATGTGCAAATGTAACCAGAAGGGTTGCATTCGATGTGGTTACATAAGAATGCACATATATTTGGTGCTTACGTATGGCTAGTATACGGCATGTAGTCAAATGTTTCACTGCACACTAGTTGACATTTAAATGTGGTTTCCTAGTACACGATATGGAAATATTCATGCAGCGCTATCATTTTTGAAACATTATTTTTGGTGTTGTGTTCTAGTTCAATATAAATTATACAAGAATATACAAAAAATAATTAAAATAATTTGTTTAAAGTGCCAATTACAAGAAGAAACATTCCAAACTGAAAAAAATCTAAATTTCATTACAACTCTTAATATTAAGAAATTATCAAACAGTTATTCGCACAGAAACCCAATATTAATTTTGTTTAGATTAGATTTAGATACAACTTTATTTTCCATTAACATAATACATACAAACAAATTTATAAAGCATTTTAAAGCATCCGTCTCCCAAACCCAATATATGAAAAAAACTAAAATATTCTTTAAAAAAACACGAAATAAAAATATGTTTCCAACAAATATACATATACATATGTATATGTAAGTAACGCTTTTGCTTCTGTTACGAGAATGGCGTGCTAAAATAGAGTACCAGCTGAAAATATAAGTGTGATCATAGCTTAGCGTGCATTTATGAACATATCCTTATTCGGGAGAATTCTACCTCATTTTATGAACGAAATCCACCACAGCTCATGAGCTTAAGGGCAATAGTGAAACTTAAAATAAAATCATGAACTGATTGCCGTGTTACATACGTTACTAATAAAACTCGTCGGGAATTATATAAAAAGAAAATTATTTATTCACAAAACAAATTACAAACTAATTGAAAGAAAAGCAATGATAGAATGATGAATATAAAAATAATATTCAATATAATTGACGACCGCTTTTTCAAGGCTTCTTATCTTTTTGAATGTAGAGTATTTTTCAGCACAGTATATTTTAATGGACATTACATTCGACTATCCTGCTGGCTTGCACCAGGGATGTCTTCGATGAGATACCTATCATTACCAAGAACTTGAGTAACAAAATAAGGTCCCTTCCATTTTGGCTGGAGCTTTCTGGATGATCCAGTTGACTGATGACCGTTCTCAACTAAAATCATATCACCTGCTTGATATAGCATAGGACAACGTCTCTTTACGTCAAATCGTAGCTTTTGTTTCTTCTGCGATTTCGATATGTTTGCTTCCGCCATCTTTCGCAGTTCTTTGAGGGATAACTGTTCTTCTACCTCAGGCCAATTTTGCAGAGCTTGAATCAATTTATTCTTCACGATACTTCTTGGACTATAACCAAACAATAAGTGGTGAGGACTGAGTCCTGTTGTATTCTTTCGCGTTTCATTCAACGTCCACTGGATGTACTTCAAATGCATATCCCAGTCTTTTCCTTCGGCACTCCCTGTCGTACTTCAGATTGCAGTCAACACAGTTTTATTATACCGTTCCACTTGTCCATTTGCACGTGGACTTCCTGTAGCATTTTTGATGTGAACGATGGTGTAATCCTTGCAGATGTACCCTTATTGTAAGCGCACTCGATACATGATGAAATTTATTTGTTCACAAAATCTCGCATTCTAGGAAACCAAAAATTCTTCTGGAGCACTTCTAAGGTTTTGGCAACACCAACATGACCATTTTCGTCATGTGCTGACCTGGTAATTCGGTACTTTAGGCTTTCTGGCACAAACCACTTCAGTTCCTGGTCCACTCGTCGAAGTAGCCTTCCATTCTTGATGACGTTATCATGGTTTTTTTTGTATTTTAAGGTGTACTTGCTTATCCTCTGTAGTCCTAGGAGAGTTTTTAAGTATTTCGCAAATGTTACTTACTTTTTCATCTTGATGCTGAGATGTGACTAGCCAATCGTCATTACTGATGTGTACAGCTTTAACAGCGAGCCTGCCCTTAGTATCATCGTCTGGAAATGTCGTTGGATTTCTGCTCACACAATCAGCATGAGCCATTGATGTTCCTGGTCAATGGATAAAAGTAATGTCGAACTCTAGCAGCTTAAACAACATCCTTGACACTCTTGGAATGGTCTGAGTCTGAGATCGCAAAGTAACTACTGCATGACAGTCCGTCATGAAGAAAGGTTTTCTCAACAGATATATCCGAAACCTTGTGACACTTTCCACAACCGCTAATACTTCCAATTCATAGCTATGGTATTTCGCTTCTGATTCGGTCGTTCTTCTGCTGTAATAGCTAACAGCTCGCAGATTTCCATCGCTTTCTCGTTGAAGTAAGATTCCGCCAAGCCCAACTGAACTTGCATCACAATGCACTTCATGCTCACAATCTGGATCATAAGTTGCTAGCACAGGTTCCTTTGTCAAACATTCTTTGAGATGGATGAAAGCTTTTTCACATTTGTCACTTTGTTTAATTCCCTGCTTCGATACACGATGTCCCAAATATTCGACCTCTGAGCGGAGAAATTCGCACTTCGATAGCTTCAGTGTTAATCCGGCTACTTACAAAAGGAGTTTTCTTAGCTTCAAAATTCCTTCTTCGTACGTCGTACTCGCAATAATGATGTCATCGATGAAAATCAGTATTCAATTTGTATCCACATTGCTTATGATACGGTCCATAACACTTTGGAAAACTGCTGGTGCATTCACTAGTCCAAACGGTATCCGACAAAACTCTAACTGTTTATTGTGTGTTTGAAATGCAGTTAGATGTCTTGAATCCTCCGCAATGTTAATTTGAAAATATCCAGAATTCATGTCAAGAACTGTATAGAATTTTAAACTACTGAGTCTGTTCAGATGCTCTTCCACAATTGGCATTGGATGTTTAGTTTTCACAGTGATTGCATTTAAACGGCGAAAGTCAATGCACATTCGAAGAGTTCCATCCTTTTTCGGTACCATAACAATCGGGGAAGTAAAATGAGACGTAGACTTTCTCACAATACCATTCTGCATACTGTTGCACTGTCTCGTCAATAATCCTGCGTTGCGCAAATGGTATGCGGTACATATTTTTTCCCGTAGGTTCTTCCGTCAACTGAATAGATATTTCCTCGCCTTTAGCATGTCCTATCTCAATGCTTGTAGCAAATGCATCTCGATGCTTGTTAATGAGGCTCACTAACTCGTCCTTAACTTCGTTCGGCAAATCGTCGTCAACAATTACGTCTGCCTGTTCTATTGAAGAACGAAACATATCATTTTCCGTCATTGACTTTGATTGCCCTATTTTTTTCATCATAGACACCTTATTTTCCGAAATTTCCAGTTTTCCAGCTGCAATCCTGATTAAAAACTGATTTTGATCTAAAAGAGAGCGACCGACCATCACTTCATAAGCTTGCGACTCATCTGGTACAATCAGAACTTCAACAATGCCAACTATTCCCGCAATCTCAACGTTACTCACTGTTCGTCCAATAGTATCTGTTCGTCCTTGTCCGAAGGCAATAAGTTCTTAAACATAATGGTTGTATTCAAGTCCTCTTCTGTGATGCCTTTTCTCAATGTAACACAACTGCTTCCCAAATCAATGAATGCAGCAAATTCCAATTGTTCGACTAGAAACGGGCGATAGTATCCACAGTTCCTTGTTTTGCCCTTAATTAAGCAATTGACTCCTCGTTTTGTTGGACAGTCTCGAGAAAAATGACCCTTTTGAAACAAGTAACAAGTGGGTGTAGGCGGAAATGGTACAATGGATGGAGTGCTTGCTTCAGTCGATCTTCAACTGTGAAAGAGTGCGGACGTGTTGACGACTTTCTCAGTGTATACAATAATTTTCGTGTGTTCGAACTGAATTAAATTCACTTATACTTTAAGTGCACTCATTTCACAATTTTTAGTGGCAATTTGCCAAGAAAAATTAAAAGGCAAGTTAGCCTAGTGGGTAGCGTGGCCGACGACAGACTGGAAGGGCGTGGGTTCGAGCCCCACCCTGGTCAGGGCTTTTTTTTAAATAAGTTCTGGGAAAAGGTCAACAAAAACCGAGAGGAGAAGGAACAACAGCAAATGATAAAGACAACGGGGACATCGGAAGATGCTCCCCCAACAACAAGTGAAGCAGCAAGAACATCAGGTGATGCAGCAGCAGCAGTTATGCTAGCGGTGCCTTCCAAAGAAACCCAGCCAACAAAGACAGCGTCATCGGCACGTGCCGAAGCCAATACAAGCAGCATAGCGACTGCAACAACAAGCTTTGAAAAAGGCATGGTATCAACACCAGCCGGTGCCATAGCCAATTCAAAGGGGGATAAGAAGAGGAGGCGTATCATTAGATACAAGCCACACCTCATAAATCGTGCCGATAGGAGCACCAGAGCTAAGTTGGCTAAGGACTCCGCTCAAGCCAAAATGCAGAGGCATTTAGAAAGCTCCTCCTATGAGGATGACGACACACAAAACAACGAACATGACCATGAGGGCGATGACGAGGCAGAGGCTGAAGACGAAATCGCCAAAGAAACAAACAACGATGCGACCGTCAAGAAGACATGTGAGCATAACGTCACTGAAGTAGATGCCGAAGACATTGCATACATGTCCGTAGAAGGGGAGGGGCACTACGTGAGTGGCGAGTTGGTGGACCTTTCACCTCCAGAAGAGTCAGAAGATGAGCAGGGAAAAATCGAATCACTGACAGAGCAAATCTCTTCCCTCATGGAAATGGTTAAAGCGCTCAAAGCTAAGCAAGAAGCGCGTAGGGAAAAAGAGCGCACAGTTGCTCTTGAAAGCCAACGACAAAAAACGCTCCAAGAGCAACAAAAAGCAGCACAAATGCAGCAGCCTCACAAGCAACAACAACCTCTCCCGGATCAACAGCAAAAAAATTAAAGATCTCCTGTCTCAAACGAAGACAGAATACTACAGTTTCACCCCGAAGGAAGACAAGCTACAAACAGTCCTCCTGAAGGGTATCGAATCCTCTACGGATCCGCAGGAACTCTTAGCTGAGCTCCGTCAAGTGGCGAGCGATGATCTCGATTTTATCGGGGTCAGACCGTTTTCCACAGTTAAGGCCAGACGGGAGAAACGGAATTTACCATTCTTCCTCGTTCAGCTCTCGCCCCAAAGCAAGTTGAGTGGTTTAAGGAGTATAACCGTCCTAAACTACCAAATTGTAAGATGGGAAAAATTAAATAGGCAGAGAGACATGCTTCAATGCATGAACTGCCAAGGATACGGCCACGTGGCAGCAAACTGTGGTATGGATCCAGTTTGTGTCAAATGTGGAGATTCCCACAAGATAGGTGAATGTAAGCTCGGAAAAGAGAGGGTCGAAGACAGGACCCAGTTAAAGTGTGCACTTTGCCGAGGCTCCGGGCACCCCGCAAACTATCGGGGATGTCCGAAGTTTCAGGAAATGAAAAAAAACAAAGAGCAAAAGAAGACAGTAGAGGTGAGACGCCCTGAAGTACGCCAGACATCAACTTCCGTCAATCCCGCAATTTCTTACGCCCAAATGGCGTCTGGAAAGGGAAAAACGGTACAGCCTCAACCACAGGTAGCCAAACAGGTCCAAGTGCCTACGGCTCCTGTGCCAGAGGCAGATCTGATGCAGGTGTTGCTGACCATTCATGGTCAGTTAACCGATGTGCAAAAACAGATAAGGGAGCAGGCGGCTAGGGTGGATTACTTCTACTCTATTCTGCCGGCAACGCGAAATGGTTAAAGGCGCGCTGCCTGAGCGACCCTTTAAGATCCTAGCTGTGAATGTAAATTCGCTGATTAGGACCGAACGTAGAGCAAACCTCTTTCATTTGCTGCAAGACCAAAGTCCTGATGTATTTATGGCTAGCGAAACTAAGCTAAACCAGAAACACAAACTGACTAATAAAAATTACAATATCGTAAGAAGGGATCGGCCCAACTCCTCTCAAGGGGGTGGGGTCGCAATCTTCATACGAAAGGGCATTAAACATAAGGTTATATATGATAGCGAAGTGCGAAGATTCGGATTGCTAGAAGCCTGCATCGTTTGCATTCCTCTCCAGCAGGGGAAAAGAAGGTACGCAATCGCGGTGTACGCACCTGACGCACCTCAGCCGGCTAATTTTATCGCAGAACTCGAAAAACTTTTCGAATGCTTAAGACTGAACTTGGATGAGAATTATTATCTCATGGCAGGGGACTTAAACGCCAAACATGTAGATTGGGGAAACCAAATACAAAATCCTAGAGGGAACCATCTTTTTAATTGGATGGGTCGGTACAGTGTTGAGTGTAGGATCGACCTTCTGGCTACAGATAGACCGTCATTTCCGAGAAGTGGTAGTTTTCTGGATCTTTTACTGCTTGACTCACGACTAGTTATAACTGACGCAACAAATCAACAGACAAGAAACTGTTTACGAACGATTGAATACGACAGTGATCACTGCGGACTTGCCACCGTAATACAGCTTCCGAGCGAACTTGTGGAGTTGGATGAGTTTGTGCATGTGCACTCTTACAATTTCAGTAAGACGCGCTGGCCACGCTTCTCCAACGCCTTGGCAAGAGAAATACGTGCCGATGACATTTCTCCACCAAATGACAGGAACCTGACGAACGTCGAGATCGACGGGTACCTGACTCAAATGGATACGACTATAAAACAAACAATGGACAAAAAAATCCCAAAATATAAGAAACAAGACCCTACTGGTTTATACAAGAACGCGACAATCGACGCACTACACCGACAAAAAAGTGGACTGCTGACTAGGTTGAAACTTCTTTACAGACGTTTCACGGACACACGTGATCTGGAGATTAGGACATTGAAGTCGTCGATCAAAAACATTAACGTTCTGATTAAACAAAATTATAGATTGTCTATTAATTTATATTGGGATAACAGAATTCGGGCTGTTAATTCTAGCGACCCTAGTATGTTTCCCCAAATAAATAAGATATTTAGAAGAAATGATCAAAACGATCTTCCATGTCTTAAACTCCAGAGGACAACAGATAACGAAGACGTACTAACGATTGCGGGAATTGATCCGGAGGGTGCCGTTTTCGATGATAATTATTATATGATAGAAGATCCTCAGGAAAAGGTAGAGGCTGTAGGGGCTGCTTTCCAGCAAGTGTATAAGGTGAATGCTAGCATTCGTCCGAATCATGACCTGGAGAACAGAGCCTTACTGCACAACTTCTACCTTGGAAATAACATAACGCAATGGCGATCTGAGAATACTGGTTTCACCGGGTTCAATGACGAAAATTTGGCAAACGCCACCATCGCCGAGCGAAATAGACCCAGTTCATTGTTAATTTCGAAGGTAGAACTTCAGTTGATTTTTCAAACATTAAAGAAAAAGAAATCTGCGGGGGTCGATGGTATACCCAACATTGTGTTACGACATCTCCCTGAGGAAGCCATAGACATTTATACCACACTGTTCAACAACGCATTGAATAATGCATATTATCCAGTGAGTTGGAAGACAGCTGTGGTCCATCCTCTCCCCAAAAAGGGAAAGGACAGCTCCAATCCGGCAAATCTTCGGTCGATAAGTCTTCTTCCAAGTATCAGTAAAGTATTCGAAAAGATTCTCAATAGAGCTCTGTTCAAGTGGGCTAAGGACAAAAATATTATTCCAGATAATCAGTTTGGCTTTAAGGCGGGGCATGACACTATTCATGCAGCGTCTAAGTTAGTTTCTGATGTTCAATGGAACAAAACGAAAAATCAATGCACGGGTGCCGTTCTGGTTGATTTAGAGAAAGCTTTCGACACCGTTTGGTTAGAGGGTCTTTATCTGAAGCTATCTAGATTTGGCATAAGTAAACCACTGTTATATATGCTTCATGACATGCTCACTGGTAGAAAGTTTGTTGTCAAAAGTGGCAATGCAACTTCTACCACAACTTTTGATATTGAAAATGGTCTACAGCAAGGAGCTGTGAACTCACCGATTCTTTTTAGTATTTACACCAGCGATCTGATAGGTAGTCTAACTCATTCAATTGCGTATGCCGATGATCTAGTAGCGTACAGATCGGGTCCAAAAGTTGAAGTCATCAGAATTCTTCTGCAGCGTGACTTCGACAAGATTCAGCGATATTGTGATGACTGGAAGTTAAAAATTAACTTTCAGAAATCAGAAACTATCCTGTTTAGAACCCCGTTGTCTAGGGCTTCTAGGGATACAAGAAAGAACTGGAGAAATCTAGTGATCGTTGGACCAAGTGGACATCCACTGGCGAGTAAATATGTGGTAAAGTACCTTGGCATCTGGTTAGATCAGTATCTATATTTCAATCGACATGTAGATGCTGCGCTGGCCAGAGCTAGGGGAGCCTTTGGGTTGACAAGACGGTTGTTTTATAGCAGCCGCCTTGACAGCAGAGTAAAGGTGATTTGCTACATGGCCCTTATCCGGCCAATGATTGCCTATGGGTGCCCTGTGTGGTTCAACGTTGCCCCATCTCAAATGGAAAAGATTCGGGTGTTTGAGAGGCAGTGTCTTAGACGCTGCCTTGGATTACACAGAACACCAGAGTCGGAGTACACACATTACTATGCCAACGAGGTTCTATACAACAGGGCCAATATAAACAGGATAGATAACTTTTTAATCAAGCTGACCTCGACCAATGGACTTATTTTTGGGGCTTACTACCCCAATGATGAGTATAGTGAAAGTGTACGTCTTAACGGTTTCATCCCGCCCGAGACATTCCTCTTTTTAGACAGTCGTGGGCTGATACAGGATAGATTGGCGGTTCCGTTAATCTACCACGTCAGCCGTAGGACTGTGGATCGGCGACTTCTTTACGATCGGGACGTCGGCTCAGGGAACGGAGCAGAGCGTCTGCGGTTCAGTAGAGCTGTGCCCCTTCGGGACAGAAAGGACTTAGTTAAGCAAGTCAAAAAATTCTGGTGGTTGGGTGACCACCGTGATATGGAAAGTTGACCATATTGTTGCTTTGGCTGACTTACATAGTTCTAAGGTAAAGATAAGTAGAGTAGGTAGAACAGTGACGGTGGCACCAAAAAAAAAGTACATATGTAAGTAAATGTAATGTATTTGTATGTGGGTACTTGCGGTTGCGAATGTATATGTATGTATGTATATGAACATATATACATGTGTATGGGCGTACGCGAGTGTGCATATGCGTATGCAAAAAAAAAAAAAAAAAATTGCTGGTGGCTGTTCTAGTTTTTAAGTTATTTTAAGTAGTTTTAATTAGATATAATGTAGTTTAAGTTAGTTTAATTTAGTTTTAATTAGTTTTATTAGGTAAAGGGTAGCTTTAAGTTTTACAAAAAATTAAAAAATGATATAGAAAATGAGTTTTTTTTTAATAATTTTCTCGTTAGTTTTAAGTAATCATGAATTCTAATAATAAGTTATTTTTTGTCGAAAGACATTTTTTAAGTATAGTCATAGTTTAATTTAGAGCGCCCGCATGGGGCCAGTAAGTTAGTTAAGTTAATATGGTAAGCTAGTTGTTTAAGATTTTTTGTCTAGCATTAAGATAGATATAAGGAAATGAAAAAATAAAAATGAATTAAAAATGAAAATGGAGTGCTTGCTTGTTAACCCAGAGGGTGCAGGTTCAATCCTCACTTGGGTACAAAGCATTTTTTTCTTTTCAGCATACCTCCCAGCTTATGCTGGACGTCGCCCATGAGGTTATGCAATGAAAAATAAAATTCAACTAGCTCTCTATCCATTGTACCAAAAACAATTCTTTCCTATCTTTCTATTCCTTCTAACTAGTGTCGTGCAACACCTGTTGCATTTAAAAGGCAATGTGCCTTACAGACACATAGTTAAAATATTATAGTTAAAATATTATATTATATAAGAATCACTAAATGTCTTAGAATCACTAACAGATGATGTTGGTAAGATGTTCAAAGTCGCTGTTGTTGTTGGTCTTCCTGATTTCATCTACCTCGCCTTTTTCTGTTCCCGAATGCCTTCTATCCATTTGATTTGGTCCAAAAGCTCCATCGATGAATTGTACTTTTTACACATTAGCATATTAATCATTTCGTTGTCGTTCAATCCCGTGATAACGTACTGAATGATAGATGACTCCGAGAACTGTGCGCGTTTCGCCAGCATCCGAACTTCAAATAAGTATTCTTTAATAGGCTCGTTAGGTTGACTATGACGTGCTGTCGGCTGCGCAAGTAAATCTGCTTCATTCACCACAAACGGAAATGCTTCTTTTATCTTTGACTTGAAAACTTCCCAATCAGATATTTCCAGCTGCTCTGATTCTAACCAAAATTTAGCAGATCCCTTGAATTTTATGAAAGCTGCACATAAAATCATTTGGTCAGACCAATTGAAAAGTTTCTTCAATCTTTCAACTTAAAAAATCCATTCTTCTGCGGTAAGCCCACCTTTATCCGATGGATTGAATTCCGGCATTGTAGAAACAACATCTTTAAGAGGAATGTACGTATCGTTCTGTGATGAGACTCTTGGTATTGGTGTAGTTCGCTGAACAACTCGCGTTCACGTTCAAGAAGTTCACGTTCTCTTCGTACCAACTGCAATTCCATCTGTAGCATCACATACGAATCCTCAGATACAGATCCTTTCAAACCCTTAGCTCCAGTTACATCCACTATTGTTCCATTATGGCCATCTTCCTCAGATTCGACGTCTTCTTCCAATGTCTGGTTCGCTGTTTCTAAATTCAAACTTACATTACCTTCCTGCAATAATTGCAACAATTCCTATTTTGTTCCTTTAGTTGACAATGATGCCGCAGCTAGTAATTCTTTCATTTGTTTCATGGTTAAATTTTCCATAATTAACTTTTATATATATTCTGGGCTTTCTCTATCGCACTTCTGAAAATTGTTACCAATAAAACTCGTCAGGAATTATATAAAAAGAAAATTATTTATTCACAAAACAAATTACAAACTAATTGAAAGAAAAGCAATGATAGAATGATGAATATAAAAATAATATTCAATATAATTGACGACCGCTTTTTCAAGGCTACTTATCTTTTTGAATGTAGAGTATTTTTCAGCACAGTATATTTTAATGGACATTACACATATTGGAATTGTATTTAATAAAACAAGAGAAGTGAATGTTTTAAAGCAATCTGTTATATTTACAATACGTTTAAAAACATTCAGAAACATTTATTAAAATAAATCTGAAGCCGCAAATACTGTAACATCAATATGCATTTTATATTTATACTTCTAGAGTTTTCAAACAAGATTTAAACTTTTTGGGTCTGTTCATTAACTTGTTTATTTGTTGGTTAGGCTGTTTCTACACTGGTGACTGACAAGTTAAAGTGAGGCTTATAATGAGAAATACTATATTTGTATTTGCATTTTCGTTTGTTTGTTTGTTTCGATATAAAAAAAAGAAGGTAAGGAATTCCCTTCAATTGAACTATTAGTTCAGAACCTACTTGCAAAAGAAAAATGAAAATCAGTACTTTTTTAGCACATTTTTTCATGGTTATCATCATTTAAAGATTGTTTTTGCTAATAGCTATAACCATTGGCGCAACATTAGAGTCGATTTTATTATAAAATAAAAGCAATTGAAAGTGGTTAAAAATACGTTTTTTCGTATTATAAACGGCATAAAGTATACATTTTCTTAATGAAGTTGAACTTTAAAAACAGCAAACCTTTGCATTATATTTTTAATGCAGTACAATAAAATCTCTGAGAGAACGACGGCTCACTCTCATGAAATCGCTTTTGTGGAATGTAACTACACACAAACACTGCATAAATTAATCAACAACCCCTTCAGTGGAATAAATAACTGGAAGTTAAAAAAGTGTTTTATCTTGAGTAAAAGTTAGACAACTGTTCTAAATTGAAATAATGTTAAGTGGTTTCGCGTTAATTCCTTAAATATAGGTTGACTATAATTTTGCGCCATTGATTTTATAACATAGAGAAATCATGTGGAAGTTTCAAGTTTTTTTTTACTCTAGTAGCAATTATTCTTGAGTTAAAAGGCAAGAGAAATAAAGAAAAACAAATACAAATGTATACAGAAAAATTTTGTTCGCTTTGGGTTGATTGATTTTCGTTACATGGAATTATTGCAATAATAATTCTTCGATGTGATCATTTAGCGACATTTACTTCGGTGAGTTTGAAACCATCTTGATTCCTCTATGTTTATAAACTCAATGCTATAACCTAGCTATAGACCGGGAATGCGCAAAGCTGTATCTGATCTTGCACTTGTGTCGTGTCTTAAAAAGTTTAGATACGTTAATAAAGTACAAGGATATCCGATATTCAAAAATACAAATAAAAATTGAAAAGACACGAAATAAAAATACAAGTTGCTGTTTTGCTTCTATTACGAGATATCCTAGATTCATGTTCAAAATCCACCACAGCTCATGATTTTAAGGGGAAACGTAAAAAAAATCATGAACTATAATTGCCGTGTTGCTTATTAAAAAATAATATGTAATATTTGGAAGACATTTAAAAAACATCCAGAAACATTTATGAAAATAAAAATAACAGAGCAAATATGGATAAATCAATCTGCATTCTATATTTTAAACATGTTTAAAATTCATCTTTTCGAGTGGCATCAAGCGTAGCGATTCCTTTTGATTTCTGAGGAAAATCATTTTGTTGTTTTGGGGGAAATTAATTAATAAAAACATTTCAGACTTATTTTTAAAAATATTATTTCAAATATTGATAGCATGTAATCGGAGGGAAGGACGTAACGATAGATTTGTATCTTTATTAGATAATCTTTGGTGAACACTGACGGAAGCCAGTGTGGATCGTGTGGATGGTATTGGGGTGTGTACACAAGATGTGTTTTCTGCAAGCCAACAGTGGTGTAGATAGTATAAATCCATACACAATAAAAACATACAATTATAGCAAAAAAATAAATACAAAATTAGGATAGTAACTTATAATGTAGGCGGGTTAAGTAGCAAAATTATCTTTCCTGACTTTTTTAAAGGATTATTTAAACTGATATCATTGTTTTGAAAGAAACTCATGTGTTATGCGAAATTTTTGATACATATGATAAATATTTTCCGATATTCAAATGCTATTGGATTCTGGCAAAAAAGATGGCAACCATAGGAAGACCAAGTGGAGGAATAATGGCTGTTATCAAAAACATTATATCTAATGTTTCAAAAATTAAAATCGTAGAATGAATATTGAGTATTCAATTAAAAAATTAATGGTATATTGCTGTTCATTGTTCCAGTGTACATAATCCATTGGAATCATGACTTTGAGGTGTTGTATTATTTTTTCAGTCAAGTTAAGATGCAGCATTTTATGATTATTGGTGATTTTAATGCACGAACGGCAGTCAAGGAATCCATATTCAAAAAATTAATTCCGAAGGGAAAAAAATAATAGAGCTATGCAATGACATTGGACTAAGTGGTGTCAATGGATGCGTTTGTGGTGATGCAAATGGTGCATTTACGTTTATCGGAAAACAGGGAAGTTTAACGATTGATCTTTGTATATCAGTTTGCCTTGGATATCCATTGTCCAAGATTTTGAGGTGGAATATGTGAATTATTCAGATCATCTACCAATTAAAGTAAAAATTAGTATTGAAAGCAGCCAAATTACTCGGGACAAAATAATGCCAGTCGATTCCTCCAAGTTGAAATGGTAGACTCGTTGTGAAAACAACTATAAAACATAACAAAACTAAAGGAAATACTGGAACAAAAAATAGCAAATAGAAGAGTCTCATAGTTACCACTTAACGAGCTAGAAATAATTGTCAGAAAAAAAAAACAGTTTTGCGTAAAAAAAAGAATGGTACGATTATGCTTGCGAAAAAATCCTTAGGGTTACTGAATTCTTTTAGAAAGTATAACGAAAAATCTATTCAAACAGAATACTTAGAAGCAACTAAACACTGTAAACAATTATGCAAAGAGAAATGAAAAACTTTTGAAGAAAACCTGACAAACAAATTAAGGTTGTACAGGGACTCAGCAAAATTTTGGAGAATAACAAGGAGAATAAAAATGTAGGTGTTTCATCGAAATTTTGTAAAACGTTGGAAAAACTGTATCAACAAACAACTGGAAAGTTATTCAGTGGTGCGGAAACATCAACAAGTATAGAAATATTTCGTGGAGTACGTCAGGGATGTAACTTAAGTCCCTTATTATTTGCACTTTATTTGGATGATGTCATCGAAGTGCTACCTTGTGGTGTGGAGTTTGGTGGCCTTAAGTTTAAAATAATAATGTATGCGGATGATATCGTCATTTTGGTAGAATCTCTTTAATCTCTTCAATTGAATATAAACAGGCTTAAGGAATATTGCGAAAAGTGGTGCTTAGAAGTTAATACACAAAGGTCAAAAATTATGATTTTCCAGAACGGTTCCGGAAGGGTTTCCCGACAAGACACTTGGAAATACGGCGATTTGAAGTTAGAAGTCGTAAAGGAGTACATCTACCTGGGAATGATTGTAACGTTAAATTATATAGGAACGTGTCCAATTTTGAGGGAGCTAAGACAACTTTACTTTGAGAAGAACTACTTAGAAGAAGAAGATGTTAAAATTCTACTGAATGGAGAAGATTGGTTCCGACTTTATGAATATGCAGAAGAGGCGATTATTTATAGAGGCAAAATTATTAATGAAGACTTTTAAATTTAATTATTTAGTCATTCCGAATCACCATATAATTGCTGTATAACTATAACCTTACTTGATGCAATTTTTAACATTAACCTATTTGTTTTAACTAAACTAAAAGTTGTAAAGTTTGTAAAAAAACGTTATAATTTGTTTTAACTAAACTGAAAGTTGTTTAAGGATTTTAACAAAATTGTATTCCCGCTTTGAAAAAGAATTAAGATTTCCGTACTCGTTTCAATACAAATTAAATAAATAAAAAAAACTATATGTTATATTTCCGTTTTAACTAAACTAAAAGTCCATAAGTAGTAGTAGTAGTAGTAGTAGTGTGTTTTTATTCTTCTTTAAATTTTATATAATACATTATTTATAATTAGTATTTATGTATATTATGTATGATAAATACTTCCTTTCTAACAAAATTTAATAAATATAAATAATATGGATTTGTATTAAAAAAAACAAAATAATTACAACATGACTATATGTCGTCTGTCGCGATCAAATTCCTATTTTAATTTAACAACCCTTGATTTAGTTCTTTTATTATAGCTTTGCTATTTTTTTTTTTTTTTTTTTTTTAATAAATATGTATACGTAATAAAGTAGTACATATATTAATAATTAAATTCGCTTGTTAACTGCTCTCGGTATTATAGCGCACACTTTAAAAAATTGACAAGTGGGTTCCAGTTCATGTCTCCGTTTAGCAAACTAACGACCAAGTTTTCATCCATCGTAGCTCTTCCCAGGTAGTTTTGACGTATACCAGAAAGTATCGGGCAAATTCCAACAAAGTGAAGCAGAGATTCTTCTTCCTGCATATTACAGAGTGAGCAATTGACGTTTGCTCGTGCTTGTCTCGTTGTACCATTGAGAATTATAAGGCCTCCTCGCGCTTTTAAAATCCATCTCATTGTTGTAGTTTTCTGATCATCACAGACATATTTCTTGCCTGATTCAAAATCAAGCAAATGATATAAACTATGTGATCTAGTTAGTTGTGCTCTTTGCAGTGCTTCAACTTTTTCCTCGTGAACAATTCTTTCCGTTACTTCGTCAACCACAGCATTGAAAAGATTCCTGTTTGAAGCTAGATCAGGTAGGTTTTCCAGTACGTTAGCCTGTCTCGTATTACTTTCCCAGCTTTCATACCAATATATATGCCTTTCCATTACAATACTAGGTAGGAACCTAGGCAGCCTGTTGTTACCGTAAGAGCTAAAGATTTTTTCCAAGTATTTCATGTGGCAAAGCATCGTGTATTCAAAGATTGGTTTCATTTGACATTCTAGTGTTAGCATATAATTTGATGTGATGTTTGGTAGACCGAGTATCTTTTTATAGAAGTATCTTTGCACTTTTTCCACTTCATCATGTTTTGCAAATCCCCAAACTTGAGCTCCGTAGCATAGAATAGCCCTGGATACAGCGTTGAAAATTTCTAGCTTTGAAGAGAGTTTCACATCTTTGTTCGCCATAAAATTGTTCCATGTAAAATTAAGGCTCTGTCGTGCCATTTTAGATCTTTCCTTAAAATGCTCAGTCAAACTTAATCCAGGTGTAAGCCATATCCCCAGGTATTTGTATTTATTGACTATTTCAATGGGTTGTCCGTTTAACTTCCAGCATTCCTGTACGCTTGTCCTACCACCTCTTTTTCTAAATATGAGAATTTTAGATTTATCAAGATTTATGAAGAGATTCCACCGCCGTGTATATTCCGCAAATTTTTCGATCATTGTTTGGAGTACTTGAGGGCTATCAGCAAGTAGCACTATATCGTCTGCATACATAAGTAGCCTGACCTGTAAGCCATTCAAATTAAGTCCTCCTCCAATGTAGTCATGGATGTCATTTATATATAGAGCAAAAAATAATGGGCTTAATAAACATCCTTGCTTAACTCCCATTGACGTCTTGAACCAATCTGATAGTTTTTCTCCGTCCCAGACAGCTGCCTCCGTATTCTCGTAGAGATCTTTAATAATTTTTAGAAATTTCTCCGATATTCCTATTTTTTGTAGCTTGTATAGCAGTGCTTTTCGGTCTATATAATCGAAAGCCGCCTTCAAATCAATAAAAAAGCAATAAACTTTCTTTTTTTCTTCCATTTTCAGTTTTATTATACTGAAAAGATTAAATAGATTATCTGCTGTACTATATCCTTCCCTAAAGCCAGCTTCGAACTCATTTAGGATGGAATATTCCTTTTCCCATTTCTGAAGCCGATTTAAGAGAACTCCAGCGAAAATCTTAGCAATTGAATCCATGAAAGATACACCTCTGTAATTATGAACTTCATTTTGCTCCCCTTTTTTATAAATCGGGAATATAAGGGATTTTTTAAAGGCAGGTTCAACTTTTCCAGATGACAGCATACGATTGAACAACCGCGATATGATTTCAATCGCTGAATCAGGTGCATTTTTCCAAAACTCGTAGGGGACTCTATCATATCCTGGTGCTTTATTTTTTTTTGTGCAGTTAAGGAACGACCAAATTTCTGAGGTAGATATGATATCATCTAGAATAGCATTGCTTGGAGCGGAAGCTAAGTATGGAATTTTTACAGAATCAATTGTCGGGTTGAGAAGGTTATCAAAGTAATCTTTGAAATTATTAATTGTTATTAGATTACCCTTTACAAAAAATGTAACTGACTTCAGTTCTCTAGCTAAGCTCCACCATTCTTTTGTACTTTTAACATCCTTGAGCTTTGCTCCAATAGCTTCGTAGTAATCTCTTTTCTTTTTTTTACATAATTCTTTATAAGTTTTATTACAACTAAGATAAATATCTTTTATAATTGGTGAATTGCTGCTGCGAAGTTTTTTTTAGCCAAAAGAAAGATTTTGCTTTTGCACGTTCACATGAATCATCAAACCATTTCAGCTTTTCCTCAGTCCTTTCAGAGTTACGCTGATTCCCAACAGTAGATTTAATTGCAACAACTAAGTCTTCGGCACTCCATTCTTCTCTCCCTGAGTCTGTAATATACTCATGAAGTTTAAGTTTGTAAGTGTTGCTTAAATTTTCACTCCATTTAAGTTTCGGTAGCAGTTTCATCTCCACAGTCTGTTGCAGGTTACTATCAAATTCAAGAGAGAGTACCAAGGGCATGTGGTCGGAGTAAATCTGATTTTCAACTTTAAATCCTTTAAAATTCTTTAGCATATTATACATTATACTGCATAGGTCTATTGTCGATGATCCAGTTGATTCAATGAAAGTGAAATTTCCGTCCTCATCTTCTGGAGTACGACCGTTTAGGATTATCTTACCAAAATCTTCACATGTATCAAATACCTTTCGCCCCTTCGTATTTAAAACCTTGTCCTTTGAAACTCTATTGTTTGATATCAGGCAGTTTAAAGATGCAATTTCATCTGATATATTTTGTTTATCCCCTATTCTAGCGTTAAAATCTCCGATAGCCACAACATTTTGAAAGTTTTCTTCTTGCAAACAGTTGAAAATTTTTTGATAGTCCTCCTCCCACCTATTGCAGTTTATATACACCGGCATTATGTAAAAATCCTGATTTTCTGCACAGATACATACAAAGTCCTGGTCCATTTTTTTCACGAAATTCGCTTGCTTTATATCAGATTTAAAGCCGTAGACTGCTCCACCACTTGCCCTCCCAAATCTAGACCTTTTTACTGCTGGTATCCATAAGAGTTTGAAGCCCTTAAAAAATCTTGCAAATCTTTCGAAATCCTCGGTTAAAAAAGTCTCATATAAGAAGAAAATATCGTGTTCACATATGTAATTAAAAAAGTTTGGATACAATATTTTGTTACCTATGCCATGAACATTATAAGAAATTACTTTAAATGTATTTTTGTTATTATTTATTATTTCATTTGTTTTAATTCTACTTAATCTAACATCGCGACAGACTTCTAATTGCTAATGATTGTTATTCAAACTTAAATCTAAGCTTGAAAGATCTTCGTTGTAAATTTCTTTTAAAACATCTTTAGCCGACCTCTCTTCACACTTCAGTTCACCTTCAGACATCGAAAACGACTTTCCTTGGATTTCCAAACGATTTCCTTTAAACTTGACATCTTTCATTCGATTAATTTTTTTCAGATCTCTCCTTATTCGAAGAAGTTTTGGTTATTTCGTTCCAATTTCGTGAGGTCTCTTTTGATTCCATAATTCGTATTCGCTAGCTTTTGTGTGTTTCTTAGAATTTCGAAAACTGCAATTTGGTTTTAATATTCTACAAGGTAGCTGGGCTGTTTTGATTTTCCTACTTGAACAATTTTTACTATATCCATTCTATCGGGGATTCCTAGAACGTTTTTACATAAATCCCAAATATCATGTCTCTCTACTTTTTGTCTTTGAAGTCCATGGAAAATGAGATTGTTTCTTCTCATGTGCTTGTCGAAAGATTCTGTTTTTTTTTCAGCTTCAGCTTTGAACGCTTGCAGTTCTTTAACTTCCTCTACTAGAGTTTGATTTTGTTGCTTAATTTGTTCTATTTCTGTTGTATTTATTTCTACCTTGTATTTATTTCTCCATCTGAAGCCATCCCAGTTATATATTGTTTTTTACTTCGTGGCTGAAAAGAATCTGGGGATATCTGGCCTATAGTTCGTTTAGAATTTGCTTCGATATCCAGTTTGACGATATTCGTGCGAAATTCCCAAAAGTATGCCCAAAAAAAGGTTTTCTCCTTTTGCTAGTACACTTCTAACAAAACGCGTAGGGTGAACAGTCGCAGAAGAAACTTATTTTTAGAATACAGGTATCTCGAACATCAACCACCTCCTTTATTTTAAAGAGGAGTGAGTATTATGGCGGATAGATGTCGCTGGTTGCGGAGCAAGGTTCGTGGCTTAACTATGATAGTTGAATTTATTCTGATTTTTGTTGTTCGGTTTTTTTTTTTTTTTTTTTTTTTTTTTTTTTGGTTTAAGTTTCTATGTATGTTATGATTATTTTGATGTTATTTTTTTCTTTTATTATTTTCTGAAAGTTTTTAATTTATTGTTGTGCAAACAACTTTGTTGTCAAAGTCCAATTAAAATATTTTTTTAACAAAGATTATCCAACGCAGTTATAATTCTTCAATATATAATAAATAAGAGTCACAATCTTCATGAAATGTAGATATATAAGCTTATTTGTTTTAACGACAGGAAATAAACATACCTGTTAAACAAATTATCAAATAAATCGTGATTTTGACAAAACTTTGGTTGCTTTTCCAAGTAGTTTACAGTACACTTGATGTGCTGCTATTGTGGTTCAGATTGCTTTATTAAGATTGTAATATTTTTTCCAGATTTCGATGTTATTACGATTATTAATTTATGAATTGAAGCAAAGTATCTTATTAGAAATATATACTTTATTTATTTATCTATAAAATATCACCATTTATTGAAATATTAATTATTTTTGCAGAGCTGAATTATAAATTGCTTGTGACAGGTCAAGGGTTCCCACTTTATATTGTCCATAACAACAATACTCCAATTCTTGTTTTCAACCTGCCAGTAACCACTCTTCAGGTCCAATGTTAAAAACCATTGAGCTCCAGCCATCGCATCTAGAGTATCGCTTATCCTAGGCAGAGGATAACTGTCCTTCTTGGTGACATCGTTCAGCCTTCGGTAGTCCACACAGAATCGAGTACTTCCGTCCTTTTTTTTGACTAGTACGACTGGTGATTCCCAAGGACCTTTTGAATTCTCGATTAAACCATCTTTCTGCATTGCCGATATCATTTTAGTAACTTCGTCCTGTTTGGGTAAAGGCAGGCGCCTTGCTGGTTGACGGATCGGCCTTGCATCACCAGTATCGATTCGATGCTGTACAAGTTGTGTTCGTCCATATTGCCCGTCTTGTGAAGCGAAAACATCAGCGAACTCTTGTAGAAGGTTTCCAGCAACTCTTAGCTGTTGTTGATCGAGATTGCAGCAGTTAAACATTTTTCACTTCAAAGCAATGACTTTATCTGGATTCACTGATTTTTGGGGATTTTCTTCGGTTATCTTTGTTATTGCCGCTACAGGGTCACATTTACCGACAACTTCTTCTGAGCTTGATCTCATATGGTTTGATGTTTAGTATTCGTATGGGCACCATGTTATTTTGAGGTGCCACCAGTGTCTTTCCCACGATGTAATTTAGGGAGCAATGCTCAAAGTCTGTTTCCACCATGAGGTATCGATGGCTCCCAGAATCATCTTCGATGTTTGTCCAAACAAAGACTTCTGACGAAGGAGGTAGGCACATATCTTCTTTGATGATTGCTCTTATCGACGATGAGTTTTGATTGCCATAAACCATAGGAATCTCTTTACTTCGGTATTTAAGAACTTGTTTACCAATGCCGAGAATTATTTCATGCTTTTTCATAAAGTCAATTCCAATAATGCACTCATCGCATATATCTGCCACTAGAAATGGATGTTCAATCTCTATTTCTGCCAAGCGGATCCGAAGACGGACCTCTCCGTACACTCTTGCTGCTTCTCCTGTTGCAGTCTTCAGAAAATAGCTATTGGTGTTGTGTAGCCATACCATCTTGATCAAGTCTCTTCGTACAATGGAAGCGGTGGCACCGGTGTCGATGGTAACCACGTATTGCTTGTTGTTAATAGCTGTTTCCACAGTTAGGCTTTTATTGTTTCGATCAGTCTGCGAGACTTGGATGATGTTTCTGGAGCCATAGATACCAGAAACCAGCTTCTGCCCCTCGAAGTTGGTTCTTACTCGTTTCCCTGCTTGACGAGGTTGGGCGTTGTTCTTGTTTGTAGTCTCATCTGATATATTATTTCTGCTTCCGCAATGTTGACATGCGCTTTTTCTTGGTGGCATTCGTCACTGGCACTTGCAATTCCAGCATCGGATCTCGACCATTGTTTTGGAATACCAATCCTTGGCAAGAGCATTCTTCTATAGCAACTTCTCTTACCCGATGTACTCCTAGTGAAGCCTGTTCAGCTGCTTCCATAGTCAAGGCGAAAGCAAATGCTTCTGGAAGTGTTCGTTTTCCAGCTGTTCGTACTGCTCTCTGGAGATTAATGTCAGACAAGGCACGAACAAAGGCTTCTGCGGCGAGTTGGTTTATGATTTCTTCGCCCGCAGTTGGATATGCCAAGTGAGCTAGTCGTTCGATGTCTGCTTGAAGCTGCTGAAGAGTTTCACCCCGTTTCTAAACTCTGGTGTTTAGTTGAGCTCTAAAGACTTCTTGCATATGGCCATCTCCAAAGCGTTTTTCAATGGCTTTTGAAAGTGCATTTATGTTGTCATGCATCTCTGCTGTTATTGTTTGCAGTAACTTAACAGCAGGTCCTCTAAGAGCCAGTGTAAGTGCAACAAACTTGTCTTCATCGTCCCAGCCGTTTGTCATTGCTGCTGCTTCGAATTGTCTCTTATATATTGATCAAGAAGTTTGTCCATCAAAAGTTGGCGGATGCATTTCTTTTCTCTTTGAATAGTCACTAGAATTTTCTCGTACCTTCAGTTTTCTTACCTTGTCCAATTCTTTGGCAATATTTTCAAATGTTTGCTCTACATTCTTAATTTGTTCTTTGAACCTCTCAAATGTTGTATCAACACTTAGAAGTTGTTTTTCTACTCCTTCAAAACGTTGGTCAATAGCAAGAAACTTATCCTCTAATACAGTAAGCTTTGTTTCGAGAAGGTTCTTCTGTTTTTCGAAAAGTTCTTTTTGTTCATTGCGTTGTTCTTCGAGGAGTTCTTTTTGCTTGTTTCTTTGATCATCGAAACGTTCGAGAAGAAGAGCCAACATATTGGACAAGTCTGTGTTGGTACTTACTTGTTCTTCTGCCATTTCTATTTCCAAGACGGATGTGTCTGGATTTTCACCGTGCCGTCTCATGGCTTTTTGCAGATGAATAATGAGGTCATTTTTCGTTCCAGCAGTAGGAAGACCCCGTTAGTTAATTCTGCTTTTATTTCAACAGCGTTTAAATCTTTCAGAAGCTTACCCATATTTTTACTTTCAACACAATCACTTTTCATTAAAGTTTTATTTAATTATACTTCTGACACCAATGTTAGGTTTTATCTAGGTTCGTTTTATTAAATACAACTTATTTCCGTTTTAATACAACTTACTTTACGTCTTTTTACTTTTAATTCCACTTAATATTTCAAAACACTCTTTATTTCCTTTTTTACTTTCTTTATTTTAAATTCCAACTTTATCACTTTCAAATTACCGACTTGTACACGACTGGTTTCAAATTCAAACTGACTGTCGGTCCGCATCTACTTCCTCTTTTATACAGAAATGCTTGGCTTATGGAAGGTTCTTGAACTTGCTAGAAACAATATCGAGTAGGCAATGTAGTACAATATAGAGTAGGCAATGTAGTAGATGTAGAGATTTAGTACATGTACCGAACAGGTAGATGGCGTTTACCTCAAGAGACGAAAACATTCAGCACCCTTTAATTATTTGTGTAACTCGTTACAATACATTAATCATATGAAGATATTTCATCATCATCATCATCATCATCGGCTCGACAACCGGGGTCCGGTCCTGGCCTCCTTCAACAAGTCTCTCCACCTATCCCGGTCTCGAGCCGACGCCATCCAGTTGCGCACCCCAAGGCTCCGGGCGTCCTGGTCTACGCCATCTCTCCAGCGCAAGCATGGTCTACCACGCTGTCGTCTGCCATAGAATGTACCACAAAGAACTTTCCGAGCAGGTTCCTCTTCGCTCATGCGAGCTAGGTGCCCTGCCCACCGAAGTCTACCGAGCCTAATTTTTGTCACTATATCTGCTTCAAGGTAGATTGCGTACAATTCATGATTGTACCGTCTCCGGAATCGTCCTTCCTCACATATGGGGCCAACAATTCTCCTTAAGACTTTTCTCTCGAACGCGGCTAAGAGGTCAGAGTGCCTTTTGCTAAGCACCCAAGTCTCGGATCCATATGTGAGTACTGGCAGAACCATGGTCCTGTACAGCAGTAGTTTTGAAGTTATGGTGAGATTTCTGGATTTGAAGAGCTTTGACAGACTGTAGTAGGCTCTGTTGGATTTGAGAAGCCGCCCGCGTATTTCTTCTTCTATATTGTTATCGGCTGCTACTATTGACCCAAGGTATTTAAAGGATTGCACCACTTCAAATTCGTGCTCCGCTACCTTGATTGTTTGACCAACTGTTCCTCTCGCATTCGACGCCACCATGTACTTTGTTTTACCTTCACTAATGTGCAGCCCCAGATTTTGTGCCGCCTGCTCGATCTGGATGAAGGAATCGTGTACAGCTTGCTCGGTTCTTCCGATGATGTCGATGTCGTCTGCGTAAGCCAGTATCTGGCTGGACCTGTTGACGATGGTCCCTCTTGTTGCCGTGCCAGAGTCACGGATTGCTTTCTCCAACGCCAGGTTGAAGAGGAGGCAGGCCAAACCATCCCCTTGTCGGAGTCCATTAAAGATGTTGATTGGTCTGGATAGCAATCCGGCTATTTTTACTTGGCTTGTTACGTTGGTCATGGTCAACCTACATAGTCGTGTCAATTTATTTGGGATGCCGAATTCTCTCATGGCTTTGTAAAGTTCTACCCTGGCTATGCTATCATAGGCGGCCTTAAAGTCTATAAACAGGTGGTATGTTGGGATGTTAAATTCTAGACATTTTTCCATCGCCTGCCTAAGGGTAAAGATCTGATCAGTTGTTGATTTGCCTGGAATGAAACCACACTGATATTGTCCGATGATGGTTTTAGCGTATGGGGTTATCCGGTCTTGTAGGATAGAGGAGAGTATCTTATAGGCGGTACTCAACAACGTGATACCTCTATAGTTGCTGCACGTTGTGACATCTCCTTTCTTATGTATGGGGCATATTATACCTTTTCGCCAGTCTTCTGGCATTTCTTCACGCTCCCACACGTGCACTATAATATCATGAATTGCCTGACGTAGAGCTGGCCCACCGTGTTGAAATAATTCGGCTGGTATACCATCAGCTCCCGGGGCTTTGTTTTTCTTTAGCCGGTCTATAGCCTTCTCAACCTCTTCTATGCTTGGTGACGGCGACATAGGGTATTCGTCTTGAAGCAGTGGAGCCTCCACTTCTGCAGTGAGTTGACCATTTAGCAATTCATTAAAGTACACTTCCCATCGCTCCAGTATGCTTTGTGGATCGGTGATCAGATTTCCCTCTCCGTCCTTGCAGTATGTGCAGCGTGGTGTGTACTGCGTCATGTTTCGGATGGATTGGTAGAACTTCCGCGCCTGGTGCTGACCTCGCTCTCGGCTTTTTTCTATTTCACAGATTAAGTTCTTCTCCCAGGCTGATTTTTTCTGTCTGTGAAGCCGTTTTTCTATTCTTCTGAGCTCTTTATATTCTTCTTCGCGTGCCCGCGTTCTATGAGATTGCTGCATTGCTCGGTACGCAACATTCTTACGTTCAGTCGCTAGCTTGCATTCATCATCAAACCAGTCGTTCCGATTTCTACGACTGCTGCCTAAGATGGAGTTGGCAGTACTAATGACAGTATTCTTAAGGCGTGTCCACTTCTCATCTACGCCCAGCATACTGGCCCCAGGACTTACTCTCCCTAAATCAAGCGATTCTAGGGCGAGTCCTAACGCATTACCAAAGGTGTTACTGGCATTTTCATTGCGCAGGGCAGCCGTGTTGATTAGAACTTGATCGGCGGATGCAATACGTCTTCGCAAGGCAATCCGCCCTCGGAAGACCATACCAACAAGATAGTGATCCGAGTCGATATTGGCGCCTCGGTACGTTCGTACCGTCATCAAGTTCGAGTAGTGGCGACGGTCTATCAACACGTGGTCTATTTGGTTACGAGTGACTCCATCAGGTGATACCCAGGTGGCTTTGTAGATATCTTTTCGCGGGAACCTGGTACTCGCAACGACCATGTTTTTCGATGCTGCCAATTCTAAGACTCGAAGTCCATTGTCATTAGTGTTCTCATGCAAACTATGGGTGCCTGCGTAATGCCTGAATACCGGCTCCCGACCTATTTTTGCGTTCAAATCCCCAAGGATGATTTTTACGTCATACCTTGGACAGGCATTGAGGGTCCTCTCGACTTGTTCGTAGTAAGTCTCTTTTTCTTCGTCTGAGGACTCCTCCGTAGGTCCGTGAACGTTAATGAGGCTAATGTTCGTAAATTTGCCTCGCACGCGAAGGGTGCATAGCCTTTCGCTTATAGCGTTAAAGCCGATGATGGTAGACTTCATTTTTTCGCTGACTAGGAAGCCTACCCCGAGCACATGGTGTTTTGTATGACAGCTGTAGTATACGTCATATTCTTTCTTCTGTAAAACACCATTCCCTGTCCATCTGATTTCTTGTAGTGCTGTTATGTCAGCTCTATATTTTGACAGGGCATCGGCTAGCTGCTGAGCAGCTCGAGCTCTATAGAGCGATCGTACGTTCCATAAGAAAATTCGTAAATCGTTTTGCCGTTTTCGTTGCGTTGGTTGTCGTCGTGAGATCAGTCCGTTTCCGAGGCTTGTTGTCGGGTTCGTAATTCTAAAATTTTACGGAACAGGGAATTAACCTGTTGCCAACCTGAGGAACTAGCCTGATCATATTAGCCAAACCTTTTTTAAAAGGCTTGTTACTAGCGGCCGCCGCAAAGAGGCTATGATCACACTTCCACCAGTCCCGAATAGTTACGGCACGTGCATGTTTTCATATGCTACATGTTATTCCCCCTATTCGTCTGATGGCTGACCGCCATCAGATATATTTATATTAAAAATAGAAAAACTTTAGTGACCAGTTGTTTTTTTATTGAAATTGACGTATACGACATATCAATACTCTGGTGACGATATGTGTATGTACCTACAATGGTAGAATTGCGTAGTGCGATGACTATCTGTGGGGGAGGCAAATCTTTTCAAACCAACGGATAATTTTATCAGCGAAACACAAAATATTTCATGCTGATATCTAGAGTTCACTTCGCTACGATGCCACTACCAGGTATGGAGAATCGACGAATATGAAGTAATAGAAAAATTTCACAGATGGTTTTGTGGGGGAGGCAAATCTTTTCAAACCATTGGATAATTTTATCAGCGAAATACAAAATATTTCATGCTGATATCTAGAGTTCACTTCGCTACGATGCCGCTACACAGGTATGGAGAATCGACGAATATGAAGTAATAGAAAAATTTCACAGATGTTTTTTAAAGAAACTTTTTAATTTTCCTTTGAATACCCCGAATTATACATTATATCTGTAAACGAGTCTCCCAAATTTGTTTACTAGAACTCTGAAGACACAAACATACTACATCATGATGACCGACTGACAAAACGAATGGCACTTTATGCTCTAAGAACCGATGACTGGTATGTATCGAAATTGAAATATTTGGAAACGCTTGTGATAAATGGTAACATTGAACCAACATAATTTGAATCAAGTAAAAGATCTCTATTAAATTATAATAACGCAAAATTCAGATCGTGATAAATTAATACAAGATTCTCGAAAATCTGAAAATTGACTTCTATACTCACAACTTGAACTAAACCTTAAGGAGTCAAGCTACTGCAATGATTCTCTAAGTTACAGAGAAATATCTTTGATTTTTAAAACAAGATGCGAAGTCCTTGGACTTAGCGGATCCCCATTCAACAGCAATCTTAACCAATTTTGTACGTTATGTAATTTTAAGGCAAAAGAGAACTGTTTCCCCTTCATGAGTATGTGTCCCATCTTTGCTGACCATAGAAAAACATTCTTCGGAAAGAAAACTGTGACGATGTGAATCTCAGTGCTTAACGATTCTGATTGAAAAACGCAATATAACTTTTTAAGATTCATTAGTAAATATAGGATGTTACTTATAACAGAAACCACTTAAATATTTCATATTAAATTTTCACTATAACAGAATATACAATGTACATAATTTGCTAACCAAGCTGACGGCACCGACATAGATATAAATTCATAAAAATTGTAAATATTTAATCCTTAATCTAATTTAAAATCTAATCTAGTTAAGAAATGACCATTTGTTTCGAAAAAAACTGAATTTTCTGACTTTCGGTCCTTCATCTGAAAGTTCAAATATTTTGAAATCTTTAACACCGATTTTCCAAAATAGGCCAATTTTTTTTCTTGTGGTCATAGATTTTGAGAAGATTCGACGTTATCTGTTAGATTTCAAAGTATGACAATGTATGAAATATAATATATGGTTTTTACATTTGAACTCTTCGCTCGAAATATGGAATACGATCTGGTGATCCATATTATTCTAACTGTAATTGCGATGATTTTTTTTAAAGTAGAACTTGGAGGACTTGATTCATGCAATAAAAGGAAATATTAAGTAGAGCTTATATGTATGTTCTTTTGTTAAAATAAAAATTTGTATCGCTCTTTATATCTACATACATGTTTTGTGTATTTCTATTGATGAAAAGGACACCATAAAACATGTAACTGCAATGGCAAATCTTTTTTTCACTTTTTAAAGTTAATTATTATTTAAAACTGCTACTTTTAACACAATGCACAGTTATCTGTTTGCAAAATGTTAAAAGATCGCGCTTTTTAACATTTTGCAAACCTATTCTTTTCATTATTATTTGCTGAATGCTGATAATCAGAGTTAAACTTAAGAGTTTGATATGAATGTAGCTTATTTTTTTGGGAATAAGAAATTTTGTTGTACAATATTTAATGACCATAGTTGATTTGTTGTTTTGTAAATAAAAGAATTGAATAAAACAAAAAGAAACATTTTTAGCCAGAATTTTGAAGAGCAGATTTTTGTCAACCCAGACTGAAAAAAGCAGAATTGAAACCAGAATTTCGACAACACAATAATCATACACCAATGGAATGCGATCATGTTCAACAATCTGTTGAAGAAGTAAATTTTCACTCACAGCCTCCAATTCGGACTTACCGATAATAGAATTGAATATAGGAGAAAATAAAATAAAATGTTTAATAGATACAGGTTCAAGTACTACATTACTCGACAAGACCAAATTACAAAATTAAAAACGAATTCCTTAAAAAGAAAGAGTAATATTTAATACCCTTAACGGGAATACAACAATAGACACCGAAATTATAACAGAGCTACCAAATGAATTCAATGAAAAAGCTCAAATATTTTGGAAACTAACATCCTTTAAAGACAAACATTTTGATGGTATATTAGGAGTGAACTTACTAAAACCTTTAGATGCAAAAATTAATTTAGAAGAAGAATATATAGACATTCATGGGAATAAAATAACATTTTTAAATGCATGTCCTCACAAGTATGAAGAAATACATATTTTAGAAAGCAATATAGAAGATGACCAATACGTACCAAACTGCCTTCTTGGTAATCATTTAAATACAGAAGAAAGAAAAACCTTAGAGAACCTCCTTAAGAAAAATAGAGATTTGTTTTTTCGCGAAGGACAACAATTAAGTTGTGCACATGATGGTTCCCTCTAGGTTTTTGTATTTGATTTCCCTAATCTTCATGTTTGGCGTTCCAATCACCGGCCATGGGATAAAAGTTCTCCTCCGAATTCAATCTAAGACATTCAAAAAGTTTTTCGAGTTCTGCTGTAAAATTAGCTGGCTGAGGTGCTTCTGGTGCGTACACCGCGATTACATACATTCGTTTCCCCTGGTGGAGAGGAATGCATATGATGCAGGCTTCTAGCAACCCGAACCTGCGCACTTCATTCTTATAAATAACTTTATGACTAATGCTCTTTCGTACAAAGATTGCGACCCCACCCCCTTGTGAGGAGTTTGGCCGATCCCTTCTTACGATATTGTAGTTATTATGAGTCAGTTTGTGCTTCTGATTTAGCTTTGTTTCGCTAGCCAGAGGTGAAAGAGATTTGCTCTTCGTTCAGTCCTAATCAGTGAATTTACATTCACAGCGAGGTCTTTTAAGGGTCTATCTGGCAGCGCGCCCTTAACCGTTAAGCGTAAAGCTCGGCAGAATAGAGTAGAGATGATCCACTCTAGTTGCCTGCTCCCGGATCTCTTTTTGAAGACCTGTTAACTGACCCTGAATGGCCAGCAACACAGTCATTAGATCCGCCTCTTTCGCCGGCGCCTTAGGCACGGGGACCTGTTTGGCTACCATTGGTTGAGGCTGTACCGTTCTTTCCCTTTCAGACGCCATTTGGGCGTAAGAAATCTGGGGGTTGACGGGCGTTGGGAGAGGACGAGCTGGTGGTCGTTTCTCCTCTAATATTTGCTTTGAGACTATTTTGTTTTTTTTCATGTCCTGAAACTGTGGACATCCCCGATAGTTAGCAGGGTGTCCTCCGCTATGACAAAGTACACATTTAAGCTGGGTTCTGTCGATAACCCGTTCATGCCCTAGTTTGCATTTCCCTGACTTGTGGTTCTCTCCATACTTTACGCATCGTGACAGCATTTCGCAGTTCGCTGCGGCGTGGCCGAACCTTTGGCAGCGCAGGTTACGTCCAGGTTAGTAACCCCAGACGGAACGGATGTCATATTATTGACAAATGCGAGTATTCCATCGTCAGCAACACGAGCCACCAATTTTGCAATCGATTGGTCGCAATAACAATTCCAGGAACTACGAAATACGCTGACGACATGATTAGTGTTCAGCTGCCTGAGACGGCCTCCAACAATAAATAATATTATAAATTTAGTCTAAAATATAACCGCGAAATGTAACGTTCTTAAGATTCAATCATTTTATGAATAAAGTTTTTTTTTAACTTCAATATCTTTATTTCTACTTAAGTGGCGCAGTCGGTAGGATTTCAATCCGAAGATTGAAATTGAAGAACAAAAATAAAAATAGTGCAAAATAGTGAACAAAGTGACATATCTACCATATTAAACTAAAATTAATATTGGCAGTGAAGAGTCAACAAAGTGATACCAAGTTAAACTGAAATTAATATTGGGTCGCCGGTTTGTAAATCATTTTAGTTCGACTATTAACTATTAATATAAAAAAAAGAAGAATAAAAATAAAGAAAAAGTTAAAAGTGATAAACTCATATTATCAAACAAAGTGATAAACTTATATTATCAAACAAAACATAAAATAAATCAAGATGCAGAATCCAACAGACGAAGGCAATCACGGTCAACAGGCTCAGCTCCACCACAAGGTCCAGCACAACCACATGGTCCTATATGAGTAACGGAGTTGAGGAAGGAATCCTCAAGGATCAGAGAATACTGGGGTACATCAGAGTACGCCCTGACTTCATTCATCAGGGAAGTGGAGATTTTCCTGCCATTTTTTGTGGGAACACCATTGGAGTTTTACATTCTTCAAAAGAATGTGGTAAACAAAATTCAAGGACCAGCATTACAAGCAATAAGGACGCTGGGAGCGAATCCAACGTGGGACAACATAAAAGTGGAATTGATCAGGAACTTTGGAGTTCGGGAAACTTACTACAACTTACACCACCAAGCCATCAGTACCAGAAACAATAATGTTAGTGAGTATTTCGAAAGACTTAGAGATATATTAGATAAATTAAATACTAAATACGAATTTGATATAGAAAAACCGAATGAATTCTCACCAGTAGCTAACGAAAACATGATAGTTAAAACTTTTTTTAATGGACTCGATCCTAATCACGCTAGCATTGTAATAAGTAGACAAATAGATAACTTACGAGACGCATACTATAAGCTCGAAGAAACGGGTATGATCCAGGCAGGTAGGCAGAAGTTTAATAGACAAATACCAATAACCCATAAAAATTCGAATACCCTTAATAATAATACAAACAGAGCTCAGAATAGTCCACAGGATCAGTATAGACATCAAAGATACAATAACGATCAATATTATCACCAAAATAGAAACAATTCGGGTCAGTATAGGAATAATTTTAACCAAAATAGAAACAATTCGGGTCAATATAGAAACAATTTTAAACAAAATCGTAACAATTCGGGCCAATATAGAAACAATTTCAATTTAATTTAAATCAGAGGACATTAGGCCAACACAATAATCATACACCAATGGAATGCGATCATGTTCAACAATCTGTTGAAGAAGTAAATTTTCACTCACAGCCTCCAATTCGGACTTAAAGATAATAGAATTGAATATAGGAGAAAATAAAATAAAATGTTTAATAGATACAGGTTCAAGTACTACATTACTCGACAAGACCAAATTACAAAATTACAAACGAATTCCTTTAAAAGAAAGAGTAATATTTAATACCCTTAACGGGAATACAACAATAGACACCGAAATTATAACAGAGCTACCAAATGAATTCAATGAAAAAGCTCAAATATGTTGGAAACTTACATCCTTTAAAGACAAACATTTTGATGGTATATTAGGAGTGAACTTACTAAAACCTTTAGATGCAAAAATTAATTTAGAGGAAGAATATATAGACATTCATGGGAATAAAATAAAATTTTTAAATGCATGTCCTCACAAGTATGAAGAAATACATATTTTAGAAAGCAATATAGAAGATGACCAATACGTACCAAACTGTCTTCTTGGTAATCATTTAAATACAGAAGAAAGAAAAACCTTAGAGAACCTCCTTAAGAAAAATAGAGATTTGTTTTTTCGCGAAGGACAACAATTAAGTTGTGCACATGATATTCATCATGAAATCGTAACTACAACAGATAGACCAATTTGCGTAAAAATTATCAATACCCCCAAATCCATGAACAAGAGATCAATAAACAAATTAAAGAAATGCTTTCGCAAGGTATAATTCAAGAAAGTAATTCTCCATACAATAGTCCTCTTTGGATTGTGCCTAAGAAGTTAGACAATTCCTTACAAAAGTAATATAGAATTGTGGTCGATTATAGAAAGCTTAACGAAGCCACAATTGATGACAAATTTCCAATTCCTAATATAGACACTATATTAGATAAATTGGGAAGGTCTCAATACTTTACGACCTTAGACCTAGCTAAAGGCTTCCACCAAGTTTTAGTTAGAGAAGTGGATAGAAAAAAAACCGCCTTTTCGACTCCTTTCGGGCATTATGAGTTCACAAGATTGCCTTTCGGGCTTAAAAATGCCCCAGCGACTTTTCAAAGATTGATTAACTTAGTTCTTAGAGAATGCATAAATCAAATATGCGTCGTCTACTTAGACGATAATCTAATATTTAGCTCATCTTTGAAAGAACACATTATTAGCGTTCAAAAAGTTCTGAATATTTGGGACACGTCTTAACGACGGAAGGGGTAAAACCAAATAAAAATAAAACTGAAAGCATTCAAAAGCTTCTGTTACCACAAAATACCAAACAAATAAAGTAATTTTTAGGCATAACTGGTTATTTTAGAAAATTTATTAAAGACTACGCGAAAATCGCGCAACCAATGACTAAGTATCTCAAAAAGGATATTAAAATTAATATGAATGATCCAAATTATATAGCCGCTTTCGAGAAACTCAAAATAATCCTCACAGATTCACCGGTTTTGAAGTACCCAGACTTCAACAAAAAAATTCAACTCACAACCGACGCAAGTGATTTTGCTATCGGATCTGTTCTTACTCAGGAAGGACACCCAGGATGTTACGCAAGTCGTACATTAAACGATCATGAACGGAATTACTCCGTCACAGAAAAAGAACTATTAGCAATAGTTTGGTCTGTAAACTATTTTAGACCCTACATTTACGGTAGAGCTTTTGACTTACTTACAGATCATCAACCACTTAAATGGTTGCAAACAAAGCATAAGGGAAAAGATATAAATCAAAGACGTCAGAGATGGTTACTACAACTCGGAGAATATAACATAAGTATAGATTATATAAAAGGGAAAGAAAACAAAGCAGCAGATTTTATGAGTCGAATTAATTGCGAAACAGGTGAAATAAATGTGATCGAGACGCTAACAACTGAGGAGGGAGAGAAAGCTCCAAATTTTAACTTTGAAATTGATAACATGAGTATAGATAACACGATTCATTCACAAGAAGAAGAACAAAATGATCATTTCCCTATATAAGATAGAGTAGTTAACAGATTTTATACACAAGTTATGCTTACAAACAATAAAAGCAAAGAAATTGAAATACTTAATAATAAAGGAATCATATATATTCATTCTGAAGATATTCAAACAGAAAGACTTATAGACATATTTAGAAAATTTATAAAAAGAAAAGGACGAATAGGTATTTATTCTGAACTATCAGAACACGAGTACAATTTAGTACAATTAAAGCTGATCGAGTTGTTTGACCCCACAAAACAAATAAAATTTTATAAATGTATGTACCATGCACAAAATATGAAAAATGAAGACGATACCTTTAAACAGATAGCTAAATATCATAAAAATGAAACAGGGCATGCAGGCATAAACGAAAATTATGCAGGTCTAAGTAAACTCATATACTTCAAAAATCTTAAAGAATTGATTCAAAAATATATTAATAACTGCGATACGTGTAATCGGGCTAAGTACGATAGAAAACCAATTAAGCCAAAACTCGAGCACACAGAAACTCCAACTGATAACAATCAAATAGTACACGCAGATAATTACACCATTTTCAAAAACAACTTTATGACTTTTATAGATAAATTCTCAAAACATTGTATAGCCTTTTATTTAGAAGACAAAAATAGCATTACCCTCAAAGAAAAATTGAGATTATACTTTTCAATTAAGGGCAAGCCTAATAAAATTGTTTTAGATAACGAATTTCAAAACACAAATGTAAAAGATTTTTTAAGACAAGAAAATATCGAAGTACACTTTACGAAACCAAACAGCCATACTGGCAACTCCGACATCGAAAGGTTTCATAATACTATATGCGAAAAAATGCGAGTACTCACCGCAGAAAAATCAGAGCTAACAACAAAAGAAAGAATATATAAGTGCGTAGAGTGGTACAATAAATCAGTGCATTCATCAATTAAATGTAAACCAATAGACGTCTTAGAAGGTAGAATAGATAAAGAAAAGGTCCTGACAAATATGAAAAATATAAAAGATGGAGTAATCAACAAACTAAATAAAGATAGAGAAGAATATAATGAAGAAAGAGACGAAGGTTTAGTTAGAAATTATAAAGCACTCAGGCACAAACACGAACCTAGGTATAGAAAACTTAAGCTAGAAAACATACATCCTTCTAATATAAAAAGACCAACTAAATTTTCAGGCCAAATGGATCATACTAGTGTTACTACTTAAACTGATGACAACAGAGGCAACCTTGACTATAGAAAAAATTGAAACGAACAGCGGAAAACATATGATCTTGTTCTACATATTATTAACCCAACAGAAATTTTGAAGGTAATTTCAGACCTAGAAGAAAATCTTTCTAATATTCAAGTAGGAAACGGAAAAGAAATTTTAATTCACGAATTAGATTCACTTAAATACAAAATACACACTATTATTCCACACAGACATACAAGAGGTCTTATTAATATAGTAGGGACAGGTTTGAAATGGTTATACGGAACGATGGACGATGACGACAGACGAAATATTGAAGAACATCTAAAAGTTACTGACGACAATGATCACAAACTTATAACTCAAAATAACAAACAAGTTTTCATTAATAATAGTTTTAACCAAACCTTTTTAACTTTAAAAGAAACTATTGAAAAAGATAGATTCAAAATTTTATATCAATTCAATAATATAAAAAGTGAAACTGTAAAATTGAATAGCAAACTTATATACTTAGAATCATTAATAAAAATTGGAATTATAAAAGACAATGTCGAACACATTCAAAATAATATTGCTTCTACTAGAACAGGTATAATGGGAAGTAACATTTTAAGTAAAGAAGAAATAATAAAATATGATATAAGTTTCGAAAAATTGAAAAATATAAAAATTGGTACAGCCTTATATAAAAATGAAAAAAATAGTTTTTGTAATTAAAATACCTAATGAAATTATAGAGACTAACAAATATTTAGTCACCTCTTTAACAAATATGTACTTTGAAGAATTGATAATGAATGACGAAGAAATTATAAAACTAAATGAAACTGTATACAAATATGAAAAAAATTTTGACTTTAAAAATTTGAAAAAATCTAATTTATGTTTATATAATGGCATTTGCATGAAAACAAAGAATTCCCAAATGAAAACTTTTGAAATAGAAAATGGATTGATTTTATTAAAGAATGTTCAAAATATTAATTTGTCAAGTTCTTGTGACGAAAGAATTATAAAATTAAACGGAAATTTTCTATTAAACTTTAACAATTGTGAAATCAAATTCAAAAACAAAACATTTGTAAACAAGAAAGATATTTTTGAAGAAAGGTTCATTATTCCTTACGAAATCAACCTTAATATGACAAAGGAAAAACTTAGTTTTAATGATATTATTATGAAACAAATTGAAAATATAGAGCATATTAACGAACTCAAATTTAAACAAAAAAATCATGTTTTATTTAATGTATGTATCGGTATATTTGTATTAATTTCAATCATGGCTATAATAATTTATGTATACATTAAGTTTAAAAAGCTAAAGCAAACATTATATGTAACTCAGGAGAGTTTCAAACTAAAGGAGGGAGAGGTTACGTCCAGGTTAGCAACCCCAGACGGAACGGATGTCATATTATTGACAAATGCGAGTATTCCATCGTCAGCAACACGAGCCACCAATTTTGCAATCGATTGGTCGCAATAACAATTCCAGGAACTACGAAATACGCTGACGACATGATTAGTGTTCAGCTGCCTGAGACGGCCTCCAACAATAATTAATATTATAAATTTAGTCTAAAATATAACCGCGAAATGTAACGTTCTATCTTAAGATTCAATCATTTTATGAATAAAGTTTTTTCTTAACTTCAATATCTTTATTTCTACTTAAGTCGCATGCATAGAAGCATGTCACCGCGCCTTTTTAATTTATCCCAAGTTTCAACATGGTAGTCTAGGACGGAAATACTCCTTAGTCTATCCAGTTTGCTTCTGGGTGAGAGCTGGACCAGGAAGAACGGTAGTTTCCGCATCTCCCGTCTGGCCTTTACTGTGGTAAATGGCTTGACTATATAAAGTCGAGATCTTCGTTCGCCATTTTGCGGAGCTCAGCCAAGAGTGCCTGTGGTTCCGTTGAGGAATCTAAGCCCTTCAAGAGGACCGTTTGGAGTTTGTCTTCTTTTGGCGTAAAGCTAAAAAATTCTGTGGTTGAATCTTTAAGAAGACTTCTTATTTTCTTATGCTGTTCAACTGTGAAGCAGTGTATAGAATGCCTATCTGCGCTTAATCTTTTAATTTTAAAATTATTGCCTATGGCTGACTTACACAGATTTATCGTATCCTGTAGCTCCATTTTGTAGGTGTTAATTGGTGGAACTTTTTCTTTTTTATTTTTGTTGGTTTGTGACTGCTACTGATGATTCGGCCGCTGTTGGTTCTGCTGCTGTTGGTTCGTCCTCTGTTGTTGCTGGGACATCTGTTGTGTTTGTTGTTGCTGCTCCTGCTGCCGTGATTGTTGTTGCTGTGGTTGTAGTTGTCTGCTTGTTGTTTGCATGTTTGTTGTTGCTGTTGTGTTTGTTGTTGTTGCTTTTGTGGTTGTGATGGCTGCGGCTCTAGTTGTTGCCTTATCATTTGCTGTTGAAATGTCTGCTGCGCTTTTATTTGCGTGGCATTTTTTTTTCGCCCGCTGTTGTGCTGCTTTTTCAGCCTCCTCTAGGACCTTTATCTTTTTGCGCTCAACAGCATCAAGGTTCTCTTTTTCTCTACGCGCCTCTTGTTTTTGTTTAAGAGCTTTCCGTAAGGCGCGTTATTTGCTCTGTAAGGGAATGTATTTCGTCCTCCTCATCTCTCTCTTCCTTTTCGGAGTCTGATGATTGAGCTGCTGACGTCAGGTCAAGCAGCTTGCTGTCTCCTGTGCAGTGCCCTTCACCACCATCCGATACATATTCCATCTCATCGGCGGTGTCGGACACTGTATTTTCCAATTGTCGTTGGATTTTTTCTGCTGCAGTTGCCTTAGCTATGCGCGTCATTTCCCTCCCTTCAGCTGTAGTTGCTTGGGAATAGTGCTTTGCATCTTCATTGTGATTCTTCCTTGTCTTTTTCCTTTTCATTGGGGCCGTGTTGGCTACATCTTTCGATGAACCCGCTATATCGGCTGTTCCATCATCCGAATTGCCAGCTGTTGATTTGTTTTTTGTTGGGGGACTACTTTCGATGTCCCCGTTTTTTGCACCATCTGATTTTGCCGCTGGTGACGATTTTTAATTATTTCGTCCCAAAAATTATTTAAAAAAAAGCCTTGGCCCTGGTGGGAATCGAACCCACGCTCGTGGGATCCGCTCTCTGCCACTCTTTTTTTTTTCCAAATTCAATTTTTATTTTTTATTCAACTTATAACTACTTAAATGCTAGACAAAAACCTTAAAAACTAGCTTACAGAATAACTTAAATAACTTACTGGCCCCATACGGGCGCTCTAAATTTAAACTATAAACTATATTTAAAAAATGCCTTCCGGCGTAAAGACTACTCTTAATTTAAAATTCAATATGACTTAAACCTAAACAAGAAAATTCCTTAAAAAACTTGTTTTTCAATGACATAATTTTTTATTTAATTTATTTAAAAACTTTAAACTACCCTGTACCTAAATAAAACTAAATTAACCTAAATAAAACTAAAATATACGTAAATATACGTAAATACCTTAAAACTACTTAAAAATACTTAAAATAACTTAAAACTAGAACAGCCACCAGCAGCTTTTTTTTTTTTTTGTGTCATCAGCCTATGCACATGCACACACGCGCATACATATGCATATATTAACACATATACATATGTATGTGCTCAAGCACATATCCACAAACAGCATTTTTTTGGAATTTTTTATCTTTTTTTTGGTGCCACCGCCACTGTACTACTTATCTACCTAGTTATACCTTAGAAATACGTAGGTCGGCCAAGGCAACAACTTCGACTAACCATCAATATCAAGGTGGTCACCCAACCACCAGTATTTTTTAACTTGCTTATCTACGTCCTTTTTATCCCGAAGGGGCACAGCTCTACTGAACCACAGACGCTCTGCTCCGTTCTCAGAGCCGACGTCTCGACCATACAGGATTCGCCGATCCACAGTTCGACGGCCGACGTGGTAGATAAACGGAACCGCCAATCTATCCTGTATCAGCCCCCGACTGTCTAAATAGAGGAATGTCTCGGGCGGGATGAAACCGTTAAGACAAACGCTCTCACTATATTCTTCATTGGGGTAATAAGCCCCGAAAATAAGTCCATTGGCTGAGGTCATCGCTCTCGCAATGTGACCCCGAATCAGCTTAATTAAAAAGTTATCTATCCTGTTTGTATTGGCCCCGTTGTATAAGACTTCGTTGGCATAATAATGTTTGTACTCCGACTCTGGTGTTCTGTGTAATCCAAGACAGGTCCTAAGACACTGCCTCTCAAACACCCGAATCTTTTCCATTTGAGATGGGGCAACGTTAAACCACACAAGGCACCCATAGGCAATCATCGGCCGGATGAGGGCCGATGATGTAGCAAATCACCTTCACCCTGTTTTCAAGGCGGCTGCTATAAAACAACCTTGTCAAAGCAAACGCTCCCCTAGCTCTGGCCAGAGCAGCATCTATATGTCGATTGAAATATAGATACTGATCTAGCCAGATACCAAGGAACTTTACCACATCTTTACTCGCCAGTTGGTGTCCACTTGGTCCAATGATCACTACATTTCTCCAGTTCTTTCTTGTATCCCTAGAAACCCTAGACAAAGGGGTTCTAAACAGGATAGTTTCTGATTGCTGAATCTTGTCGAAGTCACGCTGCAAGAGAATTCTGATGTCTTCAATTTTTGGACCCGTCCTGTACGCTACAAGGTCATCGGCATACGCAATCGCATGAGTGAGACTACCCATCAGATCGCTGGTGTAAATACTAAAAAGAATCGGCGAGTTCACAGCTCCTTGCTGTAGACCGTTTTTAATATCAAAAGTTTTGGTGGAAGTTACATTGCCACTTTTGACAACAAACTTTCTACCATTGAGCATGTCATGAAGCATATACCTATTTGTAATAGGGTAGTTTTTGAAGCGAGAACGGTAAGTTCCAAGAAGAACGCTTTGTGTCGTGTTTCTAGAACTGGCATGCTTGTCGGTGCTCGGACTAGCTCGACGGAATCGGATGGGATCTTTGTCCCGAAACACGACTACCACCTGTCACAAAAAAATTTATCATGCCTTTATATATATAAAATATTTAACTGAAGCGGACAGACATTACCACCAGAGGGCGCTGTAATAATCTCAGCGTTAGCCTGACCCACCCTGCCAAGGGAATTAGCGGCTGGTTGTTATTTTCCCCCTTAACCTTTAAATTACCTATCAACTCACCTCAGATCACGGCACCATCTCTCGTCCAGTTACCATCAGCATCCCCTATAAAGTAATGTTTAGTAACCCATCAAGTCACGTGCTTGACGAAAACAAAATGTCATAATTTTTGCCATTGTGGAGAAAGTTATAAAATTCTCTGTTATTTATTTATTTTTTTTGGTGCAATCGAGATAATAAAACAAGTTGGCAACTCTTATCATTTTAAGATATTCTAATTATAATTTTTCTTAATGATAACAAATTGAATTGGTATGGCAACCCTACAAGTAAGCATATACCTAAGTGACAAATTAACTATTCTGATAAAAAATTTAAAGAGGTATCTAGGAATTTAGATAGTAAATTATAAGCGGTAATCACTCAGTTTCCCTCACACTATATTCTGGACAAAATTTCAGAAAACAACAAAAAAAATACTAGAAGACGGTTCAATTCAACCTATCAGTCTGCCCTATCTACCTCGAGCTCAAAGAATAGAGAAGCTGACACACAACAAAAAAAAATATTTATTAATAAGTATTACACCTAAGCAGGAAACTAAATTAATCCGCTGGATACAAAAAAAAGTGACTTACAAAATTCCTAATTACCTTTACACTCATAAAAAAAATACTAAATAGGAAAAGAAAATTAAACGATACAAAAAAAAATTTATATAATATAGCTATAGCACCAAGGACTAGTAAATTACAAGGAAAAATTATAAACCAAGATAATTTTTACTCGAGATTATAAATTTTTCGTTGATATATAAATATACAAATGAAAATGTTATATATAAATATATATATGCCACACACATGCATATATGACGATAATAGGTATCGTACACACTTGTAAATCATCAGCGTGACGATATAAATATATATATATTTTAAGTATATTATTTCTAATCTGCAGATTTTTTTTTTCTTTTTTTAACTTGTAAATACTTATTATAACAACATAAGAAGAAAAAGTTAAAAAAAAAAATTAGCAAACTAATCCGCTCAGTACACCTGCAGTTCCTAAGATATTTTGTATCGGAAGGATAACCCTTTTTATCAAAGGTATCTTTATTTTTCCCCATTTTAAGTCAGTTTTTTCGAAAATTGCCCCTCCCGGCTAAACGGAGGGGAATAGACCCCCCCTCCCATACGATTTTTTTCTTGTCTCAACGCAACCTACACGCCCTAGCATTTTGTCGCATTGCTCATGACTCACCCTGTATAACAGTGGTTTACTTATGCCAAATCTAGTTAATTTTAGATAAAGACCCTCTAACCATACGGTGTCGAAAGCCTTCTCTAAATCAACCAGAACGGCACCTGTGCATTGATTTTTTGCTTTGTTCCATTGAACATCAGAAACTAACTTAGACGCGGCATGAATAGTGTCATGTCCCGCCTTAAAGCCAAACTGATTGTCTGGAATAATATTTTTGTCCTCAGCCCACTTGAACAGAGCTCTATTGAGAATCTTTTCGAATACCTTACTGATACTTGGAAGAAGACTTATCGACCGAAGATTTGCCGGATTGGAGCTGTCCTTTCCCTTTTTGGGGAGAGGATGGACCACAGCTGTCTTCCAATTTACTGGATAATATGCATTATTCAATGAGTTGTTGAACAGTGTGGTATAAATGTTTATGGCTTCCTCAGGGAGATGTCTTAAGACAATGTTGGGTATACCATCGACCTCCACAGATTTCTTTTTCTTTAATGTTTGAAAAATTAACTGAAGTTCTACCTTCGAAATTAACAATGAACTGGGTCCATTTCGCTCGGCGATGGTGGCATTTGCCAAGTTTTCGTCATTGAATCCGGTGAAACCAGTATTCTCAGATCGCCATTACGTTATGTTATTTCCAAAATAGAAATTGTGCAGCAAGGCTCTGTTCTCCAGGTCATGATTCGGACGAATGCTAGCATTCACCTTATACACTTGCTGGAAAGCAGCCCCTACAGCCTCTACCTTTTCCTGAGGATCTTCTATCATATAATAATTATCATCGAAAACGGCACCCTCCGGATCAATTCCCGCAATCGTTAGTACGACTTCGTTATCTGTTGTCCTCTGGAGTTTAAGACATGGAAGATCGTTTTGATCATTTCTTCTAAATATCTTATTTATTTGGGGAAACATACTAGGGTCGCTAGAATTAACAGCCCGAATTCTGTTATCCCAATATATATTAATAGATAATCTATAGTTTTGTCTTATCAGAACGTTAATGTTTTTGATCGACGACTTCAATGTCCTAATCTCCAGATCACGTGTGTCCGTGAAACGTCTGTAAAGAAGTTTCAACCTAGTCAGCAGTCCACTTTTTTGTCGGTGTAGTGCGTCGATTGTCGCGTTCTTGTATAAACCAGTAGGGTCTTGTTCCTTATATTTTGGGATTGTTCTGTCCATTGTTCGTTTTATAGTCGTATCCATTTGAGTCAGGAACCCGTCGATCTCAACGTTCGTCAGGTTTCTGTCATTTGGTGGAGAAATGTCATCGGAACGTATTTCTCTTGCCAAGGCGTTGGAGAAGCGTGGCCAGCGCGTCTTACTGAAATTGTAAGAGTGCACAGGCACATACTCATCTAACTCCACAAGTTCGCTCGGAAGCTGTATTACGGTGGCAAGTCCGCAGTGATCACTGTCGTATTCAATTGTTCGTAAACAATTTCTTGTCTGATGATTTGTTGCGTCAGTTATAACAAGTCGTCAGTCAAGCAGTAAAAGATCCAGAAAACTACCACTTCTCGGAAATGACGGTCTATCTGTAGCCAAAAGGTCGATCCTTCACTCAAAACTGTATCGACCCATCCAATTAAAAAGATGATTCCCTCTAGGATTTTGTATTTGGTTTCCCCAATCTTCATGTTTGGCGTTTAAGCCCCCTGCTATGAGATAATAATTCTCATTCAAGTTCAGTCTTAAGCATTCAAAAAGTTTTTCGAGTTCTGCGATAAAATTAGCCGGCTGAGGTGCGTCAGGTGCGTACACCGCGATTGCGTACATTCTTTTCCCCTGCTGGAGAGGAATGCAAACGATGCAGGCTTCTAGCAACCCGAACCTTCGCACTTCACTGTTATATATAACTTTATGTTTAATGCCCTTTCGTATGAAAATTGCGACCACACCCCCTTGAGAGGAGTTGGGCCGATCCCTTCTTACGATATTGTAATTTTTATTAGTCAGTTTGTGTTTCTGATTTAGCTTAGTTTCGCTAGCCATAAACACATCAGGACTTTGGTCTTGCAGCAAATGAAAGAGGTTTGCTCTACGTTCGGTCCTACTCAGCGAATTTACATTCACAGCTAGGATCTTAATGGGTCGCTCAGGCAGCGCGCCTTTAACCATTTCGCGTTGCCGGCAGAATAGAGTAGAGGTAATCCACCCTAGCCGCCTGCTCCCTGGTCTGTTTTTGCACGTTGGTTAACTGACCATGAATGGTCAGCAACACCTTCATCAAATCTGCCTCTGGCACAGGAGCCGTAGCACTTGGACCTGTTTGGCTACCTGTGATTGAGGCTGTACCGTGTTTCCCTTTCCAGACGCCATTTATGCGTAAGAAATTGCGGGATTGACGGAAGTTGTTTTCTGGCGTACTTCAGGGCGTCTCACCTCAACTGTTTTCTTTTGGGCTTTGTTTCGCTATATCCTGAAACTTCGGACATCCCCGATAGTTTGCGGGGTGCCCGGAGCCTCTGCAGAGCGCACATTTTAACTGGGTCATATCTCTTCCACTCTACCAACTGGGCTAACTCGCCGCTTAAAATTGGTAACTTAATTGCCGATGCTGCTTGTGCAATTATAGCACTTAACTTGAACTGCCGAAATTTATTATGTATGCTGGGAAAGTCGTCAATGCGTCCGTATGCTTTCACAGCTGAAGATCAACTGAACGTGTCATTCGTCTTTTAATCAACATGTCGGTCACATTAACTCTAAGTGGAAACGATTCAAATCTTACAGCGGAATATTTCCCACCAATTGTACTTAAATCCAATTATGTATGTGGGCTAATAGATTTTCAATACTATAATTCTATTCCAAACGTTGATGATTTCAATAACTTGCTGCATATAGGTGAAAATGTTATTTCACTTCCTATTGGATCATATGAGATTGGAGACATAGATAATTTCATACAAAAGAAAATTACTGAAATTAATAAAAAGAAAAAGAATTTAAATAGAAAATATGAAATTAAAATCGCTGCCAACAACAACACTCTAAAATGTGAAATTTATAGTTCAGAAGTAATCGATTTCTTGAAACAAAATTCAATTGGCTCGATTTTAGGATTCAGTAAGAAGATTTTAAAGCCGAATATATAACATGAATCAGATCTTTACGTTGACATAAACAAAGTAAATGCAATACGTGTTGAATGTAACATTATAAATGGACCGTATATAAATAATCAGTCTGTGCATATCTTACATGAATTTTCTATTAACGTTAGCCCGGGCTATAAAATCATTAAAGTTACTAGCAATGTTATTTATTTACCTGTGAACATCAAACGAATAACATCGTTGAGCTTAAAGTTCATTGATCAAGACGGAAGAATTATTAACTTTAGAGGAGAAAAAATAACTGTTCGATTACATTTAAAACCGGAAATATGATTATATATGAACAAATTTTCTCATGCTCAAAATCCTTATATAAAGACTGGTATCAATAATTCATCATTTAATCACGTTTTTGAGCTCAGCCTCGTCGGTACCTCATCTAACGAAAGAAAATAAGAAACCGGAAACATGATTGTACATGAACAAATTTCTCAAGCTCAAAATTCTTATTCAAAGACTGGTATCAATAATTCATCATTTAATCGCGTTTTGAGCTCAGCCTCGTCGACAACTCATCTAACGAAATAAAATTAAAGATTTTTGCTATCCTTGGGATTTGTCTTAAAAAAATAAAACCCAAAGAAATACTATGTTGAACATTTTTCAAGATCCAGAGGTTAATGAATCTGTATCTAAATATGACTTCCACACCTATTCACCTTATCAAAACAATTATGAACGCAACCACATCGTTCAGATTACTATACAACATCAGAATCTTAATGTTGTACCTGCGGACAGTGTTTTATTCTTACAAGGCACAGTTAAACAGCGTGGAGGAAGTGGAATTTTAAGCACAGAAATGGCAAACAACGCAATGCCTCTTCTTTTCAGTGATATGCGTTATTTATTGAATGGAAAAGAAACTGACTCCAATAGGAATGTTGGAATTCCTTCAGCGTTAAAAAACTATCTTTCTTTAACTAAAAATGAGAGTGATATGCTTTTGAATGCATCCTGGTCTCCTGAATCAAGTATTTCCTTGGACCCCTGTAACTTAAACTACTGTATTCCACTTTACAAGCTTTTGGGATTTGCTGAAGATTACAAAAAAAATTATATCAAACGCCAGACATGATCTTATTCTCACTCGTGCCAGAATGGATGAAAATGCATTAATTTTCACGATTGATGAACAAGTTGAGGTTCAACTTCATAAGGTCCAATGGAAAGTACCGCATGTAACTTTGTCCGATGCAGTCAAGTTGGATTTATATAAATCTATAAACAAGAATAGTACAATTAAAATTGCTTTCCGCACTTGGGATCTGTATGAATAGCCTATGTTATCTTTCTCCGAGCATAATATTTGGAACGTTAAAACAACAACACAAATTGAAAAACCTCGATACATTATACTTGCACTACAAACTGAAAAATATAATAAACTAACAGCGGATCCCACATTATTTGATCATTGTCATCTAACAGACATAAAAGATTATCTAAACTCAGATGTATACCCTCATGAAGACCTCAACATTTCTTTTGAACAGAACAATTACAGTTTGCTATCCAAATGTATACCAATTTTCAAAAATCGGACTACAACAAAACAATGGCTGAACCTCTTCAATCGTTGGATAAATTTAAATCGCGCGCTCCAATGTTCGTTATTGATTGCAGACATCAGAATGAAACATTAAAAACAGGACCTTTCGATATACGCCCACCTGCACCTAGCTCACCTAAATTTACCTATACTTACCTGTTCACCTACACTCTCCTGTGCACCTACACAAACCTGTTTCACACCTGTTCACCTACACTCGCCTGTGCACACCTGTATACCTGATCTTACCTGATCTCACCTGTACACACCTGATCTCACCTGTCACACCTATTCTCACCTGTGAGCCACCGAGCCACTGATCCAGGACGCCCTTAATTGACCTACTAACCAATTTTAAGAAAAAATCGTCTTAAGATGGAAACAAAATAATTAAAAAATAACCAAAAGCCATAAAATAATAAAATATAATTTCTTTTAAAGTTTAAGCTCAATTCTTTAATTAAATATTTAATTCAAGTAGATTTAAAGAATGGTTTTTGAGAAATAAAATTTTAAAGTCAAATTTTACAAAACAGAAATTATTTTCATTCATCAAATTGAATTTTTCCAAAGTTTTGCATTGTTAAGTGCAATTTTTTTACCAATATTAAACGCTCCTATTAATTTCTAGTCGAATACCGAAACCTCGGTGTTGAAAAATATCCTAGTTTTTGAAAAATAAAAATAAAACGACAGTCAAATATAACCCAAAAAACATATTTTCGGTGTTTTTAACTTATGTTTGAACTTTCGTGTCAAATTTCAAATGAAAAAGAAATAAATGTTATCGTCGAATGCTAGCATACTTGTGTGCATATTTTTGCAGTATACTCATGAAGGATAATTTTTTCTTAAAAGCAGATTAAGACTAAACCAAAATAAACCCTCCACTTTTGAAATGCATGCAGACCCGCCCATGTTGCACATCTGGAGTGAATGCTAACTACTTTTGCATACATTGTTTCTTTGTTTTCCAATAACCTCAACATCCTTTGGGTTGAGATAGCCAAATAATCTTTCTAATAATAAAACAGTCGAAGTAGTTAAAGGTGACAAATAAAGATAAATAAAATCTTAAGCAAACCACAAGCGCAAGATAAGAAAAAAACAATGCTAACATACATGTGTGTCTGTGCATATTTACCATTAAAAATCCTTGAATCCCCATTGGTCATCGGCCTACTTGAAGCCCTATCACCCATGAGCCACCGCCCACTGAACACATATGAGCAA
>CATNUY010000163.1:25000-27500 GCA_951217065.1 Baccha elongata | reverse complement strand
TTATTATTATTATTATTATTATTATTCACGAGTTTGTCTCTGTACTTCACAACTCCTATGGAGTTGGAAATTTCCTAACTCCCGGGCTATGCCAAGGGGATTAGGCTCTGTTGGAGCGTAGACCATGTTCTAGCCCTTAGTTTTAGTTTGCATGTTGTAGAAATCTTCGTACTATATTGCATGTATTGAGGATCACAGATTTTTGAATACTCTCAACTGAGTCTTTAAGGTCATAGTTTTTTAGTTGGGCAATAAGGTGTTTTGGTATCAGTCCCGTGGCGGATATGATAATTGGCGAAATATCCACGCTTTCCACGTGATACATTGCCCTTGAGTTCGTTCGCCAGTTCCGTATATTATCGATTTTCGTGCTGTATGTTGACTGTATATTGTTGTTAAGAGGAACAGCGATATCAAACAGCGTGATTTTCTTTTTAACTTTATCGAACAATACAATGTCGGGTTTGTTTGCTCGTATTGTGCGATCAGTGATTATCGTCCTATCCCAATACAGTTTAGCCCCGCTGTTTTCCAGGACAGGCGGCGGTTCATACTTGTAGTACGCAATTTTTTGCATTACTAGACTATGTTTCAACGCTAGACCTTGATGTACAATTTTTGCAACCTGATTGTGTCTTGCCGTATAGTCTTGTGATGCCCAAATTTGTACATCCTCCTATAACGTGGTCAATAGTTTCTGCACTGCTCTGGCAACGGCGGCATGAGTCATCTTGCATTTCTTCTCGTAGTACAAACTTGCGATAATTTTTTGTTGCAACAATTTTATCTTGGATTGCAATCATGAAGCCTTCCGTTTCCGCAAAGAGTGACCCACGTTGGAGCCATAGGTTCGAGCTTGGTGTGTCGATAAAGTTTTGATTTAATTGGAATGGATGTATTCCGTGCAGGCTTTTTTTCTTCCATATCTCGATGCGATCCTCACGAGAGAGAACGTTAGGGGGTGTTTGGATTTCAGAAGATTTAAGATTTAGTGGCGTATAATTCTTGTCCGCTAGACACACTAACCTAATAAGTTCCGAATTTTCGATTCCTGCCTTGAAATAGCATCTCTAATTTTTTATTTGACCAAAATGTAGATTCGGTATGTCCAGAAAGCCTCTACCACCGTCTTCATGAGATAAAGTGACTCTCTCAATTGCACTTCTGGGATGATGACACAGGTATTTAGTAAGAGTAGTCCTTAGCAACGTATTCAGTTCATCAAGGTTCGTATTTGACCAATTAATAATACCAAAGGAATATGTTAATACTGGAATAGCCCAGGTGTTAATGGCTTTTCTCTTATTACCAGCATTTAAATGCGACTTTAGTACTTTTACTAATCTTTGTTGAAACTTATCTCTTAACGCTTTTTTCAACTCTGTTTCTTGAATACCTCTAAGTTGTAAGAAACCAAGGTATTTGTAGCTTTGGTCTTGGCCTAAGCTGGCAATGATGTTGTCTTCATCTAGGTGGTAACTTTCGTTGTCATTTTGTACCTTTCCTTTCTGGATGTGGATCATTTTACATTTTTCGATTCCAAATTCCATGCCAATGTCATCACTATAACTTTTGACTACTTGTATTATCCGGTGCATTTTTTCTTTGTTGCAGGTGTATAATTTCAAGTCATCTACATAGAAAAGGTGATTAATAAGTAATTCACCTGTTTCCGCTTTTAATTTGAAACCAAGGTTAAGATTCTTTAACATTTTACTTAACGGGTTCATAACAAGACAAAACCATAGGGGGCTAAATGCATCCCCTTGGAAGATTCCACGTTTTATTGTAAGAGGTTGACTAGAGTTCTGTCCAATGTGTAGTTTTACATTCCACATTTCCATAGTAATCTTCATGAAGTGTATAATCCTTGAATCAATTTTATATAGTTCAAGAATTTTGACCATGAATGTATGTGAAAGACTATCGAAAGCTTTTTTGTAATCAATGTAGCACATGCTGAGGTTGCGTTTTCCCTGAACTGCTTGATGTACTAACACGGAGTCAATCGTTAGCTGTTCCTTGCACCCCATGGAATGTTTTGCACATCCTTTCTGCTCTTGTGTAACGATATTGTGCTTTTCGCAATGATCATAAATACGATTGGTGAAGATCTTGGTCATTAGTTTGTATGTCGTCGATAGGCACGTAATTGGTCGATAATTGGCTGGGTCCCAAGTGTTAATACCCTTTGAAATGAGATAGGTGTTTCCCGACATCATAAACAAGGGAGTCTCATGTGGATCTCTTAAAAGCTTGCTGAAAAACACTGCGAACAGTGCATTAGTTGCTACAAACTTTTTAAGCCATATATTTTGAATTTTGTCAGGGCCAGGTGCCTTCCAGTTACTACACTGACGTAGCGCTTCAGATACTTCTGCAGTAGAGATATCGGTGTTCTGCATCTCTCTGATAATAATATTTATTATTATTATTATTATTATTATTATTATTATTATTAGTATTATTATTATTATTATTATTATTATTATTATTATTA
>CATNUY010000163.1:0-20000 GCA_951217065.1 Baccha elongata | reverse complement strand
GAAGGCGAAGACCACGAACAACAATCTTCTGTCACTGATACCCAAGAGAATCCTGAAAGTATGTCGAAAAACAGCACAAACCAAAACTACATACAAATCCCTCAAAACACTGAAGCACCACAAATCAAAAAGCCATCAATGAAGGATACAACGCAATTTGAGAAACACAAAAAGCGAAAAAAAGAGAAAACACTACGAAAACGGAAACGGAGATCAAAAAATGAAGCAATACTCATTAAACCAAATGAGGGTGGAAGCTTTACCGATATACTCCGAGAAATAAGACAGAAGGTCAACCCTGAAGACTCCGAAACGACAGTCAAAACTATCAGGAAAACAAAAGCGGGAGACGTGCTGCTGGAACTTGGGCCGAAGGCCAAAAATCGATCAACTTTCGAAAAACGCATCCAAAATATTTTAGGAGATAAGGCCAAAGTTCGAAATCTAGAGCCGAAGACCACTTTGGAAATAAGAGACCTTGATGAACTCACCACAGAAGAAGAAGTTCAGGATGCCATCAAAAACAAAATAGGCGACCAATCGGCGGAATTCAAAGTTTTTGTCACCGGGATAAATAGAAATTCTTTGAAGATGGCAATTGTGCACATCAACGAACGGACCGCGAGTGAAATCCTTAAAAACCCGGTGCTTAAAGTAGGATGGAGCCAATGTAGAATAAGAAGAAGAATTGAGGTCCCCAAATGCTTTAGGTGTCTTGGTTATGGGCATCTGCAAGCAAACTGCAGAGGGCCAGACAGGAGAAAGCAAGAAATATGCTTCAACTGTGGAAATGCAGACCATAAAAAGAAGGAGTGCAGAGAACAACCAAAATGCTATTTATGCGCTAATTTGCAAAACCAACCACGTGCAACGGACCATGTACCGGGGTCGGGAAAGTGTCAAGCATTTAAATATGCACTGGAAGAAGCGAAAACGGCCTCCTCAAAATGATAAAAATACTTCAAGCGAACGTTAACAGGAGTTTAGTGGCGGATAACCTTCTGTTCAAGCTTGTAGATGAACTCCAAGCAGACGCTATCATTTTAAGCGAGCAATACGTCAATAGATTTGAAGAAACCTGGATCTCTGACACACTAGAAACCGCCGCCTTGTGGATTCTGGACAAAAAGATAACTGTAAAAAGCAAAGGATCGAAAAGAGGTTTTGCATGGATAAAAAATGAAAATTTTACAATAATTAGCACATACTTAAGCCCAAACGACCGTATAGACGAGTTCCGGCAAAAACTAGAGGAACTGGAAGACTTCATATGTGAGACCCAAGGAGAAATCATTGTTGCGGGTGATTTTAATGCCAGAGGCCAAGAATGGGGTATGCCAACCACAGACTCCCGAGGAAGACAATTACTTGAAATGGTGGCGAGACGTGGCCTAAACGTTGTAAACATAGGAAACACCCCTACCTTTAGAAGAGCAGGACACAGAGGAACTATACCCGATATAACTCTCGCTACAGAAGGTATAATGTCCAAGATCAGGAACTGGAGAGTCATTGAAGATTATACGGGCAGCGATCACCAATACATCATCTTTTGTATTGAGGAAAACCACCAGATCATAAACCGAAATCATGTCCAAACATTACGATGGAACGCCAATAGACTTCAAACTGATCTACTGAACAGGACGATTGAAGAAGGGAAGACCTCTGTAATCCAAATGGCAGGGAACGCAGAAGAAAAAGTTGAAGCCACAATGCAGCTTGTCCGACAAGCATGTGATGCCTCAATGCCCCGAAAAACCTTCGTCGGCGAAAGAAAAAAGCCTGTCTACTGGTGGACGGAAGAAATTGCTGAACTCCGCAGAAGCTGTTTGCATCTGAGGCGAAAAGTCACCAGAGGCAGAAGAAGACGAGACGAACAACTTGAAAACGAACTCGAAGCGTTCAAGAGAAAACGACATGAACTCAGAAGAGCTATAAAAATAAGCAAAAAACTGAAATGGGAAGAACTTCGGCAAAATATCAACAACGACCCTTGGGGACTTGGCTACAAGGTCGTTATGAAAAAGCTTGGGGCTCAAAAGAACACAACAGACCTAAACCCAGAAAAGATGAGACGCATTGTGGATACACTATTCCCGACTCACCCCACAAGACCGCCTGATGTTGGGTTTTCTGTAACAACACGACAACCTTTTAGTGAAGAAGAGCTGAAGCTCGCTACAAATGCTCTGCAAAATAAAAAGGCACCAGGACTTGATGGAGTACCAGTAGAAGCCCTAAAACAAATTGCCAAATCCTGCCCGCAACTGCTCCTGAACATGTACAACAGCTGCCTTAATGAGGGGGTTTTCCCAAAGTGCTGGAAGAAACAACGACTAGTACTGATAAGCAAAAATAAAGGAAATCCAGATTCTCCATCTGCATACAGACCTCTTTGCATGCTGGACACAACAGGAAAGCTACTAGAGAAATTACTCCAACCACGCCTTATAGCCGCGATACAAAGAAGAGGTGACTTATCAGAAAGACAGTATGGCTTCAGAAAAGGTCGCTCCACCATAGGAGCAATAGAAGAAGTGGTTAGAGCAGCTGGAACCGCTCAGCGGGGAAACCATTTCACCAGAAAAATAGTGCTTCTGGTAACATTGGACGTACGCAACGCCTTCAATTCTGTTAGGTGGACAGATATGCTGCTCGCACTGGAAAGAAAGTTCCAAATTCCGGATTATCTTCTGCAGATTGTTAGAGACTATCTCAGAGACCGCGAACTTATCTTTAATACAACAGAAGGACCGAGAAGAAAAGATATAACAGGGGGAGCAGCCCAAGGATCAATCCTCGGACCAGACCTCTGGAATATTTCGTACGACGATATCCTTTGTATGGAAATGCCTGAAGATTGTTTCCTAGTTGGTTACGCAGATGATGTTGCTGCGGTGATAACAGCAAGAGACACCGAAAGTGCACAAAGAAAACTAAATCAAGTGATGCGAAGAACAAATTCCTGGATGGAGGAACACGGGCTGTCTCTAGCTACTGAAAAAACTGAAGTAGTGCTTCTAACAAAGAAACGAATTCCCACAATAATCGACTTCCGCATTGGCACAGAGATTATAACGAGTACGAACGCCGTTAAATACCTGGGAATAAAAATCGACACAAGACTGAGTTTCTGGGAGCAAATACGATCGGCAGCAGAACGCGCGTCCAAAGTGACAGCATCTCTTAGCAGACTGATGGCAAACGTAGGTGGACCAACCGCAAGTAAACGAAAACTGCTAATGACGACAACACACTCAATTCTTCTGTATGGAAGCGAAATCTGGGCAGACTCACTTAAGCAAGAAAAGTACCGAAAACAGATGGCGGCAGTACAAAGACGTGGAGCTTTGCGCGTAGCTAGCTCTTACCGAACGGTGTCAGAACCAGCCGTCCTTGTTGTCGCAGGAGTTATTCCCATCGATCTCCTAGCGGCAGAAAGGAAGTACGTCTACGACAAAAAGGCGGAAATTGGAGTGGAAGCGGCATCTGAGGAGGCGAGAGCGTTAACACAGCAGAGGTGGCAAGAACGGTGGGATTCTGAAAGCAGAGGGCGCTGGACTGCGAGGCTCATCAGAGATGTAGGCGAATGGAGTAGTCGGAAACACGGTGAAGTGGACTATTATGTCACCCAGTTCCTCACGGGACACGGGTACTTCAACACCTTTCTCTATAAGATAGGTAAAGCAAGAAGCCCCTCCTGCCAGTATGGAGACTCCAACTCAGACGACGTCAACCATACTGTGTTTGAGTGCAGCAGATGGGAAACCCTTCGCCAGGAATTACACAGAAGTATCGGTGAAATCCGGCAGGACAATATCATCCAGAAGATGCTTGAGAACGAAGAGAAATGGAGGCGAATAACCACGCATCTTACAAAGATACTACGAACGAAAAAAGAAGAGGAGCCAGTTCAAGAAACGAATGAACCCGCCTAGAAAAGGACCCCCCCTCGAAGTAATGCGCAAGTAGTCCCGAGGGGGTGATCAACGAGCCACTTTGGGAGGTTTAGCCGGTATGCCATGGTTTAATCCTTGGAGAGTCCGGCACACGGGGAGGTATGGATATCTCCTTATGGTGCCTAATGCATTCCTTCAAAAGTAAAAAAAAAAAAAAAAAAAAAAAAAAAAATATTATTATTATTATTATTATTATTATTATTATTATTATTATTATTATTATTATTATTATTATTATTATTATTATTATTATTATTATTATTATTATTATTATTATTATTATTATTATTATTATTATTATTATTATTATTATTATTATTATTATTATTATTATTATTATTATTATTATTATTATTATTATTATTATTATTATTATTATTATTATTATTATTATTATTATTATTATTATTATTATTATTATTATTATTATTATTATTATTATTATTATTATTATTATTATTATTATTATTATTATTATTATTATTATTATTATTATTATTATTATTATTATTATTATTATTATTATTATTATTATTATTATTATTATTATTATTATTATTATTATTATTATTATTATTATTATTATTATTATTATTATTATTATTATTATTATTATTATTATTATTATTATTATTATTATTATTATTATTATTATTATTATTATTATTATTATTATTATTATTATTATTATTATTATTATTATTATTATTATTATTATTATTATTATTATTATTATTATTATTATTATTATTATTATTATTATTATTATTATTATTATTATTATTATTATTATTATTATTATTATTATTATTATTATTATTATTATTATTATTATTATTATTATTATTATTATTATTATTATTATTATTATTATTATTATTATTATTATTATTATTATTATTATTATTATTATTATTATTATTATTATTATTATTATTATTATTATTATTATTATTATTATTATTATTATTATTATTATTATTATTATTATTATTATTATTATTATTATTATTATTATTATTATTATTATTATTATTATTATTATTATTATTATTATTATTATTATTATTATTATTATTATTATTATTATTATTATTATTATTATTATTATTATTATTATTATTATTATTATTATTATTATTATTATTATTATTATTATTATTATTATTATTATTATTATTATTATTATTATTATTATTATTATTATTATTATTATTATTATTATTATTATTATTATTATTATTATTATTATTATTATTATTATTATTATTATTATTATTATTATTATTATTATTATTATTATTATTATTATTATTATTATTATTATTATTATTATTATTATTATTATTATTATTATTATTATTATTATTATTATTATTATTATTATTATTATTATTATTATTATTATTATTATTATTATTATTATTATTATTATTATTATTATTATTATTATTATTATTATTATTATTATTATTATTATTATTATTATTATTATTATTATTATTATTATTATTATTATTATTATTATTATTATTATTATTATTATTATTATTATTATTATTATTATTATTATTATTATTATTATTATTATTATTATTATTATTATTATTATTATTATTATTATTATTATTATTATTATTATTATTATTATTATTATTATTATTATTATTATTATTATTATTATTATTATTATTATTATTATTATTATTATTATTATTATTATTATTATTATTATTATTATTATTATTATTATTATTATTATTATTATTATTATTATTATTATTATTATTATTATTATTATTATTATTATTATTATTATTATTATTATTATTATTATTATTATTATTATTATTATTATTATTATTATTATTATTATTATTATTATTATTATTATTATTATTATTATTATTATTATTATTATTATTATTATTATTATTATTATTATTATTATTATTATTATTATTATTATTATTATTATTATTATTATTATTATTATTATTATTATTATTATTATTATTATTATTATTATTATTATTATTATTATTATTATTATTATTATTATTATTATTATTATTATTATTATTATTATTATTATTATTATTATTATTATTATTATTATTATTATTATTATTATTATTATTATTATTATTATTATTATTATTATTATTATTATTATTATTATTATTATTATTATTATTATTATTATTATTATTATTATTATTATTATTATTATTATTATTATTATTATTATTATTATTATTATTATTATTATTATTATTATTATTATTATTATTATTATTATTATTATTATTATTATTATTATTATTATTATTATTATTATTATTATTATTATTATTATTATTATTATTATTATTATTATTATTATTATTATTATTATTATTATTATTATTATTATTATTATTATTATTATTATTATTATTATTATTATTATTATTATTATTATTATTATTATTATTATTATTATTATTATTATTATTATTATTATTATTATTATTATTATTATTATTATTATTATTATTATTATTATTATTATTATTATTATTATTATTATTATTATTATTATTATTATTATTATTATTATTATTATTATTATTATTATTATTATTATTATTATTATTATTATTATTATTATTATTATTATTATTATTATTATTATTATTATTATTATTATTATTATTATTATTATTATTATTATTATTATTATTATTATTATTATTATTATTATTATTATTATTATTATTATTATTATTATTATTATTATTATTATTATTATTATTATTATTATTATTATTATTATTATTATTATTATTATTATTATTATTATTATTATTATTATTATTATTATTATTATTATTATTATTATTATTATTATTATTATTATTATTATTATTATTATTATTATTATTATTATTATTATTATTATTATTATTATTATTATTATTATTATTATTATTATTATTATTATTATTATTATTATTATTATTATTATTATTATTATTATTATTATTATTATTATTATTATTATTATTATTATTATTATTATTATTATTATTATTATTATTATTATTATTATTATTATTATTATTATTATTATTATTATTATTATTATTATTATTATTATTATTATTATTATTATTATTATTATTATTATTATTATTATTATTATTATTATTATTATTATTATTATTATTATTATTATTATTATTATTATTATTATTATTATTATTATTATTATTATTATTATTATTATTATTATTATTATTATTATTATTATTATTATTATTATTATTATTATTATTATTATTATTATTATTATTATTATTATTATTATTATTATTATTATTATTATTATTATTATTATTATTATTATTATTATTATTATTATTATTATTATTATTATTATTATTATTATTATTATTATTATTATTATTATTATTATTATTATTATTATTATTATTATTATTATTATTATTATTATTATTATTATTATTATTATTATTATTATTATTATTATTATTATTATTATTATTATTATTATTATTATTATTATTATTATTATTATTATTATTATTATTATTATTATTATTATTATTATTATTATTATTATTATTATTATTATTATTATTATTATTATTATTATTATTATTATTATTATTATTATTATTATTATTATTATTATTATTATTATTATTATTATTATTATTATTATTATTATTATTATTATTATTATTATTATTATTATTATTATTATTATTATTATTATTATTATTATTATTATTATTATTATTATTATTATTATTATTATTATTATTATTATTATTATTATTATTATTATTATTATTATTATTATTATTATTATTATTATTATTATTATTATTATTATTATTATTATTATTATTATTATTATTATTATTATTATTATTATTATTATTATTATTATTATTATTATTATTATTATTATTATTATTATTATTATTATTATTATTATTATTATTATTATTATTATTATTATTATTATTATTATTATTATTATTATTATTATTATTATTATTATTATTATTATTATTATTATTATTATTATTATTATTATTATTATTATTATTATTATTATTATTATTATTATTATTATTATTATTATTATTATTATTATTATTATTATTATTATTATTATTATTATTATTATTATTATTATTATTATTATTATTATTATTATTATTATTATTATTATTATTATTATTATTATTATTATTATTATTATTATTATTATTATTATTATTATTATTATTATTATTATTATTATTATTATTATTATTATTATTATTATTATTATTATTATTATTATTATTATTATTATTATTATTATTATTATTATTATTATTATTATTATTATTATTATTATTATTATTATTATTATTATTATTATTATTATTATTATTATTATTATTATTATTATTATTATTATTATTATTATTATTATTATTATTATTATTATTATTATTATTATTATTATTATTATTATTATTATTATTATTATTATTATTATTATTATTATTATTATTATTATTATTATTATTATTATTATTATTATTATTATTATTATTATTATTATTATTATTATTATTATTATTATTATTATTATTATTATTATTATTATTATTATTATTCCCTCGGGGGTTTTTGTTGCTTTCCCCTAGAGGGCGCGTCCCAGGTGGCGGATGGGGAGGCTCGGCATTTATGCAGGGTTTGTGGGAAATAAAATACCACTCGCGGACCAAAAAAAGCAACTATGTGAAGGAACACAGAACAATAAACCAAATATGGAGAGACAACAAGAAGCAGAAAACTTTACGGTGCAGGGAGTCGGATCCCCAGTACCGGCGTCTGTCAGGAGTGAGCGCGCGGGCTCCGGGACGTCGATATCCAATGACTGCAAACAAAATGAAAATTCATCCTTGGAAGTGGCAAGCTTGGCTACCAAGGAACGATCAGCAAGCGATAAAAACGAAGTGGTTAAGACTGCGAAAGGAAATTTCTCCCAGAAGCGGAAAGAACAACAAATTGGAGTGGAAAAAACAGGCGTATTCTCTGAAGAAATAAAAAAATGCACGGAAATCCTGAAATCAATGAAGGTAGCCTGTGCCAAGCAGAAGAATATTAGCATGGACATAAAAAACGGTATCGTGGCACTCGAAGAGTCACTAGACAAAATCAGGTGGGAGGAAAAGACAAGAAACGCAGAGGTAGCTATTTTCTCAACTCTTGAAAGGCCCATGAAGGGCAGTACAAACAAACTGAGTAGGGAAGACAAGTCGATACAAACGGAGGGAGAAGAATACTGTCTACAAAAAACGAGCACCAACAAGAGACCACCTTCTAGCCCCTTGAAAAAGGTCGCAGATAAAAGAAAAAGAAACTCCCCTGAAAGGAACATACCAGAAAAAGACCCTTCAACAGCAACAGCTTCAGAACAAGAGAGTTACGCCAAAATCCTCAAAGAAAACGGCCCAGGCGCGGGCAAGGAATCCCAATCCGCCAATACGAGAGAGGATTTAGGTAAACCAAAAAGCAATGCGAGGGAAAACCAGAAGAAGAAGAAAAAGAAGAAGCCTAGACAAAAACAAACCCTGGGAGCTATACTTATAAAACCTAAGGGGAATGAAACTTATTCTGACATCCTCAAAGAAATCCGGAATAAAGCAAACCCAGATGAGACAGAAACAGTCGTCAAAAAGATTCGCGAAACCAAGAAGGGAGATGTCTTGCTAGAGCTCGGGGCAAAAACAAAAAACAAGGCAGCCTTTGGAAACTCTCTGAAGGAAATATTGGGAGAAAAAGCCGTTGTCCAAGATCTCGAACCTAAGATTTCACTCGAAATCATGGATCTTGATGAACTAACCACGGTTGAAGAGGTCAAAGAAGCAATACAAAAAACATTTGCCAATTCCATAACAGAGCTACAGATCGGAGTCACCGGTAAGAACAGAAGATCCTTAAAGATGGCCATTATTAGGTTAAACGCCCATGCCGCCCAAGAACTACTGAAGGCCACCACTATTAAAATTGGCTGGACACACTGCCGTATCAGACGAAGAACAGAAGTCCCACGTTGCTTTAAGTGCTTTGGGTATGGCCACAAACAATCCACCTGCACCAACCCGGACAGAAAGGGCCAAGGACTTTGCATCAACTGCGGAGAGAAAGGACACAAAAGGAAGGAATGCGAGAACCCGTCGAAATGTTGCCTCTGTGCGAATCTAGAAACAACACCACCCTTGAATCACGTGCCGGGCACAGGAAATTGCCAAGTGTTTAGGAAAGCACTTGAACAGGCGAAAAAGGCCTACTCAAAATGACCTTAATTCTCCAGGCGAATATCCACCGTAGTCTTACGGCGGATAGCCTCCTGAAAAAACTTATCGCGGAACTTCGAGCAGAAATTGTCATCGTAAGCGAACAATACTGCGATAAAGACGGACCAAACTGGATACCGGATCTGCTTAAAACTGCTGCTATCTGGATCCCTGATACGAGAAAATTTCAAATCGAAAGAAAAGGAGCACAAAAAGGTTTCGTATGGGTAAAAAGCGGAGACTTGACAATAGTAAGCATCTATTTCAGCCCAAACGACAGAATCGAAGAGTTCCGCAAAAAGCTGGAAGATCTAGAGGACTTCTTAAATGAAACTGATGGAGACATCTTAGTCGCCGGAGACTTCAACGCCAGAGGACAGGAATGGGGTATGCCAACTACAGACTCTCGAGGAAGGCAAATACTCGAAATGGCTGCAAGACGCGGCCTAAATGTTGCAAATGTAGGAAGCACTCCCACCTTCAGGAGACCTGGAAATGTTGGAACCATCCCGGATGTCACCTTTGCATCTGACTATGTTCTACCCAAAATCAAAAACTGGAGAGTCATTGAGGACTACACAGGCAGTGACCATCAATACATTTTCTTCGAACTCGCGGGAAACCAAACAAACCCGAATCAAAGCCGAATCCAAGCCCCTAAATGGTGTCTCAATAGACTCAACGAAGAGCTTTTTGTGTCAACGATCGAAGAGAGGATGACAATGGTTCTCCAAACAACAGGAACTGCAGAAGCTACTGTCAGAGAAACGATGCAGCTCATACATCGAGCTTGTGACACAGCTATGCCACGAAAATGTAATAATAGAGGCCGCAACCCGGTTTATTGGTGGACAGAGGAAATAGCTACTCTGCGCAGAAGTTGTCTTCAACTTAGACGAAAAGTTACCAGAGGAAGGAGAAGAAGTGCTGAACCATCAGAAGAAGAACTTACGGAGTTCCGAAACAAGAGAACTGAGCTGAAAAATGCAATTAAACTCAGCAAGAAAACAAAATGGGAACAACTACGAAATGACCTTGACAGAGACCCCTGGGGACTAGGATACAAACTTGTCATGCGAAAACTGGGAGCACAAGCACCAAACCCAGCTCTCAACGCAGAAATGATGGAGCGGATCGTAGACACACTATTCCCAACTCATCCCGATAGGCCTCCCGACTCCGCTTTGCCACAGGAGCTAGAAGTACATCCTTTTAATGCGGAAGAACTTGAGGAAGCTGTGAAATCATTGCAGAAAAAGAAAGCTCCCGGCCCCGACGGAATACCAGCAGAAATCTTAAAACTGACGGCCCGAACGTGCCCCCAACTACTGCTGAAAATGTTTAACCATTGTTTGGAAGAAGGGGTCTTCCCCAAGAGCTGGAAAATGCAGCGCTTAGTTCTGATCAGCAAAGGTAAAGGCGACCCAAACACCCCCTCTGCATATAGACCTTTGTGCATGCTAGATACGACTGGAAAGCTGTTAGAGAAAATGATAAAACTGCGACTTATAGCTGCAGTCCAAAGAGCTGGAGACCTTTCCGATAAACAGCATGGCTTCAGGAGAGGACGCTCTACTATTGGAGCAGTCGAGGAAGTAATAAATGCTACCCACATAGCACAACAAGGAAATCACTTCTCAAGAAAGATAGTTCTCCTTGCTACTCTTGATGTTAGAAATGCTTTCAATTCTGCCAGGTGGAGTGACATGCTGCATGAACTCGAAAACACGTTTCAAATCCCAGATTACCTCCTGCGAATCATCAGGGACTACCTCAAAGACCGAGAGCTAATCTACGATACCACAGATGGCCAGAAAAAGAAGAAGATCAACTCCGGAGCAGCTCAAGGATCAATACTAGGACCCGACCTCTGGAACATCTCATACAACGGCATACTCTGTATGGACATGCCGGAAGACTGTTTTCTTGTCGGGTATGCTGATGACATTGCGGCTGTGATTACAGCAAGAGATCCAGAAACGGCACAGTGGAAGCTAAACCAGGTCATGCGCCGAGTAACACTATGGATGGACGAACATGGACTCAGCCTGGCAACTGAAAAAACTGAAATAGTTCTTCTAACCAAAAAGAGAATCCCTACCATCATCGATTTCCATGTTGGATCCCAAATAATCAGAAGTAGTGAAGCCATAAAATATCTGGGACTCACCCTTGACTCTAAACTTTCCTACTGGCAACAAATAAAGAAAGCAGCGGAACGGGCATCAAAGGTAACCGCGTCCCTAAGCAGGCTTATGGCAAACACAGGCGGCCCTTCCGCAACCAAGCGGAAATTATTGATGGCGACAACGCACTCGATTCTTCTCTACGGAAGTGAGATTTGGGCTGATGCACTGCAACAAGAAAAGTATAGAAAGCAGATGGCTGCGGTACAAAGACGCGGAGCCTTACGGGTAGCCAGCTCTTACCGCACAGTTTCGGAGCCAGCCGTACTTGTAATTGCAGGTGTAACACCAATAGACCTTCTGGCTGCAGAACGAAAGTACGCATACGAAAAGAGAACGGAAATCGGAACAGATGTGGCAACCGCGGAGGCAAAAGCGTTAACACAACAGAGGTGGCAAGAACGATGGGAATCTGAAAGCAGGGGACGCTGGACTGCGCGGCTAATCAGGGACGTAGGCGAATGGAGTAGTCGGAAACACGGTGAAGTGAATTATTACGTCACCCAGTTCCTCACCGGACACGGGTACTTCAACGCCTTTCTGTATAAGATAGGCAAAACAAGAAGCCCCTCCTGCCAGTATGGAGACTCCAACTCTGATGACGCCAATCATACTGTGTTTGAGTGCAGAAGATGGGAAATGCTGCGTGAAGACTTACACAGAAGTATCGGCGAAATAAGGCAGGACAACATCATCCAGAGAATGCTTGAGAACGAAGACAAATGGAGCCGAATCAGCGCGCATCTAACAAAGATACTGAAAACGAAGAAAGAAGAAGAGCCAGGTTAAGAAAAAAATGAACCCGCCTAGACAAGGACCCCCCCTCGAAGTAATGCGTGAGTAGTCCCGAGGAGGGTGATCAACGAGCCACTTTGGGAGGTTTAGCCGGTATGCCATGGTTTTATTTTAATCCTTGGAGAGCCCGGCACACGGGGAGGTAGGGATACCTCCTTATGGTGCATAATGCATTCCTTCAAAAGTAAAAAAAAAAAAAAAAAAAAAAAAAAAAATTATTATTATTATTATTATTATTATTATTATTATTATTATTATTATTATTATTATTATTATTATTATTATTATTATTATTATTATTATTATTATTATTATTATTATTATTATTATTATTATTATTATTATTATTATTATTATTATTATTATTATTATTATTATTATTATTATTATTATTATTATTATTATTATTATTATTATTATTATTATTATTATTATTATTATTATTATTATTATTATTATTATTATTATTATTATTATTATTATTATTATTATTATTATTATTATTATTATTATTATTATTATTATTATTATTATTATTATTATTATTATTATTATTATTATTATTATTATTATTATTATTATTATTATTATTATTATTATTATTATTATTATTATTATTATTATTATTATTATTATTATTATTATTATTATTATTATTATTATTATTATTATTATTATTATTATTATTATTATTATTATTATTATTATTATTATTATTATTATTATTATTATTATTATTATTATTATTATTATTATTATTATTATTATTATTATTATTATTATTATTATTATTATTATTATTATTATTATTATTATTATTATTATTATTATTATTATTATTATTATTATTATTATTATTATTATTATTATTATTATTATTATTATTATTATTATTATTATTATTATTATTATTATTATTATTATTATTATTATTATTATTATTATTATTATTATTATTATTATTATTATTATTATTATTATTATTATTATTATTATTATTATTATTATTATTATTATTATTATTATTATTATTATTATTATTATTATTATTATTATTATTATTATTATTATTATTATTATTATTATTATTATTATTATTATTATTATTATTATTATTATTATTATTATTATTATTATTATTATTATTATTATTATTATTATTATTATTATTATTATTATTATTATTATTATTATTATTATTATTATTATTATTATTATTATTATTATTATTATTATTATTATTATTATTATTATTATTATTATTATTATTATTATTATTATTATTATTATTATTATTATTATTATTATTATTATTATTATTATTATTATTATTATTATTATTATTATTATTATTATTATTATTATTATTATTATTATTATTATTATTATTATTATTATTATTATTATTATTATTATTATTATTATTATTATTATTATTATTATTATTATTATTATTATTATTATTATTATTATTATTATTATTATTATTATTATTATTATTATTATTATTATTATTATTATTATTATTATTATTATTATTATTATTATTATTATTATTATTATTATTATTATTATTATTATTATTATTATTATTATTATTATTATTATTATTATTATTATTATTATTATTATTATTATTATTATTATTATTATTATTATTATTATTATTATTATTATTATTATTATTATTATTATTATTATTATTATTATTATTATTATTATTATTATTATTATTATTATTATTATTATTATTATTATTATTATTATTATTATTATTATTATTATTATTATTATTATTATTATTATTATTATTATTATTATTATTATTATTATTATTATTATTATTATTATTATTATTATTATTATTATTATTATTATTATTATTATTATTATTATTATTATTATTATTATTATTATTATTATTATTATTATTATTATTATTATTATTATTATTATTATTATTATTATTATTATTATTATTATTATTATTATTATTATTATTATTATTATTATTATTATTATTATTATTATTATTATTATTATTATTATTATTATTATTATTATTATTATTATTATTATTATTATTATTATTATTATTATTATTATTATTATTATTATTATTATTATTATTATTATTATTATTATTATTATTATTATTATTATTATTATTATTATTATTATTATTATTATTATTATTATTATTATTATTATTATTATTATTATTATTATTATTATTATTATTATTATTATTATTATTATTATTATTATTATTATTATTATTATTATTATTATTATTATTATTATTATTATTATTATTATTATTATTATTATTATTATTATTATTATTATTATTATTATTATTATTATTATTATTATTATTATTATTATTATTATTATTATTATTATTATTATTATTATTATTATTATTATTATTATTATTATTATTATTATTATTATTATTATTATTATTATTATTATTATTATTATTATTATTATTATTATTATTATTATTATTATTATTATTATTATTATTATTATTATTATTATTATTATTATTATTATTATTATTATTATTATTATTATTATTATTATTATTATTATTATTATTATTATTATTATTATTATTATTATTATTATTATTATTATTATTATTATTATTATTATTATTATTATTATTATTATTATTATTATTATTATTATTATTATTATTATTATTATTATTATTATTATTATTATTATTATTATTATTATTATTATTATTATTATTATTATTATTATTATTATTATTATTATTATTATTATTATTATTATTATTATTATTATTATTATTATTATTATTATTATTATTATTATTATTATTATTATTATTATTATTATTATTATTATTATTATTATTATTATTATTATTATTATTATTATTATTATTATTATTATTATTATTATTATTATTATTATTATTATTATTATTATTATTATTATTATTATTATTATTATTATTATTATTATTATTATTATTATTATTATTATTATTATTATTATTATTATTATTATTATTATTATTATTATTATTATTATTATTATTATTATTATTATTATTATTATTATTATTATTATTATTATTATTATTATTATTATTATTATTATTATTATTATTATTATTATTATTATTATTATTATTATTATTATTATTATTATTATTATTATTATTATTATTATTATTATTATTATTATTATTATTATTATTATTATTATTATTATTATTATTATTATTATTATTATTATTATTATTATTATTATTATTATTATTATTATTATTATTATTATTATTATTATTATTATTATTATTATTATTATTATTATTATTATTATTATTATTATTATTATTATTATTATTATTATTATTATTATTATTATTATTATTATTATTATTATTATTATTATTATTATTATTATTATTATTATTATTATTATTATTATTATTATTATTATTATTATTATTATTATTATTATTATTATTATTATTATTATTATTATTATTATTATTATTATTATTATTATTATTATTATTATTATTATTATTATTATTATTATTATTATTATTATTATTATTATTATTATTATTATTATTATTATTATTATTATTATTATTATTATTATTATTATTATTATTATTATTATTATTATTATTATTATTATTATTATTATTATTATTATTATTATTATTATTATTATTATTATTATTATTATTATTATTATTATTATTATTATTATTATTATTATTATTATTATTATTATTATTATTATTATTATTATTATTATTATTATTATTATTATTATTATTATTATTATTATTATTATTATTATTATTATTATTATTATTATTATTATTATTATTATTATTATTATTATTATTATTATTATTATTATTATTATTATTATTATTATTATTATTATTATTATTATTATTATTATTATTATTATTATTATTATTATTATTATTATTATTATTATTATTATTATTATTATTATTATTATTATTATTATTATTATTATTATTATTATTATTATTATTATTATTATTATTATTATTATTATTATTATTATTATTATTATTATTATTATTATTATTATTATTATTATTATTATTATTATTATTATTATTATTATTATTATTATTATTATTATTATTATTATTATTATTATTATTATTATTATTATTATTATTATTATTATTATTATTATTATTATTATTATTATTATTATTATTATTATTATTATTATTATTATTATTATTATTATTATTATTATTATTATTATTATTATTATTATTATTATTATTATTATTATTATTATTATTATTATTATTATTATTATTATTATTATTATTATTATTATTATTATTATTATTATTATTATTATTATTATTATTATTATTATTATTATTATTATTATTATTATTATTATTATTATTATTATTATTATTATTATTATTATTATTATTATTATTATTATTATTATTATTATTATTATTATTATTATTATTATTATTATTATTATTATTATTATTATTATTATTATTATTATTATTATTATTATTATTATTATTATTATTATTATTATTATTATTATTATTATTATTATTATTATTATTATTATTATTATTATTATTATTATTATTATTATTATTATTATTATTATTATTATTATTATTATTATTATTATTATTATTATTATTATTATTATTATTATTATTATTATTATTATTATTATTATTATTATTATTATTATTATTATTATTATTATTATTATTATTATTATTATTATTATTATTATTATTATTATTATTATTATTATTATTATTATTATTATTATTATTATTATTATTATTATTATTATTATTATTATTATTATTATTATTATTATTATTATTATTATTATTATTATTATTATTATTATTATTATTATTATTATTATTATTATTATTATTATTATTATTATTATTATTATTATTATTATTATTATTATTATTATTATTATTATTATTATTATTATTATTATTATTATTATTATTATTATTATTATTATTATTATTATTATTATTATTATTATTATTATTATTATTATTATTATTATTATTATTATTATTATTATTATTATTATTATTATTATTATTATTATTATTATTATTATTATTATTATTATTATTATTATTATTATTATTATTATTATTATTATTATTATTATTATTATTATTATTATTATTATTATTATTATTATTATTATTATTATTATTATTATTATTATTATTATTATTATTATTATTATTATTATTATTATTATTATTATTATTATTATTATTATTATTATTATTATTATTATTATTATTATTATTATTATTATTATTATTATTATTATTATTATTATTATTATTATTATTATTATTATTATTATTATTATTATTATTATTATTATTATTATTATTATTATTATTATTATTATTATTATTATTATTATTATTATTATTATTATTATTATTATTATTATTATTATTATTATTATTATTATTATTATTATTATTATTATTATTATTATTATTATTATTATTATTATTATTATTATTATTATTATTATTATTATTATTATTATTATTATTATTATTATTATTATTATTATTATTATTATTATTATTATTATTATTATTATTATTATTATTATTATTATTATTATTATTATTATTATTATTATTATTATTATTATTATTATTATTATTATTATTATTATTATTATTATTATTATTATTATTATTATTATTATTATTATTATTATTATTATTATTATTATTATTATTATTATTATTATTATTATTATTATTATTATTATTATTATTATTATTATTATTATTATTATTATTATTATTATTATTATTATTATTATTATTATTATTATTATTATTATTATTATTATTATTATTATTATTATTATTATTATTATTATTATTATTATTATTATTATTATTATTATTATTATTATTATTATTATTATTATTATTATTATTATTATTATTATTATTATTATTATTATTATTATTATTATTATTATTATTATTATTATTATTATTATTATTATTATTATTATTATTATTATTATTATTATTATTATTATTATTATTATTATTATTATTATTATTATTATTATTATTATTATTATTATTATTATTATTATTATTATTATTATTATTATTATTATTATTATTATTATTATTATTATTATTATTATTATTATTATTATTATTATTATTATTATTATTATTATTATTATTATTATTATTATTATTATTATTATTATTATTATTATTATTATTATTATTATTATTATTATTATTATTATTATTATTATTATTATTATTATTATTATTATTATTATTATTATTATTATTATTATTATTATTATTATTATTATTATTATTATTATTATTATTATTATTATTATTATTATTATTATTATTATTATTATTATTATTATTATTATTATTATTATTATTATTATTATTATTATTATTATTATTATTATTATTATTATTATTATTATTATTATTATTATTATTATTATTATTATTATTATTATTATTATTATTATTATTATTATTATTATTATTATTATTATTATTATTATTATTATTATTATTA
>CATNUY010000162.1:0-57527 GCA_951217065.1 Baccha elongata | reverse complement strand
GACATGTGACATGTGACATGTGACATGTGACATGTGACATGTCACATGTCACATGTCACATGTCACATGTCACATGACATGTCACATGTCACATGTCACATGTCACATGTCACATGTCACATGTCACATGTCACATGTCACATGTCACATGTCACATGTCACATGTCACATGTCACATGTCACATGTCACATGTCACATGTCACATGTCACATGTCACATGTCACATGTCACATGTCACATGTCACATGTCACATGTCACATGTCACATGTCACATGTCACATGTCACATGTCACATGTCACATGTCACATGTCACATGTCACATATCACATGTCACATGTCTTATGTCACATGTCACATGTCACATGTCACATGTCACATGTCACATGTCACATGTCACATGTCACATGTCACATGTCACATGTCACATGTCACATGTCACATGTCACATGTCACATGTCACATGTCACATGTCACATGTCACATGTCACATGTCACATGTCACATGTCACATGTCACATGTCACATGTCACATGTCACATGTCACATGTCACATGTCACATGTCACATGTCACATGTCACATGTCACATGTCACATGTCACATGTCACATGTCACATGTCACATGTCACATGTCACATGTCACATGTCACATGTCACATGTCACATGTCACATGTCACATGTCACATGTCACATGTCACATGTCACATGTCACATGTCACATGTCACATGTCACATGTCACATGTCACATGTCACATGTCACATGTCACATGTCACATGTCACATGTCACATGTCACATGTCACATGTCACATGTCACATGTCACATGTCACATGTCACATGTCACATGTCACATGTCACATGTCACATGTCACATGTCACATGTCATCATCATCATCATCATCGGCTCGACAACCGGGGTCCGGTCCTGGCCTCCTTCAACAAGTCTCTCCACCTATCCCGGTCTCGAGCCGACGCCATCCAGTTGCGCACCCCAAGGCTCCGGGCGTCCTGGTCTACGCCATCTCTCCAGCGCAAGCATGGTCTACCACGCTGTCGTCTGCCATAGAATGTACCACAAAGAACTTTCCGAGCAGGTTCCTCTTCGCTCATGCGAGCTAGGTGCCCTGCCCACCGAAGTCTACCGAGCCTAATTTTTGTCACTATATCTGCTTCAAGGTAGATTGCGTACAATTCATGATTGTACCGTCTCCGGAATCGTCCTTCCTCACATATGGGGCCAACAATTCTCCTTAAGACTTTTCTCTCGAACGCGGCTAAGAGGTCAGAGTGCCTTTTGCTAAGCACCCAAGTCTCGGATCCATATGTGAGTACTGGCAGAACCATGGTCCTGTACAGCAGTAGTTTTGAAGTTATGGTGAGATTTCTGGATTTGAAGAGCTTTGACAGACTGTAGTAGGCTCTGTTGGATTTGAGAAGCCGCCCGCGTATTTCTTCTTCTATATTGTTATCGGCTGCTACTATTGACCCAAGGTATTTAAAGGATTGCACCACTTCAAATTCGTGCTCCGCTACCTTGATTGTTTGACCAACTGTTCCTCTCGCATTCGACGCCACCATGTACTTTGTTTTACCTTCACTAATGTGCAGCCCCAGATTTTGTGCCGCCTGCTCGATCTGGATGAAGGAATCGTGTACAGCTTGCTCGGTTCTTCCGATGATGTCGATGTCGTCTGCGTAAGCCAGTATCTGGCTGGACCTGTTGACGATGGTCCCTCTTGTTGCCGTGCCAGAGTCACGGATTGCTTTCTCCAACGCCAGGTTGAAGAGGAGGCAGGCCAAACCATCCCCTTGTCGGAGTCCATTAAAGATGTTGATTGGTCTGGATAGCAATCCGGCTATTTTTACTTGGCTTGTTACGTTGGTCATGGTCAACCTACATGTGACATGTGACATGTGACATGTGACATGTGACATGTGACATGTGACATGTGACATGTGACATGTGACATGTGAAATGTGACATGTGTGACATGTGACATGTTACATGTGACATGTGACATGTGACATGTGACATGTGACATGTGACATGTGACATGTGACATGTGACATGTGACATGTGACATGTGACATGTGACATGTGACATGTGACATGTGACATGTGACATGTGACATGTGACATGTGACATGTGACATGTGACATGTGACATGTGACATGTGACATGTGACATGTGACATGTGACATGTGACATGTGACATGTGACATGTGACATGTGACATGTGACATGTGACATGTGACATGTGACATGTGACATGTGACATGTGACATGTGACATGTGACATGTGACATGTGACATGTGACATGTGACATGTGACATGTGACATGTGACATGTGACATGTGACATGTGACATGTGACATGTGACATGTGACATGTGACATGTGACATGTGACATGTGACATGTGACATGTGACATGTGACATGTGACATGTGACATGTGACATGTGACATGTGACATGTGACATGTGACATGTGACATGTGACATGTGACATGTGACATGTGACATGTGACATGTGACATGTGACATGTGACATGTGACATGTGACATGTGACATGTGACATGTGACATGTGACATGTGACATGTGACATGTGACATGTGACATGTGACATGTGACATGTGACATGTGACATGTGACATGTGACATGTGACATGTGACATTTGACATGTGACATGTGACATGTGACATGTGACATGTGACATGTGACATGTGACATGTGACATGTGACATGTGACATGTGACATGTGACATGTGACATGTGACATGTGACATGTGACATGTGACATGTGACATGTGACATGTGACATGTGACATGTGACATGTGACATGTGACATGTGACATGTGACATGTGACATGTGACATGTGACATGTGACATGTGACATGTGACATGTGTCATGTGACATGTGACATGTGACATGTGACATGTGACATGTGTGACATGTGACATGTGACATGTGACATGTGACATGTGACATATGACATGTGTGACATGTGACATGTGACATGTGACATGTGACATGTGACATGTGACATGTGACATGTGACATGTGACATGTGACATGTGACATGTGACATGTGACATGTGACATGTGACATGTGACATGTGACATGTGACATGTGACATGTGACATGTGACATGTGACATGTGACATGTGACATGTGACATGTGACATGTGACATGTGACATGTGACATGTGACATGTGACATGTGACATGTGACATGTGACATGTGACATGTGACATGTGACATGTGACATGTGACATGTGACATGTGACATGTGACATGTGACATGTGACATGTGACATGTGACATGTGACATGTGACATGTGACATGTGACATGTGACATGTGACATGTGACATGTGACATGTGACATGTGACATGTGACATGTGACATGTGACATGTGACATGTGACATGTGACATGTGACATGTGACATGTGACATGTGACATGTGACATGTGACATGTGACATGTGACATGTGACATGTGACATGTGACATGTGACATGTGACATGTGACATGTGACATGTGACATGTGACATGTGACATGTGACATGTGACATGTGACATGTGACATGTGACATGTGACATGTGACATGTGACATGTGACATGTGACATGTGACATGTGACATGTGACATGTGACATGTGACATGTGACATGTGACATGTGACATGTGACATGTGACATGTGACATGTGACATGTGACATGTGACATGTGACATGTGACATGTGACATGTGACATGTGACATGTGACATGTGACATGTGACATGTGACATGTGACATGTGACATGTGACATGTGACATGTGACATGTGACATGTGACATGTGACATGTGACATGTGACATGTGACATGTGACATGTGACATGTGACATGTGACATGTGACATGTGACATGTGACATGTGACATGTGACATGTGACATGTGACATGTGACATGTGACATGTGACATGTGACATGTGACATGTGACATGTGACATGTGACATGTGACATGTGACATGTGACATGTGACATGTGACATGTGACATGTGACATGTGACATGTGACATGTGACATGTGACATGTGACATGTGACATGTGACATGTGACATGTGACATGTGACATGTGACATGTGACATGTGACATGTGACATGTGACATGTGACATGTGACATGTGACATGTGACATGTGACATGTGACATGTGACATGTGACATGTGACATGTGACATGTGACATGTGACATGTGACATGTGACATGTGACATGTGACATGTGACATGTGACATGTGACATGTGACATGTGACATGTGACATGTGACATGTGACATGTGACATGTGACATGTGACATGTGACATGTGACATGTGACATGTGACATGTGACATGTGACATGTGACATGTGACATGTGACATGTGACATGTGACATGTGACATGTGACATGTGACATGTGACATGTGACATGTGACATGTGACATGTGACATGTGACATGTGACATGTGACATGTGACATGTGACATGTGACATGTGACATGTGACATGTGACATGTGACATGTGACATGTGACATGTGACATGTGACATGTGACATGTGACATGTGACATGTGACATGTGACATGTGACATGTGACATGTGACATGTGACATGTGACATGTGACATGTGACATGTGACATGTGACATGTGACATGTGACATGTGACATGTGACATGTGACATGTGACATGTGACATGTGACATGTGACATGTGACATGTGACATGTGACATGTGACATGTGACATGTGACATGTGACATGTGACATGTGACATGTGACATGTGACATGTGACATGTGACATGTGACATGTGACATGTGACATGTGACATGTGACATGTGACATGTGACATGTGACATGTGACATGTGACATGTGACATGTGACATGTGACATGTGACATGTGACATGTGACATGTGACATGTGACATGTGACATGTGACATGTGACATGTGACATGTGACATGTGTCATGTGACATGTGACATGTGACATGTGACATGTGACATGTGTGACATGTGACATGTGACATGTGACATGTGACATGTGACATGTGACATGTGACATGTGACATGTGACATGTGACATGTGACATGTGACATGTGACATGTGACATGTGACATGTGACATGTGACATGTGACATGTGACATGTGACATGTGACATGTGACATGTGACATGTGACATGTGACATGTGACATGTGACATGTGACATGTGACATGTGACATGTGACATGTGACATGTGACATGTGACATGTGACATGTGACATGTGACATGTGACATGTGACATGTGACATGTGACATGTGACATGTGACATGTGACATGTGACATGTGACATGTGACATGTGACATGTGACATGTGACATGTGACATGTGACATGTGACATGTGACATGTGACATGTGACATGTGACATGTGACATGTGACATGTGACATGTGACATGTGACATGTGACATGTGACATGTGACATGTGACATGTGACATGTGACATGTGACATGTGACATGTGACATGTGACATGTGACATGTGACATGTGACATGTGACATGTGACATGTGACATGTGACATGTGACATGTGACATGTGACATGTGACATGTGACATGTGACATGTGACATGTGACATGTGACATGTGACATGTGACATGTGACATGTGACATGTGACATGTGACATGTGACATGTGACATGTGACATGTGACATGTGACATGTGACATGTGACATGTGACATGTGACATGTGACATGTGACATGTGACATGTGACATGTGACATGTGACATGTGACATGTGACATGTGACATGTGACATGTGACATGTGACATGTGACATGTGACATGTGACATGTGACATGTGACATGTGACATGTGACATGTGACATGTGACATGTGACATGTGACATGTGACATGTGACATGTGACATGTGACATGTGACATGTGACATGTGACATGTGACATGTGACATGTGACATGTGACATGTGACATGTGACTTACATGTGACATGTGACATGTGACATGTGACATGTGACATGTGACATGTGACATGTGACATGTGACATGTGACATGTGACATGTGACATGTGACATGTGACATGTGACATGTGACATGTGACATGTGACATGTGACATGTGACATGTGACATGTGACATGTGACATGTGACATGTGACATGTGACATGTGACATGTGACATGTGACATGTGACATGTGACATGTGACATGTGACATGTGACATGTGACATGTGACATGTGACATGTGACATGTGACATGTGACATGTGACATGTGACATGTGACATGTGACATGTGACATGTGACATGTGACATGTGACATGTGACATGTGACATGTGACATGTGACATGTGACATGTGACATGTGACATGTGACATGTGACATGTGACATGTGACATGTGACATGTGACATGTGACATGTGACATGTGACATGTGACATGTGACATGTGACATGTGACATGTGACATGTGACATGTGACATGTGACATGTGACATGTGACATGTGACATGTGACATGTGACATGTGACATGTGACATGTGACATGTGACATGTGACATGTGACATGTGACATGTGACATGTGACATGTGACATGTGACATGTGACATGTGACATGTGACATGTGACATGTGACATGTGACATGTGACATGTGACATGTGACATGTGACATGTGACATGTGACATGCACATGTGACATGTGACATGTGACATGTGACATGTGACATGTGACATGTGACATGTGACATGTGACATGTGACATGTGACATGTGACATGTGACATGTGACATGTGACATGTGACATGTGACATGTGACATGTGACATGTGACATGTGACATGTGACATGTGACATGTGACATGTGACATGTGACATGTGACATGTGACATGTGACATGTGACATGTGACATGTGACATGTGACATGTGACATGTGACATGTGACATGTGACATGTGACATGTGACATGTGACATGTGACATGTGACATGTGACATGTGACATGTGACATGTGACATGTGACATGTGACATGTGACATGTGACATGTGACATGTGACATGTGACATGTGACATGTGACATGTGACATGTGACATGTGACATGTGACATGTGACATGTGACATGTGACATGTGACATGTGACATGTGACATGTGACATGTGACATGTGACATGTGACATGTGACATGTGACATGTGACATGTGACATGTGACATGTGACATGTGACATGTGACATGTGACATGTGACATGTGACATGTGACATGTGACATGTGACATGTGACATGTGACATGTGACATGTGACATGTGACATGTGACATGTGACATGTGACATGTGACATGTGACATGTGACATGTGACATGTGACATGTGACATGTGACATGTGACATGTGACATGTGACATGTGACATGTGACATGTGACATGTGACATGTGACATGTGACATGTGACATGTGACATGTGACATGTGACATGTGACATGTGACATGTGACATGTGACATGTGACATGTGACATGTGACATGTGACATGTGACATGTGACATGTGACATGTGACATGTGACATGTGACATGTGACATGTGACATGTGACATGTGACATGTGACATGTGACATGTGACATGTGACATGTGACATGTGACATGTGACATGTGACATGTGACATGTGACATGTGACATGTGACATGTGACATGTGACATGTGACATGTGACATGTGACATGTGACATGTGACATGTGACATGTGACATGTGACATGTGACATGTGACATGTGACATGTGACATGTGACATGTGACATGTGACATGTGACATGTGACATGTGACATGTGACATGTGACATGTGACATGTGACATGTGACATGTGACATGTGACATGTGACATGTGACATGTGACATGTGACATGTGACATGTGACATGTGACATGTGACATGTGACATGTGACATGTGACATGTGACATGTGACATGTGACATGTGACATGTGACATGTGACATGTGACATGTGACATGTGACATGTGACATGTGACATGTGACATGTGACATGTGACATGTGACATGTGACATGTGACATGTGACATGTGACATGTGACATGTGACATGTGACATGTGACATGTGACATGTGACATGTGACATGTGACATGTGACATGTGACATGTGACATGTGACATGTGACATGTGACATGTGACATGTGACATGTGACATGTGACATGTGACATGTGACATGTGACATGTGACATGTGACATGTGACATGTGACATGTGACATGTGACATGTGACATGTGACATGTGACATGTGACATGTGACATGTGACATGTGACATGTGACATGTGACATGTGACATGTGACATGTGACATGTGACATGTGACATGTGACATGTGACATGTGACATGTGACATGTGACATGTGACATGTGACATGTGACATGTGACATGTGACATGTGACATGTGACATGTGACATGTGACATGTGACATGTGACATGTGACATGTGACATGTGACATGTGACATGTGACATGTGACATGTGACATGTGACATGTGACATGTGACATGTGACATGTGACATGTGACATGTGACATGTGACATGTGACATGTGACATGTGACATGTGACATGTGACATGTGACATGTGACATGTGACATGTGACATGTGACATGTGACATGTGACATGTGACATGTGACATGTGACATGTGACATGTGACATGTGACATGTGACATGTGACATGTGACATGTGACATGTGACATGTGACATGTGACATGTGACATGTGACATGTGACATGTGACATGTGACATGTGACATGTGACATGTGACATGTGACATGTGACATGTGACATGTGACATGTGACATGTGACATGTGACATGTGACATGTGACATGTGACATGTGACATGTGACATGTGACATGTGACATGTGACATGTGACATGTGACATGTGACATGTGACATGTGACATGTGACATGTGACATGTGACATGTGACATGTGACATGTGACATGTGACATGTGACATGTGACATGTGACATGTGACATGTGACATGTGACATGTGACATGTGACATGTGACATGTGACATGTGACATGTGACATGTGACATGTGACATGTGACATGTGACATGTGACATGTGACATGTGACATGTGACATGTGACATGTGACATGTGACATGTGACATGTGACATGTGACATGTGACATGTGACATGTGACATGTGACATGTGACATGTGACATGTGACATGTGACATGTGACATGTGACATGTGACATGTGACATGTGACATGTGACATGTGACATGTGACATGTGACATGTGACATGTGACATGTGACATGTGACATGTGACATGTGACATGTGACATGTGACATGTGACATGTGACATGTGACATGTGACATGTGACATGTGACATGTGACATGTGACATGTGACATGTGACATGTGACATGTGACATGTGACATGTGACATGTGACATGTGACATGTGACATGTGACATGTGACATGTGACATGTGACATGTGACATGTGACATGTGACATGTGACATGTGACATGTGACATGTGACATGTGACATGTGACATGTGACATGTGACATGTGACATGTGACATGTGACATGTGACATGTGACATGTGACATGTGACATGTGACATGTGACATGTGACATGTGACATGTGACATGTGACATGTGACATGTGACATGTGACATGTGACATGTGACATGTGACATGTGACATGTGACATGTGACATGTGACATGTGACATGTGACATGTGACATGTGACATGTGACATGTGACATGTGACATGTGACATGTGACATGTGACATGTGACATGTGACATGTGACATGTGACATGTGACATGTGACATGTGACATGTGACATGTGACATGTGACATGTGACATGTGACATGTGACATGTGACATGTGACATGTGACATGTGACATGTGACATGTGACATGTGACATGTGACATGTGACATGTGACATGTGACATGTGACATGTGACATGTGACATGTGACATGTGACATGTGACATGTGACATGTGACATGTGACATGTGACATGTGACATGTGACATGTGACATGTGACATGTGACATGTGACATGTGACATGTGACATGTGACATGTCACATGTCACATGTCACATGTCACATGTCACATGTGACATGTCACATGTCACATGTCACATGTCACATGTCACATGTCACATGTCACATGTCACATGTCACATGTCACATGTCACATGTCACATGTCACATGTCACATGTCACATGTCACATGTCACATGTCACATGTCACATGTCACATGTCACATGTCACATGTCACATGTCACATGTCACATGTCACATGTCACATGTCACATGTCACATGTCACATGTCACATGTCACATGTCACATGTCACATGTCACATGTCACATGTCACATGTCACATGTCACATGTCACATGTCACATGTCACATGTCACATGTCACATGTCACATGTCACATGTCACATGTCACATGTCACATGTCACATGTCACATGTCACATGTCACATGTCACATGTCACATGTCACATGTCACATGTCACATGTCACATGTCACATGTCACATGTCACATGTCACATGTCACATGTCACATGTCACATGTCACATGTCACATGTCACATGTCACATGTCACATGTCACATGTCACATGTCACATGTCACATGTCACATGTCACATGTCACATGTCACATGTCACATGTCACATGTCACATGTCACATGTCACATGTCACATGTCACATGTCACATGTCACATGTCACATGTCACATGTCACATGTCACATGTCACATGTCACATGTCACATGTCACATGTCACATGTCACATGTCACATGTCACATGTCACATGTCACATGTCACATGTCACATGTCACATGTCACATGTCACATGTCACATGTCACATGTCACATGTCACATGTCACATGTCACATGTCACATGTCACATGTCACATGTCACATGTCACATGTCACATGTCACATGTCACATGTCACATGTCACATGTCACATGTCACATGTCACATGTCACATGTCACATGTCACATGTCACATGTCACATGTCACATGTCACATGTCACATGTCACATGTCACATGTCACATGTCACATGTCACATGTCACATGTCACATGTCACATGTCACATGTCACATGTCACATGTCACATGTCACATGTCACATGTCACATGTCACATGTCACATGTCACATGTCACATGTCACATGTCACATGTCACATGTCACATGTCACATGTCACATGTCACATGTCACATGTCACATGTCACATGTCACATGTCACATGTCACATGTCACATGTCACATGTCACATGTCACATGTCACATGTCACATGTCACATGTCACATGTCACATGTCACATGTCACATGTCACATGTCACATGTCACATGTCACATGTCACATGTCACATGTCACATGTCACATGTCACATGTCACATGTCACATGTCACATGTCACATGTCACATGTCACATGTCACATGTCACATGTCACATGTCACATGTCACATGTCACATGTCACATGTCACATGTCACATGTCACATGTCACATGTCACATGTCACATGTCACATGTCACATGTCACATGTCACATGTCACATGTCACATGTCACATGTCACATGTCACATGTCACATGTCACATGTCACATGTCACATGTCACATGTCACATGTCACATGTCACATGTCACATGTCACATGTCACATGTCACATGTCACATGTCACATGTCACATGTCACATGTCACATGTCACATGTCACATGTCACATGTCACATGTCACATGTCACATGTCACATGTCACATGTCACATGTCACATGTCACATGTCACATGTCACATGTCACATGTCACATGTCACATGTCACATGTCACATGTCACATGTCACATGTCACATGTCACATGTCACATGTCACATGTCACATGTCACATGTCACATGTCACATGTCACATGTCACATGTCACATGTCACATGTCACATGTCACATGTCACATGTCACATGTCACATGTCACATGTCACATGTCACATGTCACATGTCACATGTCACATGTCACATGTCACATGTCACATGTCACATGTCACATGTCACATGTCACATGTCACATGTCACATGTCACATGTCACATGTCACATGTCACATGTCACATGTCACATGTCACATGTCACATGTCACATGTCACATGTCACATGTCACATGTCACATGTCACATGTCACATGTCACATGTCACATGTCACATGTCACATGTCACATGTCACATGTCACATGTCACATGTCACATGTCACATGTCACATGTCACATGTCACATGTCACATGTCACATGTCACATGTCACATGTCACATGTCACATGTCACATGTCACATGTCACATGTCACATGTCACATGTCACATGTCACATGTCACATGTCACATGTCACATGTCACATGTCACATGTCACATGTCACATGTCACATGTCACATGTCACATGTCACATGTCACATGTCACATGTCACATGTCACATGTCACATGTCACATGTCACATGTCACATGTCACATGTCACATGTCACATGTCACATGTCACATGTCACATGTCACATGTCACATGTCACATGTCACATGTCACATGTCACATGTCACATGTCACATGTCACATGTCACATGTCACATGTCACATGTCACATGTCACATGTCACATGTCACATGTCACATGTCACATGTCACATGTCACATGTCACATGTCACATGTCACATGTCACATGTCACATGTCACATGTCACATGTCACATGTCACATGTCACATGTCACATGTCACATGTCACATGTCACATGTCACATGTCACATGTCACATGTCACATGTCACATGTCACATGTCACATGTCACATGTCACATGTCACATGTCACATGTCACATGTCACATGTCACATGTCACATGTCACATGTCACATGTCACATGTCACATGTCACATGTCACATGTCACATGTCACATGTCACATGTCACATGTCACATGTCACATGTCACATGTCACATGTCACATGTCACATGTCACATGTCACATGTCACATGTCACATGTCACATGTCACATGTCACATGTCACATGTCACATGTCACATGTCACATGTCACATGTCACATGTCACATGTCACATGTCACATGTCACATGTCACATGTCACATGTCACATGTCACATGTCACATGTCACATGTCACATGTCACATGTCACATGTCACATGTCACATGTCACATGTCACATGTCACATGTCACATGTCACATGTCACATGTCACATGTCACATGTCACATGTCACATGTCACATGTCACATGTCACATGTCACATGTCACATGTCACATGTCACATGTCACATGTCACATGTCACATGTCACATGTCACATGTCACATGTCACATGTCACATGTCACATGTCACATGTCACATGTCACATGTCACATGTCACATGTCACATGTCACATGTCACATGTCACATGTCACATGTCACATGTCACATGTCACATGTCACATGTCACATGTCACATGTCACATGTCACATGTCACATGTCACATGTCACATGTCACATGTCACATGTCACATGTCACATGTCACATGTCACATGTCACATGTCACATGTCACATGTCACATGTCACATGTCACATGTCACATGTCACATGTCACATGTCACATGTCACATGTCACATGTCACATGTCACATGTCACATGTCACATGTCACATGTCACATGTCACATGTCACATGTCACATGTCACATGTCACATGTCACATGTCACATGTCACATGTCACATGTCACATGTCACATGTCACATGTCACATGTCACATGTCACATGTCACATGTCACATGTCACATGTCACATGTCACATGTCACATGTCACATGTCACATGTCACATGTCACATGTCACATGTCACATGTCACATGTCACATGTCACATGTCACATGTCACATGTCACATGTCACATGTCACATGTCACATGTCACATGTCACATGTCACATGTCACATGTCACATGTCACATGTCACATGTCACATGTCACATGTCACATGTCACATGTCACATGTCACATGTCACATGTCACATGTCACATGTCACATGTCACATGTCACATGTCACATGTCACATGTCACATGTCACATGTCACATGTCACATGTCACATGTCACATGTCACATGTCACATGTCACATGTCACATGTCACATGTCACATGTCACATGTCACATGTCACATGTCACATGTCACATGTCACATGTCACATGTCACATGTCACATGTCACATGTCACATGTCACATGTCACATGTCACATGTCACATGTCACATGTCACATGTCACATGTCACATGTCACATGTCACATGTCACATGTCACATGTCACATGTCACATGTCACATGTCACATGTCACATGTCACATGTCACATGTCACATGTCACATGTCACATGTCACATGTCACATGTCACATGTCACATGTCACATGTCACATGTCACATGTCACATGTCACATGTCACATGTCACATGTCACATGTCACATGTCACATGTCACATGTCACATGTCACATGTCACATGTCACATGTCACATGTCACATGTCACATGTCACATGTCACATGTCACATGTCACATGTCACATGTCACATGTCACATGTCACATGTCACATGTCACATGTCACATGTCACATGTCACATGTCACATGTCACATGTCACATGTCACATGTCACATGTCACATGTCACATGTCACATGTCACATGTCACATGTCACATGTCACATGTCACATGTCACATGTCACATGTCACATGTCACATGTCACATGTCACATGTCACATGTCACATGTCACATGTCACATGTCACATGTCACATGTCACATGTCACATGTCACATGTCACATGTCACATGTCACATGTCACATGTCACATGTCACATGTCACATGTCACATGTCACATGTCACATGTCACATGTCACATGTCACATGTCACATGTCACATGTCACATGTCACATGTCACATGTCACATGTCACATGTCACATGTCACATGTCACATGTCACATGTCACATGTCACATGTCACATGTCACATGTCACATGTCACATGTCACATGTCACATGTCACATGTCACATGTCACATGTCACATGTCACATGTCACATGTCACATGTCACATGTCACATGTCACATGTCACATGTCACATGTCACATGTCACATGTCACATGTCACATGTCACATGTCACATGTCACATGTCACATGTCACATGTCACATGTCACATGTCACATGTCACATGTCACATGTCACATGTCACATGTCACATGTCACATGTCACATGTCACATGTCACATGTCACATGTCACATGTCACATGTCACATGTCACATGTCACATGTCACATGTCACATGTCACATGTCACATGTCACATGTCACATGTCACATGTCACATGTCACATGTCACATGTCACATGTCACATGTCACATGTCACATGTCACATGTCACATGTCACATGTCACATGTCACATGTCACATGTCACATGTCACATGTCACATGTCACATGTCACATGTCACATGTCACATGTCACATGTCACATGTCACATGTCACATGTCACATGTCACATGTCACATGTCACATGTCACATGTCACATGTCACATGTCACATGTCACATGTCACATGTCACATGTCACATGTCACATGTCACATGTCACATGTCACATGTCACATGTCACATGTCACATGTCACATGTCACATGTCACATGTCACATGTCACATGTCACATGTCACATGTCACATGTCACATGTCACATGTCACATGTCACATGTCACATGTCACATGTCACATGTCACATGTCACATGTCACATGTCACATGTCACATGTCACATGTCACATGTCACATGTCACATGTCACATGTCACATGTCACATGTCACATGTCACATGTCACATGTCACATGTCACATGTCACATGTCACATGTCACATGTCACATGTCACATGTCACATGTCACATGTCACATGTCACATGTCACATGTCACATGTCACATGTCACATGTCACATGTCACATGTCACATGTCACATGTCACATGTCACATGTCACATGTCACATGTCACATGTCACATGTCACATGTCACATGTCACATGTCACATGTCACATGTCACATGTCACATGTCACATGTCACATGTCACATGTCACATGTCACATGTCACATGTCACATGTCACATGTCACATGTCACATGTCACATGTCACATGTCACATGTCACATGTCACATGTCACATGTCACATGTCACATGTCACATGTCACATGTCACATGTCACATGTCACATGTCACATGTCACATGTCACATGTCACATGTCACATGTCACATGTCACATGTCACATGTCACATGTCACATGTCACATGTCACATGTCACATGTCACATGTCACATGTCACATGTCACATGTCACATGTCACATGTCACATGTCACATGTCACATGTCACATGTCACATGTCACATGTCACATGTCACATGTCACATGTCACATGTCACATGTCACATGTCACATGTCACATGTCACATGTCACATGTCACATGTCACATGTCACATGTCACATGTCACATGTCACATGTCACATGTCACATGTCACATGTCACATGTCACATGTCACATGTCACATGTCACATGTCACATGTCACATGTCACATGTCACATGTCACATGTCACATGTCACATGTCACATGTCACATGTCACATGTCACATGTCACATGTCACATGTCACATGTCACATGTCACATGTCACATGTCACATGTCACATGTCACATGTCACATGTCACATGTCACATGTCACATGTCACATGTCACATGTCACATGTCACATGTCACATGTCACATGTCACATGTCACATGTCACATGTCACATGTCACATGTCACATGTCACATGTCACATGTCACATGTCACATGTCACATGTCACATGTCACATGTCACATGTCACATGTCACATGTCACATGTCACATGTCACATGTCACATGTCACATGTCACATGTCACATGTCACATGTCACATGTCACATGTCACATGTCACATGTCACATGTCACATGTCACATGTCACATGTCACATGTCACATGTCACATGTCACATGTCACATGTCACATGTCACATGTCACATGTCACATGTCACATGTCACATGTCACATGTCACATGTCACATGTCACATGTCACATGTCACATGTCACATGTCACATGTCACATGTCACATGTCACATGTCACATGTCACATGTCACATGTCACATGTCACATGTCACATGTCACATGTCACATGTCACATGTCACATGTCACATGTCACATGTCACATGTCACATGTCACATGTCACATGTCACATGTCACATGTCACATGTCACATGTCACATGTCACATGTCACATGTCACATGTCACATGTCACATGTCACATGTCACATGTCACATGTCACATGTCACATGTCACATGTCACATGTCACATGTCACATGTCACATGTCACATGTCACATGTCACATGTCACATGTCACATGTCACATGTCACATGTCACATGTCACATGTCACATGTCACATGTCACATGTCACATGTCACATGTCACATGTCACATGTCACATGTCACATGTCACATGTCACATGTCACATGTCACATGTCACATGTCACATGTCACATGTCACATGTCACATGTCACATGTCACATGTCACATGTCACATGTCACATGTCACATGTCACATGTCACATGTCACATGTCACATGTCACATGTCACATGTCACATGTCACATGTCACATGTCACATGTCACATGTCACATGTCACATGTCACATGTCACATGTCACATGTCACATGTCACATGTCACATGTCACATGTCACATGTCACATGTCACATGTCACATGTCACATGTCACATGTCACATGTCACATGTCACATGTCACATGTCACATGTCACATGTCACATGTCACATGTCACATGTCACATGTCACATGTCACATGTCACATGTCACATGTCACATGTCACATGTCACATGTCACATGTCACATGTCACATGTCACATGTCACATGTCACATGTCACATGTCACATGTCACATGTCACATGTCACATGTCACATGTCACATGTCACATGTCACATGTCACATGTCACATGTCACATGTCACATGTCACATGTCACATGTCACATGTCACATGTCACATGTCACATGTCACATGTCACATGTCACATGTCACATGTCACATGTCACATGTCACATGTCACATGTCACATGTCACATGTCACATGTCACATGTCACATGTCACATGTCACATGTCACATGTCACATGTCACATGTCACATGTCACATGTCACATGTCACATGTCACATGTCACATGTCACATGTCACATGTCACATGTCACATGTCACATGTCACATGTCACATGTCACATGTCACATGTCACATGTCACATGTCACATGTCACATGTCACATGTCACATGTCACATGTCACATGTCACATGTCACATGTCACATGTCACATGTCACATGTCACATGTCCCATGTCACATGTCCCATGTCACATGTCCCATGTCACATGTCCCATGTCACATGTCCCATGTCACATGTCCCATGTCCCATGTCACATGTCCCATGTCACATGTCCCATGTCACATGTCCCATGTCACATGTCACATGTCACATGTCACATGTCACATGTCACATGTCACATGTCACATGTCACATGTCACATGTCACATGTCACATGTCACATGTCACATGTCACATGTCACATGTCACATGTCACATGTCACATGTCACATGTCACATGTCACATGTCACATGTCACATGTCACATGTCACATGTCACATGTCACATGTCACATGTCACATGTCACATGTCACATGTCACATGTCACATGTCACATGTCACATGTCACATGTCACATGTCACATGTCACATGTCACATGTCACATGTCACATGTCACATGTCACATGTCACATGTCACATGTCACATGTCACATGTCACATGTCACATGTCACATGTCACATGTCACATGTCACATGTCACATGTCACATGTCACATGTCACATGTCACATGTCACATGTCACATGTCACATGTCACATGTCACATGTCACATGTCACATGTCACATGTCACATGTCACATGTCACATGTCACATGTCACATGTCACATGTCACATGTCACATGTCACATGTCACATGTCACATGTCACATGTCACATGTCACATGTCACATGTCACATGTCACATGTCACATGTCACATGTCACATGTCACATGTCACATGTCACATGTCACATGTCACATGTCACATGTCACATGTCACATGTCACATGTCACATGTCACATGTCACATGTCACATGTCACATGTCACATGTCACATGTCACATGTCACATGTCACATGTCACATGTCACATGTCACATGTCACATGTCACATGTCACATGTCACATGTCACATGTCACATGTCACATGTCACATGTCACATGTCACATGTCACATGTCACATGTCACATGTCACATGTCACATGTCACATGTCACATGTCACATGTCACATGTCACATGTCACATGTCACATGTCACATGTCACATGTCACATGTCACATGTCACATGTCACATGTCACATGTCACATGTCACATGTCACATGTCACATGTCACATGTCACATGTCACATGTCACATGTCACATGTCACATGTCACATGTCACATGTCACATGTCACATGTCACATGTCACATGTCACATGTCACATGTCACATGTCACATGTCACATGTCACATGTCACATGTCACATGTCACATGTCACATGTCACATGTCACATGTCACATGTCACATGTCACATGTCACATGTCACATGTCACATGTCACATGTCACATGTCACATGTCACATGTCACATGTCACATGTCACATGTCACATGTCACATGTCACATGTCACATGTCACATGTCACATGTCACATGTCACATGTCACATGTCACATGTCACATGTCACATGTCACATGTCACATGTCACATGTCACATGTCACATGTCACATGTCACATGTCACATGTCACATGTCACATGTCACATGTCACATGTCACATGTCACATGTCACATGTCACATGTCACATGTCACATGTCACATGTCACATGTCACATGTCACATGTCACATGTCACATGTCACATGTCACATGTCACATGTCACATGTCACATGTCACATGTCACATGTCACATGTCACATGTCACATGTCACATGTCACATGTCACATGTCACATGTCACATGTCACATGTCACATGTCACATGTCACATGTCACATGTCACATGTCACATGTCACATGTCACATGTCACATGTCACATGTCACATGTCACATGTCACATGTCACATGTCACATGTCACATGTCACATGTCACATGTCACATGTCACATGTCACATGTCACATGTCACATGTCACATGTCACATGTCACATGTCACATGTCACATGTCACATGTCACATGTCACATGTCACATGTCACATGTCACATGTCACATGTCACATGTCACATGTCACATGTCACATGTCACATGTCACATGTCACATGTCACATGTCACATGTCACATGTCACATGTCACATGTCACATGTCACATGTCACATGTCACATGTCACATGTCACATGTCACATGTCACATGTCACATGTCACATGTCACATGTCACATGTCACATGTCACATGTCACATGTCACATGTCACATGTCACATGTCACATGTCACATGTCACATGTCACATGTCACATGTCACATGTCACATGTCACATGTCACATGTCACATGTCACATGTCACATGTCACATGTCACATGTCACATGTCACATGTCACATGTCACATGTCACATGTCACATGTCACATGTCACATGTCACATGTCACATGTCACATGTCACATGTCACATGTCACATGTCACATGTCACATGTCACATGTCACATGTCACATGTCACATGTCACATGTCACATGTCACATGTCACATGTCACATGTCACATGTCACATGTCACATGTCACATGTCACATGTCACATGTCACATGTCACATGTCACATGTCACATGTCACATGTCACATGTCACATGTCACATGTCACATGTCACATGTCACATGTCACATGTCACATGTCACATGTCACATGTCACATGTCACATGTCACATGTCACATGTCACATGTCACATGTCACATGTCACATGTCACATGTCACATGTCACATGTCACATGTCACATGTCACATGTCACATGTCACATGTCACATGTCACATGTCACATGTCACATGTCACATGTCACATGTCACATGTCACATGTCACATGTCACATGTCACATGTCACATGTCACATGTCACATGTCACATGTCACATGTCACATGTCACATGTCACATGTCACATGTCACATGTCACATGTCACATGTCACATGTCACATGTCACATGTCACATGTCACATGTCACATGTCACATGTCACATGTCACATGTCACATGTCACATGTCACATGTCACATGTCACATGTCACATGTCACATGTCACATGTCACATGTCACATGTCACATGTCACATGTCACATGTCACATGTCACATGTCACATGTCACATGTCACATGTCACATGTCACATGTCACATGTCACATGTCACATGTCACATGTCACATGTCACATGTCACATGTCACATGTCACATGTCACATGTCACATGTCACATGTCACATGTCACATGTCACATGTCACATGTCACATGTCACATGTCACATGTCACATGTCACATGTCACATGTCACATGTCACATGTCACATGTCACATGTCACATGTCACATGTCACATGTCACATGTCACATGTCACATGTCACATGTCACATGTCACATGTCACATGTCACATGTCACATGTCACATGTCACATGTCACATGTCACATGTCACATGTCACATGTCACATGTCACATGTCACATGTCACATGTCACATGTCACATGTCACATGTCACATGTCACATGTCACATGTCACATGTCACATGTCACATGTCACATGTCACATGTCACATGTCACATGTCACATGTCACATGTCACATGTCACATGTCACATGTCACATGTCACATGTCACATGTCACATGTCACATGTCACATGTCACATGTCACATGTCACATGTCACATGTCACATGTCACATGTCACATGTCACATGTCACATGTCACATGTCACATGTCACATGTCACATGTCACATGTCACATGTCACATGTCACATGTCACATGTCACATGTCACATGTCACATGTCACATGTCACATGTCACATGTCACATGTCACATGTCACATGTCACATGTCACATGTCACATGTCACATGTCACATGTCACATGTCACATGTCACATGTCACATGTCACATGTCACATGTCACATGTCACATGTCACATGTCACATGTCACATGTCACATGTCACATGTCACATGTCACATGTCACATGTCACATGTCACATGTCACATGTCACATGTCACATGTCACATGTCACATGTCACATGTCACATGTCACATGTCACATGTCACATGTCACATGTCACATGTCACATGTCACATGTCACATGTCACATGTCACATGTCACATGTCACATGTCACATGTCACATGTCACATGTCACATGTCACATGTCACATGTCACATGTCACATGTCACATGTCACATGTCACATGTCACATGTCACATGTCACATGTCACATGTCACATGTCACATGTCACATGTCACATGTCACATGTCACATGTCACATGTCACATGTCACATGTCACATGTCACATGTCACATGTCACATGTCACATGTCACATGTCACATGTCACATGTCACATGTCACATGTCACATGTCACATGTCACATGTCACATGTCACATGTCACATGTCACATGTCACATGTCACATGTCACATGTCACATGTCACATGTCACATGTCACATGTCACATGTCACATGTCACATGTCACATGTCACATGTCACATGTCACATGTCACATGTCACATGTCACATGTCACATGTCACATGTCACATGTCACATGTCACATGTCACATGTCACATGTCACATGTCACATGTCACATGTCACATGTCACATGTCACATGTCACATGTCACATGTCACATGTCACATGTCACATGTCACATGTCACATGTCACATGTCACATGTCACATGTCACATGTCACATGTCACATGTCACATGTCACATGTCACATGTCACATGTCACATGTCACATGTCACATGTCACATGTCACATGTCACATGTCACATGTCACATGTCACATGTCACATGTCACATGTCACATGTCACATGTCACATGTCACATGTCACATGTCACATGTCACATGTCACATGTCACATGTCACATGTCACATGTCACATGTCACATGTCACATGTCACATGTCACATGTCACATGTCACATGTCACATGTCACATGTCACATGTCACATGTCACATGTCACATGTCACATGTCACATGTCACATGTCACATGTCACATGTCACATGTCACATGTCACATGTCACATGTCACATGTCACATGTCACATGTCACATGTCACATGTCACATGTCACATGTCACATGTCACATGTCACATGTCACATGTCACATGTCACATGTCACATGTCACATGTCACATGTCACATGTCACATGTCACATGTCACATGTCACATGTCACATGTCACATGTCACATGTCACATGTCACATGTCACATGTCACATGTCACATGTCACATGTCACATGTCACATGTCACATGTCACATGTCACATGTCACATGTCACATGTCACATGTCACATGTCACATGTCACATGTCACATGTCACATGTCACATGTCACATGTCACATGTCACATGTCACATGTCACATGTCACATGTCACATGTCACATGTCACATGTCACATGTCACATGTCACATGTCACATGTCACATGTCACATGTCACATGTCACATGTCACATGTCACATGTCACATGTCACATGTCACATGTCACATGTCACATGTCACATGTCACATGTCACATGTCACATGTCACATGTCACATGTCACATGTCACATGTCACATGTCACATGTCACATGTCACATGTCACATGTCACATGTCACATGTCACATGTCACATGTCACATGTCACATGTCACATGTCACATGTCACATGTCACATGTCACATGTCACATGTCACATGTCACATGTCACATGTCACATGTCACATGTCACATGTCACATGTCACATGTCACATGTCACATGTCACATGTCACATGTCACATGTCACATGTCACATGTCACATGTCACATGTCACATGTCACATGTCACATGTCACATGTCACATGTCACATGTCACATGTCACATGTCACATGTCACATGTCACATGTCACATGTCACATGTCACATGTCACATGTCACATGTCACATGTCACATGTCACATGTCACATGTCACATGTCACATGTCACATGTCACATGTCACATGTCACATGTCACATGTCACATGTCACATGTCACATGTCACATGTCACATGTCACATGTCACATGTCACATGTCACATGTCACATGTCACATGTCACATGTCACATGTCACATGTCACATGTCACATGTCACATGTCACATGTCACATGTCACATGTCACATGTCACATGTCACATGTCACATGTCACATGTCACATGTCACATGTCACATGTCACATGTCACATGTCACATGTCACATGTCACATGTCACATGTCACATGTCACATGTCACATGTCACATGTCACATGTCACATGTCACATGTCACATGTCACATGTCACATGTCACATGTCACATGTCACATGTCACATGTCACATGTCACATGTCACATGTCACATGTCACATGTCACATGTCACATGTCACATGTCACATGTCACATGTCACATGTCACATGTCACATGTCACATGTCACATGTCACATGTCACATGTCACATGTCACATGTCACATGTCACATGTCACATGTCACATGTCACATGTCACATGTCACATGTCACATGTCACATGTCACATGTCACATGTCACATGTCACATGTCACATGTCACATGTCACATGTCACATGTCACATGTCACATGTCACATGTCACATGTCACATGTCACATGTCACATGTCACATGTCACATGTCACATGTCACATGTCACATGTCACATGTCACATGTCACATGTCACATGTCACATGTCACATGTCACATGTCACATGTCACATGTCACATGTCACATGTCACATGTCACATGTCACATGTCACATGTCACATGTCACATGTCACATGTCACATGTCACATGTCACATGTCACATGTCACATGTCACATGTCACATGTCACATGTCACATGTCACATGTCACATGTCACATGTCACATGTCACATGTCACATGTCACATGTCACATGTCACATGTCACATGTCACATGTCACATGTCACATGTCACATGTCACATGTCACATGTCACATGTCACATGTCACATGTCACATGTCACATGTCACATGTCACATGTCACATGTCACATGTCACATGTCACATGTCACATGTCACATGTCACATGTCACATGTCACATGTCACATGTCACATGTCACATGTCACATGTCACATGTCACATGTCACATGTCACATGTCACATGTCACATGTCACATGTCACATGTCACATGTCACATGTCACATGTCACATGTCACATGTCACATGTCACATGTCACATGTCACATGTCACATGTCACATGTCACATGTCACATGTCACATGTCACATGTCACATGTCACATGTCACATGTCACATGTCACATGTCACATGTCACATGTCACATGTCACATGTCACATGTCACATGTCACATGTCACATGTCACATGTCACATGTCACATGTCACATGTCACATGTCACATGTCACATGTCACATGTCACATGTCACATGTCACATGTCACATGTCACATGTCACATGTCACATGTCACATGTCACATGTCACATGTCACATGTCACATGTCACATGTCACATGTCACATGTCACATGTCACATGTCACATGTCACATGTCACATGTCACATGTCACATGTCACATGTCACATGTCACATGTCACATGTCACATGTCACATGTCACATGTCACATGTCACATGTCACATGTCACATGTCACATGTCACATGTCACATGTCACATGTCACATGTCACATGTCACATGTCACATGTCACATGTCACATGTCACATGTCACATGTCACATGTCACATGTCACATGTCACATGTCACATGTCACATGTCACATGTCACATGTCACATGTCACATGTCACATGTCACATGTCACATGTCACATGTCACATGTCACATGTCACATGTCACATGTCACATGTCACATGTCACATGTCACATGTCACATGTCACATGTCACATGTCACATGTCACATGTCACATGTCACATGTCACATGTCACATGTCACATGTCACATGTCACATGTCACATGTCACATGTCACATGTCACATGTCACATGTCACATGTCACATGTCACATGTCACATGTCACATGTCACATGTCACATGTCACATGTCACATGTCACATGTCACATGTCACATGTCACATGTCACATGTCACATGTCACATGTCACATGTCACATGTCACATGTCACATGTCACATGTCACATGTCACATGTCACATGTCACATGTCACATGTCACATGTCACATGTCACATGTCACATGTCACATGTCACATGTCACATGTCACATGTCACATGTCACATGTCACATGTCACATGTCACATGTCACATGTCACATGTCACATGTCACATGTCACATGTCACATGTCACATGTCACATGTCACATGTCACATGTCACATGTCACATGTCACATGTCACATGTCACATGTCACATGTCACATGTCACATGTCACATGTCACATGTCACATGTCACATGTCACATGTCACATGTCACATGTCACATGTCACATGTCACATGTCACATGTCACATGTCACATGTCACATGTCACATGTCACATGTCACATGTCACATGTCACATGTCACATGTCACATGTCACATGTCACATGTCACATGTCACATGTCACATGTCACATGTCACATGTCACATGTCACATGTCACATGTCACATGTCACATGTCACATGTCACATGTCACATGTCACATGTCACATGTCACATGTCACATGTCACATGTCACATGTCACATGTCACATGTCACATGTCACATGTCACATGTCACATGTCACATGTCACATGTCACATGTCACATGTCACATGTCACATGTCACATGTCACATGTCACATGTCACATGTCACATGTCACATGTCACATGTCACATGTCACATGTCGGATGTCACATGTCACATTTGATTGGTCTGGATAGCAATCCGGCTATTTTTACTTGGCTTGTTACGTTGGTCATGGTCAACCTACATGTGACATGTGACATGTGACATGTGACATGTGACATGTGACATGTGACATGTGACATGTGACATGTGACATGTGAAATGTGACATGTGTGACATGTGACATGTTACATGTGACATGTGACATGTGACATGTGACATGTGACATGTGACATGTGACATGTGACATGTGACATGTGACATGTGACATGTGACATGTGACATGTGACATGTGACATGTGACATGTGACATGTGACATGTGACATGTGACATGTGACATGTGACATGTGACATGTGACATGTGACATGTGACATGTGACATGTGACATGTGACATGTGACATGTGACATGTGACATGTGACATGTGACATGTGACATGTGACATGTGACATGTGACATGTGACATGTGACATGTGACATGTGACATGTGACATGTGACATGTGACATGTGACATGTGACATGTGACATGTGACATGTGACATGTGACATGTGACATGTGACATGTGACATGTGACATGTGACATGTGACATGTGACATGTGACATGTGACATGTGACATGTGACATGTGACATGTGACATGTGACATGTGACATGTGACATGTGACATGTGACATGTGACATGTGACATGTGACATGTGACATGTGACATGTGACATGTGACATGTGACATGTGACATGTGACATGTGACATGTGACATGTGACATGTGACATGTGACATGTGACATGTGACATGTGACATGTGACATGTGACATGTGACATGTGACATGTGACATGTGACATGTGACATGTGACATGTGACATGTGACATGTGACATGTGACATGTGACATGTGACATGTGACATGTGACATGTGACATGTGACATGTGACATGTGACATGTGACATGTGACATGTGACATGTGACATGTGACATGTGACATGTGACATGTGACATGTGACATGTGACATGTGACATGTGACATGTGACATGTGACATGTGACATGTGACATGTGACATGTGACATGTGACATGTGACATGTGACATGTGACATGTGACATGTGACATGTGACATGTGACATGTGACATGTGACATGTGACATGTGACATGTGACATGTGACATGTGACATGTGACATGTGACATGTGACATGTGACATGTGACATGTGACATGTGACATGTGACATGTGACATGTGACATGTGACATGTGACATGTGACATGTGACATGTGACATGTGACATGTGACATGTGACATGTGACATGTGACATGTGACATGTGACATGTGACATGTGACATGTGACATGTGACATGTGACATGTGACATGTGACATGTGACATGTGACATGTGACATGTGACATGTGACATGTGACATGTGACATGTGACATGTGACATGTGACATGTGACATGTGACATGTGACATGTGACATGTGACATGTGACATGTGACATGTGACATGTGACATGTGACATGTGACATGTGACATGTGACATGTGACATGTGACATGTGACATGTGACATGTGACATGTGACATGTGACATGTGACATGTGACATGTGACATGTGACATGTGACATGTGACATGTGACATGTGACATGTGACATGTGACATGTGACATGTGACATGTGACATGTGACATGTGACATGTGACATGTGACATGTGACATGTGACATGTGACATGTGACATGTGACATGTGACATGTGACATGTGACATGTGACATGTGACATGTGACATGTGACATGTGACATGTGACATGTGACATGTGACATGTGACATGTGACATGTGACATGTGACATGTGACATGTGACATGTGACATGTGACATGTGACATGTGACATGTGACATGTGACATGTGACATGTGACATGTGACATGTGACATGTGACATGTGACATGTGACATGTGACATGTGACATGTGACATGTGACATGTGACATGTGACATGTGACATGTGACATGTGACATGTGACATGTGACATGTGACATGTGACATGTGACATGTGACATGTGACATGTGACATGTGACATGTGACATGTGACATGTGACATGTGACATGTGACATGTGACATGTGACATGTGACATGTGACATGTGACATGTGACATGTGACATGTGACATGTGACATGTGACATGTGACATGTGACATGTGACATGTGACATGTGACATGTGACATGTGACATGTGACATGTGACATGTGACATGTGACATGTGACATGTGACATGTGACATGTGACATGTGACATGTGACATGTGACATGTGACATGTGACATGTGACATGTGACATGTGACATGTGACATGTGACATGTGACATGTGACATGTGACATGTGACATGTGACATGTGACATGTGACATGTGACATGTGACATGTGACATGTGACATGTGACATGTGACATGTGACATGTGACATGTGACATGTGACATGTGACATGTGACATGTGACATGTGACATGTGACATGTGACATGTGACATGTGACATGTGACATGTGACATGTGACATGTGACATGTGACATGTGACATGTGACATGTGACATGTGACATGTGACATGTGACATGTGACATGTGACATGTGACATGTGACATGTGACATGTGACATGTGACATGTGACATGTGACATGTGACATGTGACATGTGACATGTGACATGTGACATGTGACATGTGACATGTGACATGTGACATGTGACATGTGACATGTGACATGTGACATGTGACATGTGACATGTGACATGTGACATGTGACATGTGACATGTGACATGTGACATGTGACATGTGACATGTGACATGTGACATGTGACATGTGACATGTGACATGTGACATGTGACATGTGACATGTGACATGTGACATGTGACATGTGACATGTGACATGTGACATGTGACATGTGACATGTGACATGTGACATGTGACATGTGACATGTGACATGTGACATGTGACATGTGACATGTGACATGTGACATGTGACATGTGACATGTGACATGTGACATGTGACATGTGACATGTGACATGTGACATGTGACATGTGACATGTGACATGTGACATGTGACATGTGACATGTGACATGTGACATGTGACATGTGACATGTGACATGTGACATGTGACATGTGACATGTGACATGTGACATGTGACATGTGACATGTGACATGTGACATGTGACATGTGACATGTGACATGTGACATGTGACATGTGACATGTGACATGTGACATGTGACATGTGACATGTGACATGTGACATGTGACATGTGACATGTGACATGTGACATGTGACATGTGACATGTGACATGTGACATGTGACATGTGACATGTGACATGTGACATGTGACATGTGACATGTGACATGTGACATGTGACATGTGACATGTGACATGTGACATGTGACATGTGACATGTGACATGTGACATGTGACATGTGACATGTGACATGTGACATGTGACATGTGACATGTGACATGTGACATGTGACATGTGACATGTGACATGTGACATGTGACATGTGACATGTGACATGTGACATGTGACATGTGACATGTGACATGTGACATGTGACATGTGACATGTGACATGTGACATGTGACATGTGACATGTGACATGTGACATGTGACATGTGACATGTGACATGTGACATGTGACATGTGACATGTGACATGTGACATGTGACATGTGACATGTGACATGTGACATGTGACATGTGACATGTGACATGTGACATGTGACATGTGACATGTGACATGTGACATGTGACATGTGACATGTGACATGTGACATGTGACATGTGACATGTGACATGTGACATGTGACATGTGACATGTGACATGTGACATGTGACATGTGACATGTGACATGTGACATGTGACATGTGACATGTGACATGTGACATGTGACATGTGACATGTGACATGTGACATGTGACATGTGACATGTGACATGTGACATGTGACATGTGACATGTGACATGTGACATGTGACATGTGACATGTGACATGTGACATGTGACATGTGACATGTGACATGTGACATGTGACATGTGACATGTGACATGTGACATGTGACATGTGACATGTGACATGTGACATGTGACATGTGACATGTGACATGTGACATGTGACATGTGACATGTGACATGTGACATGTGACATGTGACATGTGACATGTGACATGTGACATGTGACATGTGACATGTGACATGTGACATGTGACATGTGACATGTGACATGTGACATGTGACATGTGACATGTGACATGTGACATGTGACATGTGACATGTGACATGTGACATGTGACATGTGACATGTGACATGTGACATGTGACATGTGACATGTGACATGTGACATGTGACATGTGACATGTGACATGTGACATGTGACATGTGACATGTGACATGTGACATGTGACATGTGACATGTGACATGTGACATGTGACATGTGACATGTGACATGTGACATGTGACATGTGACATGTGACATGTGACATGTGACATGTGACATGTGACATGTGACATGTGACATGTGACATGTGACATGTGACATGTGACATGTGACATGTGACATGTGACATGTGACATGTGACATGTGACATGTGACATGTGACATGTGACATGTGACATGTGACATGTGACATGTGACATGTGACATGTGACATGTGACATGTGACATGTGACATGTGACATGTGACATGTGACATGTGACATGTGACATGTGACATGTGACATGTGACATGTGACATGTGACATGTGACATGTGACATGTGACATGTGACATGTGACATGTGACATGTGACATGTGACATGTGACATGTGACATGTGACATGTGACATGTGACATGTGACATGTGACATGTGACATGTGACATGTGACATGTGACATGTGACATGTGACATGTGACATGTGACATGTGACATGTGACATGTGACATGTGACATGTGACATGTGACATGTGACATGTGACATGTGACATGTGACATGTGACATGTGACATGTGACATGTGACATGTGACATGTGACATGTGACATGTGACATGTGACATGTGACATGTGACATGTGACATGTGACATGTGACATGTGACATGTGACATGTGACATGTGACATGTGACATGTGACATGTGACATGTGACATGTGACATGTGACATGTGACATGTGACATGTGACATGTGACATGTGACATGTGACATGTGACATGTGACATGTGACATGTGACATGTGACATGTGACATGTGACATGTGACATGTGACATGTGACATGTGACATGTGACATGTGACATGTGACATGTGACATGTGACATGTGACATGTGACATGTGACATGTGACATGTGACATGTGACATGTGACATGTGACATGTGACATGTGACATGTGACATGTGACATGTGACATGTGACATGTGACATGTGACATGTGACATGTGACATGTGACATGTGACATGTGACATGTGACATGTGACATGTGACATGTGACATGTGACATGTGACATGTGACATGTGACATGTGACATGTGACATGTGACATGTGACATGTGACATGTGACATGTGACATGTGACATGTGACATGTGACATGTGACATGTGACATGTGACATGTGACATGTGACATGTGACATGTGACATGTGACATGTGACATGTGACATGTGACATGTGACATGTGACATGTGACATGTGACATGTGACATGTGACATGTGACATGTGACATGTGACATGTGACATGTGACATGTGACATGTGACATGTGACATGTGACATGTGACATGTGACATGTGACATGTGACATGTGACATGTGACATGTGACATGTGACATGTGACATGTGACATGTGACATGTGACATGTGACATGTGACATGTGACATGTGACATGTGACATGTGACATGTGACATGTGACATGTGACATGTGACATGTGACATGTGACATGTGACATGTGACATGTGACATGTGACATGTGACATGTGACATGTGACATGTGACATGTGACATGTGACATGTGACATGTGACATGTGACATGTGACATGTGACATGTGACATGTGACATGTGACATGTGACATGTGACATGTGACATGTGACATGTGACATGTGACATGTGACATGTGACATGTGACAAGTGACATGTGACTGTGACCATGTGACATGTGACATGTGACATGTGACATGTGACATGTGACATGTCGACATGTGAAATGTGACATGTGACATGCCGACATGTGACATGTGACATGTGACATGTGACATGTGACATGTGACATGTGACATGTGACATGTGAGACATGTGACATGTGACATGTGACATGATGACATGTGACATGTGACATGTGACATGTGACATGTGACATGTGACATGTGACATGTGACATGTGACATGTGGACATGCTGACATGTGACATGTGACATGTGACATGTGACATGTGACATGTGACATGTGACATGTGACATGTGACATGTGACTGTGACATGTGACATGTGACATGTGACATGTGACATGTGACATGTGACATGTGACATGTGACATGTGACATGTGACATGTGACATGTGACATGTGACATGTGACATGTGACATGTGACATGTGACATGTGACATGTGACATGTGACATGTGACTTGTGACATGTGACATGTGACATGTGACATGTGACATGTGACATGTTACATGTGACATGTGACATGTGACATGTGACATGTGACATGTGACATGTGACATGTGACATGTGACATGTGACATGTGACATGTGACATGTGACATGTGACATGTGCAGTGACATGTGACATGTGACATGTGACATGTGACATGTGACATGTGACATGTGACATGTGACATGTGACATGTCGACATGTGACATGTGACATGTGACATGTGAAATGTGACATGTGAAATGTGACATGTGACATGCTACATGTGACATATGACATGTGACATGTGACATGTGACATGTGACATGTGACATGTGACATGTGACATGTGACATGTGACATGTGACATGTGACATGTGACATGTGACATGTGACATGTGACATGTGACATGTGACATGTGACATGTGACATGTGACATGTGACATGTGACATGTGACATGTGACATGTGACATGTGACATGTGACATGTGACATGTGACATGTGACATGTGACATGTAACATGTGACATGTGACATGCGACATGTGACATGTGACATGTGACATGTGACATGTGACATGTGACATGTGACATGTGACATGTGACATGTGACATGTGACATGTGACATGTGACATGTGACATGTGACATGTGACATGTGACATGTGACATGTGACATGTGACATGTGACATGTGACATGTGACATGTGACATGTCACATGTCACATGTCACATGTGCACATGTCACATGTCACATGTCACATGTCACATGTCACATGTCACATGTCACATGTGACATGTGACATGTGACATGTGACATGTGACATGTGACATGTGACATGTGACATTGACATGTGACATGTGACATGTGACATGTGACATGTGACATGTGACATGTGACATGTGACATGTGACATGTGACATGTGACATGTGACATGTGACATGTGACATGTGACATGTGAGACATGTGACATGTGACATGTGACATGTGACATGGACATGTGACATGTGACATGTGACATGTGACATGTGACATGTGACATGTGACATGTGACATGTGACATGTGACATGTGACATGTGACATGTGACATGTGACATGTGACATGTGACATGTGACATGTGACATGTGACATGTGACATGTGACATGCTGACATGTGACATGTGACATGTGACATGTGACATGGACATGTGACATGTGACATGTGACATGTGACATGTGACATGTGACATGTGACATGTGACATGTGACATGTGACATGTGACATGTGACATGTGACTGTGACATGTGACATGTGACATGTGACATGTGACATGTGACATGTGACATGTGACATGTGACATGTGACATGTGACATGTGACATGTGACATGTGACATGTGACATGTGACATGTGACATGTGACATGTGACATGTGACATGTGACATGTGACATGTGACATGTGACATGTGACATGTGACAGTGACATGTGACATGTGACATGTGACATGTGACATGTGACATGTGACATGTGACATGTGACATGTGACATGTGACATGTGACATGTGACATGTGACATGTACTGGACATGTGACATGTGACATGTGACATGTGACATGTGACATGTGACATGTGACATGTACATGTGACATGTGACATGTGACATGTGACATGTGACATGTGACATGTGACATGTGACATGTGACATGTACATGTGACATGTGACATGTGACATGTGACATGTGACATGTGACATGTGACATGTGACATGTGACATGTGACATGTGACATGTGACATGTGACATGTGACATGTGACATGTGACATGTGACATGTGACATGTGACATGTGACATGACATGTGACATGTGACATGTGACATGTGACATGTGACATGTGACATGTGACATGTGACATGTGACATGTGACATGTGACATGTGACATGTGACATGTGACATGTGACATGTGACATGTGACATGTGACATGTGACATGTGACATGTGACATGTGACATGTGACATGTGACATGTGACATGTGACATGTGACATGTGACATGTGACATGTGACATGTGACATGTGACATGTGACATGTGACATGTGACATTGTGACATGTGACATGTGACATGTGACATGTGACATGTGACATGTGACATGTGACATGTGACATGTGACATGTGACATGTGGACATGTGACATGTGACATGTGACATGTGACATGTGACATGTGACATGTGACATGTGACATGTGACATGTGACATGTGACATGTGACATGTGACAGGACATGTGACATGTGACATGTGACATGTGACATGTGACATGTGACATGTGACATGTGACATGTGACATGTGACATGTGACATGTGACATGTGACATGTGACATGTGACATGTGACATGTGACATGTGACATGTGACATGTGACATGTGACATGTGACATGTGACATGTGACATGTGACAGTGACATGTGACATGTGACATGTGACATGTGACAGTGACATGTGACATGTGACATGTGACATGTGACATGTGACATGTGACATGTGACATGTGACATGTGACATGTGACATGTGACATGTGACATGTGACATGTGACATGTGACATGTGACATGTGACATGTGACATGTGACATGTGACATGTGACATGTGACATGTGACATGTGACATGTGACATGTGACATGTGACATGTGACATGTGACATGTGACATGTGACAGTGACATGTGACATGTGACATGTGACATGTGACATGTGACATGTGACATGTGACATGTGACATGTGACATGTGACATGTGACATGTGACATGTGACATGTGACATGTGACATGTGACATGTGACATGTGACATGTGACATGTGACATGTGACATGTGACATGTGACATGTGACATGTGACATGTGACATGTGACATGTGACATGTGACATGTGACATGTGACATGTGACATGTGACATGTGACATGTGACATGTGACATGTGACATGTGACATGTGACATGTGACATGTGACATGTGACATGTGACATGTGACATGTGACATGTGACATGTGACATGTGACATGTGACATGTGACATGGACATGTGACATGTGACATGTGACATGTGACATGTGGACATGTGACATGTGACATGTGACATGACATGTGACATGTGACATGTGACATGTGACATGTGACATGTGACATGTGACATGTGACATGTGACATGACTGGACCATGTGACATGTGACATGTGACATGTGACATGTCGACATGTGACATGTGACATGTGACATGTGATGACATGTGACATGTGACATGTGACATGTGACATGTGACATGTGACATGTGACATGTGACATGTGACATGTGACATGTGACATGTGACATGTGACATGTGACATGTGACATGTGACATGTGACATGTGACATGTGACATGTGACATGTGACATGTGACATGTGACATGTGACATGTGACATGTGACATGTGACATGTGACATGTGACATGTGACATGTGACATGTGACATGTGACATGTGACATGTGACATGTGACATGTGACATGTGACATGTGACATGTGACATGTGACATGTGACATGTGACATGTGACATGTGACATGTGACATGTGACATGTGACAGGACATGTGACATGTGACATGTGACATGTGACATGTGACATGTGACATGTGACATGTGACATGTGACATGTGACATGTGACATGTGACATGTGACATGTGACATGTGACATGTGACATGTGACATGTGACATGTGACATGGACATGTGACATGTGACATGTGACATGTGACATGTGACATGTGACATGTGACATGTGACATGTGACATGTGACATGTGACATGTGACATGTGACATGTGACATGTGACATGTGACATGTGACATGTCGACATGTGACATGTGACATGTGCACATGTGACATGTCCATGTCACATGTGACATGTGCAGCATGTGACATGTCGACATGTCACATGTGACATGTGACATGTGACATGTCGACATTGACATGTGACATGTGACTGTACTGTGACATGTGACATGTGACATGTGACATGTGACATGTGACATGTGACATGTGACATGTGACATGTGACATGTGACATGACTGTGACAATGTGACATGTGACATGTGACATGTGACATGTGACATGTGACATGTGACATGTGACATGTGACATGTGACATGTGACATGTGACATGTGACATGTGACATGTGACATGTGACATGTGACATGTGACATGTGACATGTGACATGTGACATGTGACATGTGACATGTGACATGTGACATGTGACATGTGACATGTGACATGTGACATGTGACATGTGACATGTGACATGTGACATGTGACATGTGACATGTGACATGTGACATGTGACATGTGACATGTGACTGACATGTGACATGTGACATGTGACATGTGACATGTGACATGATGTGACATGTGACATGTGACATGTGACATGTGACATGTGACATGTGACATGTGACATGTGACATGTGACATGTGACATGTGACATGTGACATGTGACATGTGACATGTGACATGTGACATGTGACATGTGACATGTGACATGTGACATGTGACATGTGACATGTGACATGTGACATGTGACATGTGACATGTGACATGTGACATGTGACATGTGACATGTGACATGTGACATGTGACATGTGACATGTGACATGTGACATGACTGACATGTGACATGTGACATGTGACATGTGACATGTGACATGTGACATGTGACATGTGACATGTGACATGTGACATGTGACATGTGACATGTGACATTGACATGTGACATGTGACTGTGACATGACTGACATGTGACATGTGACATGTGACATGTGACATGTGACATGTGACATGTGACCAGTGACATGTGACATGTGACATGTGACATGTGACATGTGACATGTGACATGTGACATACTGTGACATGTGACATGTGACATGTGACATGTGACATGTGACATGTGACATGTGACATGTGACATGTGACATGTGACATGTGACATGTGACATGTGACATGTGACATGTGACATGTGACATGTGACATGTGACATGTGACATGTGACATGTGACATGTGACATGTGACATGTGACATGTGACATGTGACATGTGACATGTGACATGTGACATGTGACATGTGACATGTGACATGTGACATGTGACATGTGACATGTGACATGTGACATGTGACATGTGACATGACATGTGACATGTGACATGGACATGTGACATGTGACATGTGACATGTGACATGTGACATGTGACATGTGACATGTGACATGTGACATGTGACATGTGACATGTGACATGTGACATGTGACATGTGACATGTGACATGTGACATGTGACATGTGACATGTGACATGTGACATGTGACATGTGACATGTGACATGTGACATGTGACATGTGACATGTGACATGTGACATGTGACATGACATGTGACATGTGACATGTGACATGTGACATGTGACATGTGACATGTGACATGTGACATGTGACATGTGACATGTGACATGTGACATGTGACATGTGACATGTGACATGTGACATGTGACATGTGACATGTGACATGTGACATGTGACATGTGACATGTGACATGTGACATGTGACATGTGACATGTGACATGTGACATGTGACATGTGACATGTGACATGTGACATACATGTGACATGTGACATGTGACATGTGACATGTGACATGTGACATGTGACATGTGACATGTGACATGTGACATGTGACATGTGACATGTGACATGTGACATGTGACATGTGACATTGACATGTGACATGTGACATGTGACATGTGACATGTGACATGTGACATGTGACATGTGACATGGACATGTGACATGTGACATGTGACATGTGACATGTGACATGTGACATGTGACATGTGACATGTGACATGTGACATGTGACATGTGACATGTGACATGTGACATGTGACATGTGACATGTGACATGTGACATGTGACATGTGACATGTGACATGTGACATGAGACATGTGACATGTGACATGTGACATGTGACATGTGACATGTGACATGTGACATGTGACATGTGACATGTGACATGTGACATGTGACATGTGACATGTGACATGACTGTGACATGACTGTGACATGTGACATGTGACATGTGACATGTGTGACATGTGACATGTGACATGTGACATGTGACATGTGACATGTGACATGTGACATGTGACATGTGACATGTGACATGTGACATGTGACATGTGACATGTGACATGTGACATGTGACATGTGACATGTGACATGTGACATGTGACATGTGACATGTGACATGGACATGTGACATGTGACATGTGACATGACATGTGACATGTGACATGTGACATGTGACATGTGACATGTGACATGACATTGACATGTAGCATGTACATGTGACATGTGACATGTGACATGTACATGTGCACATGTGACATGTGCACATGTGACATGTGACATGTGACATGTGACATGTGACATGTGACATGTGACATGTGACATGTGACATGTGACATGTGACATGTGACATGTGACATGTGACATGTGACATGTGACATGTGACATGTGACATGTGACATGTGACATGTGACATGTGACATGTGACATGTGACATGTGACATGTGACATGTGACATGTGACATGTGACATGTGACATGTGACATGTGACATGTGACATGTGACATGTGACATGTGACATGTGACATGTGACATGTGACATGTGACATGTGACATGTGACATGTGACATGTGACATGTGACATGTGACATGTGACATGTGACATGTGACATGTGACATGTGACATGTGACATGTGACATGTGACATGTGACATGTGACATGTGACATGTGACATGTGACATGTGACATGTGACATGTGACATGTGACATGTGACATGTGACATGTGACATGTGACATGTGACATGTGACATGTGACATGTGACATGTGACATGTGACATGTGACATGTGACATGTGACATGTGACATGTGACATGTGACATGTGACATGTGACATGTGACATGTGACATGTGACATGTGACATGTGACATGTGACATGTGACATGTGACATGTGACATGTGACATGTGACATGTGACATGTGACATGTGACATGTGACATGTGACATGTGACATGTGACATGTGACATGTGACATGTGACATGTGACATGTGACATGTGACATGTGACATGTGACATGTGACATGTGACATGTGACATGTGACATGTGACATGTGACATGTGACATGTGACATGTGACATGTGACATGTGACATGTGACATGTGACATGTGACATGTGACATGTGACATGTGACATGTGACATGTGACATGTGACATGTGACATGTGACATGTGACATGTGACATGTGACATGTGACATGTGACATGTGACATGTGACATGTGACATGTGACATGTGACATGTGACATGTGACATGTGACATGTGACATGTGACATGTGACATGTGACATGTGACATGTGACATGTGACATGTGACATGTGACATGTGACATGTGACATGTGACATGTGACATGTGACATGTGACATGTGACATGTGACATGTGACATGTGACATGTGACATGTGACATGTGACATGTGACATGTGACATGTGACATGTGACATGTGACATGTGACATGTGACATGTGACATGTGACATGTGACATGTGACATGTGACATGTGACATGTGACATGTGACATGTGACATGTGACATGTGACATGTGACATGTGACATGTGACATGTGACATGTGACATGTGACATGTGACATGTGACATGTGACATGTGACATGTGACATCATGTGACATGTGACATGTGACATGTGACATGTGACATGTGACATGTGACATGTGACATGTGACATGAGACATGTGACATGTGACATGTGACATGTGACAATGTGACATGTGACATATGACATGTGACATGTGACAAGTGACATGTGACAATGTGACATGTGACATGTGACATGTGACATGTGACATGTGACATGTGACATGTGACATGTGACATGTGACATGTGACATATGACATGTGACATATGACATGTGACATGTGACATGTGACATGTGACATGTGACATGTGACATGTGATATGTGACATGTGACATGTGACATATGACATGTGACATGTGACATGTGACATGTGACATGTGACATGTGACCTGTGACATGTGACATGTGACATGTGACATGTGACATGTGACATGTGACATGTGACATGTGACATGTGACATGTGACATGTGACATGTGACATGTGACATGTGACATGTGACATGTGACATGTGACATGTGACATGTGACATGTGACATGTGACATGTGACATGTGACATGTGACATGTGACATGTGACATGTGACATGTGACATGTGACATGTGACATGTGACATGTGACATGTGACATGTGACATGTGACATGTGACATGTGACATGTGACATGTGACATGTGACATGTGACATGTGACATGTGACATGTGACATGTGACATGTGACATGTGACATGTGACATGTGACATGTGACATGTGACATGTGACATGTGACATGTGACATGTGACATGTGACATGTGACATGTGACATGTGACATGTGACATGTGACATGTGACATGTGACATGTGACATGTGACATGTGACATGTGACATGTGACATGTGACATGTGACATGTGACATGTGACATGTGACATGTGACATGTGACATGTGACATGTGACATGTGACATGTGACATGTGACATGTGACATGTGACATGTGACATGTGACATGTGACATGTGACATGTGACATGTGACATGTGACATGTGACATGTGACATGTGACATGTGACATGTGACATGTGACATGTGACATGTGACATGTGACATGTGACATGTGACATGTGACATGTGACATGTGACATGTGACATGTGACATGTGACATGTGACATGTGACATGTGACATGTGACATGTGACATGTGACATGTGACATGTGACATGTGACATGTGACATGTGACATGTGACATGTGACATGTGACATGTGACATGCATGTGACATGTGACATGTGACATGTGACATGTGACATGTGACATGTGACATGTGACATGTGACATGTGACATGTGACATGTGACATGTGACATGTGACATGTGACATGTGACATGTGACATGTGACATGTGACATGTGACATGTGACATGTGACATGTGACATGTGACATGTGACATGTGACATGTGACATGTGACATGTGACTGTGACATGTGACATGTGACATGTGACATGTGACTGACATGTGACATGTGACATGTGACATGTGACATGTGACATGTGACATGTGACATGTGACATGTGACATGTGACATGTGACATGTGACATGTGACATGTGACATGTGACATGTGACATGTGACATGTGACATGTGACATGTGACATGTGACATGTGACATGTGACATGTGACATGTGACATGTGACATGTGACATGTGACATGTGACATGTGACATGTGACATGTGACATGTGACATGTGACATGTGACATGTGACATGTGACATGTGACATGTGACATGTGACATGTGACATGTGACATGTGACATGTGACATGTGACATGTGACATGTGACATGTGACATGTGACATGTGACATGTGACATGTGACATGTGACATGTGACATGTGACATGTGACATGTGACATGTGACATGTGACATGTGACATGTGACATGTGACATGTGACATGTGACATGTGACATGTGACATGTGACATGTGACATGTGACATGTGACATGTGACATGTGACATGTGACATGTGACATGTGACATGTGACATGTGACATGTGACATGTGACATGTGACATGTGACATGTGACATGTGACATGTGACATGTGACATGTGACATGTGACATGTGACATGTGACATGTGACATGTGACATGTGACATGTGACATGTGACATGTGACATGTGACATGTGACATGTGACATGTGACATGTGACATGTGACATGTGACATGTGACATGTGACATGTGACATGTGACATGTGACATGTGACATGTGACATGTGACATGTGACATGTGACATGTGACATGTGACATGTGACATGTGACATGTGACATGTGACATGTGACATGTGACATGTGACATGTGACATGTGACATGTGACATGTGACATGTGACATGTGACATGTGACATGTGACATGTGACATGTGACATGTGACATGTGACATGTGACATGTGACATGTGACATGTGACATGTGACATGTGACATGTGACATGTGACATGTGACATGTGACATGTGACATGTGACATGTGACATGTGACATGTGACATGTGACATGTGACATGTGACATGTGACATGTGACATGTGACATGTGACATGTGACATGTGACATGTGACATGTGACATGTGACATGTGACATGTGACATGTGACATGTGACATGTGACATGTGACATGTGACATGTGACATGTGACATGTGACATGTGACATGTGACATGTGACATGTGACATGTGACATGTGACATGTGACATGTGACATGTGACATGTGACATGTGACATGTGACATGTGACATGTGACATGTGACATGTGACATGTGACATGTGACATGTGACATGTGACATGTGACATGTGACATGTGACATGTGACATGTGACATGTGACATGTGACATGTGACATGTGACATGTGACATGTGACATGTGACATGTGACATGTGACATGTGACATGTGACATGTGACATGTGACATGTGACATGTGACATGTGACATGTGACATGTGACATGTGACATGTGACATGTGACATGTGACATGTGACATGTGACATGTGACATGTGACATGTGACATGTGACATGTGACATGTGACATGTGACATGTGACATGTGACATGTGACATGTGACATGTGACATGTGACATGTGACATGTGACATGTGACATGTGACATGTGACATGTGACATGTGACATGTGACATGTGACATGTGACATGTGACATGTGACATGTGACATGTGACATGTGACATGTGACATGTGACATGTGACATGTGACATGTGACATGTGACATGTGACATGTGACATGTGACATGTGACATGTGACATGTGACATGTGACATGTGACATGTGACATGTGACATGTGACATGTGACATGTGACATGTGACATGTGACATGTGACATGTGACATGTGACATGTGACATGTGACATGTGACATGTGACATGTGACATGTGACATGTGACATGTGACATGTGACATGTGACATGTGACATGTGACATGTGACATGTGACATGTGACATGTGACATGTGACATGTGACATGTGACATGTGACATGTGACATGTGACATGTGACATGTGACATGTGACATGTGACATGTGACATGTGACATGTGACATGTGACATGTGACATGTGACATGTGACATGTGACATGTGACATGTGACATGTGACATGTGACATGTGACATGTGACATGTGACATGTGACATGTGACATGTGACATGTGACATGTGACATGTGACATGTGACATGTGACATGTGACATGTGACATGTGACATGTGACATGTGACATGTGACATGTGACATGTGACATGTGACATGTGACATGTGACATGTGACATGTGACATGTGACATGTGACATGTGACATGTGACATGTGACATGTGACATGTGACATGTGACATGTGACATGTGACATGTGACATGTGACATGTGACATGTGACATGTGACATGTGACATGTGACATGTGACATGTGACATGTGACATGTGACATGTGACATGTGACATGTGACATGTGACATGTGACATGTGACATGTGACATGTGACATGTGACATGTGACATGTGACATGTGACATGTGACATGTGACATGTGACATGTGACATGTGACATGTGACATGTGACATGTGACATGTGACATGTGACATGTGACATGTGACATGTGACATGTGACATGTGACATGTGACATGTGACATGTGACATGTGACATGTGACATGTGACATGTGACATGTGACATGTGACATGTGACATGTGACATGTGACATGTGACATGTGACATGTGACATGTGACATGTGACATGTGACATGTGACATGTGACATGTGACATGTGACATGTGACATGTGACATGTGACATGTGACATGTGACATGTGACATGTGACATGTGACATGTGACATGTGACATGTGACATGTGACATGTGACATGTGACATGTGACATGTGACATGTGACATGTGACATGTGACATGTGACATGTGACATGTGACATGTGACATGTGACATGTGACATGTGACATGTGACATGTGACATGTGACATGTGACATGTGACATGTGACATGTGACATGTGACATGTGACATGTGACATGTGACATGTGACATGTGACATGTGACATGTGACATGTGACATGTGACATGTGACATGTGACATGTGACATGTGACATGTGACATGTGACATGTGACATGTGACATGTGACATGTGACATGTGACATGTGACATGTGACATGTGACATGTGACATGTGACATGTGACATGTGACATGTGACATGTGACATGTGACATGTGACATGTGACATGTGACATGTGACATGTGACATGTGACATGTGACATGTGACATGTGACATGTGACATGTGACATGTGACATGTGACATGTGACATGTGACATGTGACATGTGACATGTGACATGTGACATGTGACATGTGACATGTGACATGTGACATGTGACATGTGACATGTGACATGTGACATGTGACATGTGACATGTGACATGTGACATGTGACATGTGACATGTGACATGTGACATGTGACATGTGACATGTGACATGTGACATGTGACATGTGACATGTGACATGTGACATGTGACATGTGACATGTGACATGTGACATGTGACATGTGACATGTGACATGTGACATGTGACATGTGACATGTGACATGTGACATGTGACATGTGACATGTGACATGTGACATGTGACATGTGACATGTGACATGTGACAAGTGACATGTGACATGTGACATGTGACATGTGACATGTGACATGTGACATGTGACATGTGACATGTGACATGTGACATGTGACATGTGACATGTGACATGTGACATGTGACATGTGACATGTGACATGTGACATGTGACATGTGACATGTGACATGTGACATGTGACATGTGACATGTGACATGTGACATGTGACATGTGACATGTGACATGTGACATGTGACATGTGACATGTGACATGTGACATGTGACATGTGACATGTGACATGTGACATGTGACATGTGACATGTGACATGTGACATGTGACATGTGACATGTGACATGTGACATGTGACATGTGACATGTGACATGTGACATGTGACATGTGACATGTGACATGTGACATGTGACATGTGACATGTGACATGTGACATGTGACATGTGACATGTGACATGTGACATGTGACATGTGACATGTGACATGTGACATGTGACATGTGACATGTGACATGTGACATGTGACATGTGACATGTGACATGTGACATGTGACATGTGACATGTGACATGTGACATGTGACATGTGACATGTGACATGTGACATGTGACATGTGACATGTGACATGTGACATGTGACATGTGACATGTGACATGTGACATGTGACATGTGACATGTGACATGTGACATGTGACATGTGACATGTGACATGTGACATGTGACATGTGACATGTGACATGTGACATGTGACATGTGACATGTGACATGTGACATGTGACATGTGACATGTGACATGTGACATGTGACATGTGACATGTGACATGTGACATGTGACATGTGACATGTGACATGTGACATGTGACATGTGACATGTGACATGTGACATGTGACATGTGACATGTGACATGTGACATGTGACATGTGACATGTGACATGTGACATGTGACATGTGACATGTGACATGTGACATGTGACATGTGACATGTGACATGTGACATGTGACATGTGACATGTGACATGTGACATGTGACATGTGACATGTGACATGTGACATGTGACATGTGACATGTGACATGTGACATGTGACATGTGACATGTGACATGTGACATGTGACATGTGACATGTGACATGTGACATGTGACATGTGACATGTGACATGTGACATGTGACATGTGACATGTGACATGTGACATGTGACATGTGACATGTGACATGTGACATGTGACATGTGACATGTGACATGTGACATGTGACATGTGACATGTGACATGTGACATGTGACATGTGACATGTGACATGTGACATGTGACATGTGACATGTGACATGTGACATGTGACATGTGACATGTGACATGTGACATGTGACATGTGACATGTGACATGTGACATGTGACATGTGACATGTGACATGTGACATGTGACATGTGACATGTGACATGTGACATGTGACATGTGACATGTGACATGTGACATGTGACATGTGACATGTGACATGTGACATGTGACATGTGACATGTGACATGTGACATGTGACATGTGACATGTGACATGTGACATGTGACATGTGACATGTGACTTGACATGACATGTGACATGTGACATGTGACATGTGACATGTGACATGTGACATGTGACATGTGACATGTGACATGTGACATGTGACATGTGACATGTGACATGTGACATGTGACATGTGACATGTGACATGTGACATGTGACATGTGACATGTGACATGTGACATGTGACATGTGACATGTGACATGTGACATGTGACATGTGACATGTGACATGTGACATGTGACATGTGACATGTGACATGTGACATGTGACATGTGACATGTGACATGTGACATGTGACATGTGACATGTGACATGTGACATGTGACATGTGACATGTGACATGTGACATGTGACATGTGACATGTGACATGTGACATGTGACATGTGACATGTGACATGTGACATGTGACATGTGACATGTGACATGTGACATGTGACATGTGACATGTGACATGTGACATGTGACATGTGACATGTGACATGTGACATGTGACATGTGACATGTGACATGTGACATGTGACATGTGACATGTGACATGTGACATGTGACATGTGACATGTGACATGTGACATGTGACATGTGACATGTGACATGTGACATGTGACATGTGACATGTGACATGTGACATGTGACATGTGACATGTGACATGTGACATGTGACATGTGACATGTGACATGTGACATGTGACATGTGACATGTGACATGTGACATGTGACATGTGACATGTGACATGTGACATGTGACATGTGACATGTGACATGTGACATGTGACATGTGACATGTGACATGTGACATGTGACATGTGACATGTGACATGTGACATGTGACATGTGACATGTGACATGTGACATGTGACATGTGACATGTGACATGTGACATGTGACATGTGACATGTGACATGTGACATGTGACATGTGACATGTGACATGTGACATGTGACATGTGACATGTGACATGTGACATGTGACATGTGACATGTGACATGTGACATGTGACATGTGACATGTGACATGTGACATGTGACATGTGACATGTGACATGTGACATGTGACATGTGACATGTGACATGTGACATGTGACATGTGACATGTGACATGTGACATGTGACATGTGACATGTGACATGTGACATGTGACATGTGACATGTGACATGTGACATGTGACATGTGACATGTGACATGTGACATGTGACATGTGACATGTGACATGTGACATGTGACATGTGACATGTGACATGTGACATGTGACATGTGACATGTGACATGTGACATGTGACATGTGACATGTGACATGTGACATGTGACATGTGACATGTGACATGTGACATGTGACATGTGACATGTGACATGTGACATGTGACATGTGACATGTGACATGTGACATGTGACATGTGACATGTGACATGTGACATGTGACATGTGACATGTGACATGTGACATGTGACATGTGACATGTGACATGTGACATGTGACATGTGACATGTGACATGTGACATGTGACATGTGACATGTGACATGTGACATGTGACATGTGACATGTGACATGTGACATGTGACATGTGACATGTGACATGTGACATGTGACATGTGACATGTGACATGTGACATGTGACATGTGACATGTGACATGTGACATGTGACATGTGACATGTGACATGTGACATGTGACATGTGACATGTGACATGTGACATGTGACATGTGACATGTGACATGTGACATGTGACATGTGACATGTGACATGTGACATGTGACATGTGACATGTGACATGTGACATGTGACATGTGACATGTGACATGTGACATGTGACATGTGACATGTGACATGTGACATGTGACATGTGACATGTGACATGTGACATGTGACATGTGACATGTGACATGTGACATGTGACATGTGACATGTGACATGTGACATGTGACATGTGACATGTGACATGTGACATGTGACATGTGACATGTGACATGTGACATGTGACATGTGACATGTGACATGTGACATGTGACATGTGACATGTGACATGTGACATGTGACATGTGACATGTGACATGTGACATGTGACATGTGACATGTGACATGTGACATGTGACATGTGACATGTGACATGTGACATGTGACATGTGACATGTGACATGTGACATGTGACATGTGACATGTGACATGTGACATGTGACATGTGACATGTGACATGTGACATGTGACATGTGACATGTGACATGTGACATGTGACATGTGACATGTGACATGTGACATGTGACATGTGACATGTGACATGTGACATGTGACATGTGACATGTGACATGTGACATGTGACATGTGACATGTGACATGTGACATGTGACATGTGACATGTGACATGTGACATGTGACATGTGACATGTGACATGTGACATGTGACATGTGACATGTGACATGTGACATGTGACATGTGACATGTGACATGTGACATGTGACATGTGACATGTGACATGTGACATGTGACATGTGACATGTGACATGTGACATGTGACATGTGACATGTGACATGTGACATGTGACATGTGACATGTGACATGTGACATGTGACATGTGACATGTGACATGTGACATGTGACATGTGACATGTGACATGTGACATGTGACATGTGACATGTGACATGTGACATGTGACATGTGACATGTGACATGTGACATGTGACATGTGACATGTGACATGTGACATGTGACATGTGACATGTGACATGTGACATGTGACATGTGACATGTGACATGTGACATGTGACATGTGACATGTGACATGTGACATGTGACATGTGACATGTGACATGTGACATGTGACATGTGACATGTGACATGTGACATGTGACATGTGACATGTGACATGTGACATGTGACATGTGACATGTGACATGTGACATGTGACATGTGACATGTGACATGTGACATGTGACATGTGACATGTGACATGTGACATGTGACATGTGACATGTGACATGTGACATGTGACATGTGACATGTGACATGTGACATGTGACATGTGACATGTGACATGTGACATGTGACATGTGACATGTGACATGTGACATGTGACATGTGACATGTGACATGTGACATGTGACATGTGACATGTGACATGTGACATGTGACATGTGACATGTGACATGTGACATGTGACATGTGACATGTGACATGTGACATGTGACATGTGACATGTGACATGTGACATGTGACATGTGACATGTGACATGTGACATGTGACATGTGACATGTGACATGTGACATGTGACATGTGACATGTGACATGTGACATGTGACATGTGACATGTGACATGTGACATGTGACATGTGACATGTGACATGTGACATGTGACATGTGACATGTGACATGTGACATGTGACATGTGACATGTGACATGTGACATGTGACATGTGACATGTGACATGTGACATGTGACATGTGACATGTGACATGTGACATGTGACATGTGACATGTGACATGTGACATGTGACATGTGACATGTGACATGTGACATGTGACATGTGACATGTGACATGTGACATGTGACATGTGACATGTGACATGTGACATGTGACATGTGACATGTGACATGTGACATGTGACATGTGACATGTGACATGTGACATGTGACATGTGACATGTGACATGTGACATGTGACATGTGACATGTGACATGTGACATGTGACATGTGACATGTGACATGTGACATGTGACATGTGACATGTGACATGTGACATGTGACATGTGACATGTGACATGTGACATGTGACATGTGACATGTGACATGTGACATGTGACATGTGACATGTGACATGTGACATGTGACATGTGACATGTGACATGTGACATGTGACATGTGACATGTGACATGTGACATGTGACATGTGACATGTGACATGTGACATGTGACATGTGACATGTGACATGTGACATGTGACATGTGACATGTGACATGTGACATGTGACATGTGACATGTGACATGTGACATGTGACATGTGACATGTGACATGTGACATGTGACATGTGACATGTGACATGTGACATGTGACATGTGACATGTGACATGTGACATGTGACATGTGACATGTGACATGTGACATGTGACATGTGACATGTGACATGTGACATGTGACATGTGACATGTGACATGTGACATGTGACATGTGACATGTGACATGTGACATGTGACATGTGACATGTGACATGTGACATGTGACATGTGACATGTGACATGTGACATGTGACATGTGACATGTGACATGTGACATGTGACATGTGACATGTGACATGTGACATGTGACATGTGACATGTGACATGTGACATGTGACATGTGACATGTGACATGTGACATGTGACATGTGACATGTGACATGTGACATGTGACATGTGACATGTGACATGTGACATGTGACATGTGACATGTGACATGTGACATGTGACATGTGACATGTGACATGTGACATGTGACATGTGACATGTGACATGTGACATGTGACATGTGACATGTGACATGTGACATGTGACATGTGACATGTGACATGTGACATGTGACATGTGACATGTGACATGTGACATGTGACATGTGACATGTGACATGTGACATGTGACATGTGACATGTGACATGTGACATGTGACATGTGACATGTGACATGTGACATGTGACATGTGACATGTGACATGTGACATGTGACATGTGACATGTGACATGTGACATGTGACATGTGACATGTGACATGTGACATGTGACATGTGACATGTGACATGTGACATGTGACATGTGACATGTGACATGTGACATGTGACATGTGACATGTGACATGTGACATGTGACATGTGACATGTGACATGTGACATGTGACATGTGACATGTGACATGTGACATGTGACATGTGACATGTGACATGTGACATGTGACATGTGACATGTGACATGTGACATGTGACATGTGACATGTGACATGTGACATGTGACATGTGACATGTGACATGTGACATGTGACATGTGACATGTGACATGTGACATGTGACATGTGACATGTGACATGTGACATGTGACATGTGACATGTGACATGTGACATGTGACATGTGACATGTGACATGTGACATGTGACATGTGACATGTGACATGTGACATGTGACATGTGACATGTGACATGTGACATGTGACATGTGACATGTGACATGTGACATGTGACATGTGACATGTGACATGTGACATGTGACATGTGACATGTGACATGTGACATGTGACATGTGACATGTGACATGTGACATGTGACATGTGACATGTGACATGTGACATGTGACATGTGACATGTGACATGTGACATGTGACATGTGACATGTGACATGTGACATGTGACATGTGACATGTGACATGTGACATGTGACATGTGACATGTGACATGTGACATGTGACATGTGACATGTGACATGTGACATGTGACATGTGACATGTGACATGTGACATGTGACATGTGACATGTGACATGTGACATGTGACATGTGACATGTGACATGTGACATGTGACATGTGACATGTGACATGTGACATGTGACATGTGACATGTGACATGTGACATGTGACATGTGACATGTGACATGTGACATGTGACATGTGACATGTGACATGTGACATGTGACATGTGACATGTGACATGTGACATGTGACATGTGACATGTGACATGTGACATGTGACATGTGACATGTGACATGTGACATGTGACATGTGACATGTGACATGTGACATGTGACATGTGACATGTGACATGTGACATGTGACATGTGACATGTGACATGTGACATGTGACATGTGACATGTGACATGTGACATGTGACATGTGACATGTGACATGTGACATGTGACATGTGACATGTGACATGTGACATGTGACATGTGACATGTGACATGTGACATGTGACATGTGACATGTGACATGTGACATGTGACATGTGACATGTGACATGTGACATGTGACATGTGACATGTGACATGTGACATGTGACATGTGACATGTGACATGTGACATGTGACATGTGACATGTGACATGTGACATGTGACATGTGACATGTGACATGTGACATGTGACATGTGACATGTGACATGTGACATGTGACATGTGACATGTGACATGTGACATGTGACATGTGACATGTGACATGTGACATGTGACATGTGACATGTGACATGTGACATGTGACATGTGACATGTGACATGTGACATGTGACATGTGACATGTGACATGTGACATGTGACATGTGACATGTGACATGTGACATGTGACATGTGACATGTGACATGTGACATGTGACATGTGACATGTGACATGTGACATGTGACATGTGACATGTGACATGTGACATGTGACATGTGACATGTGACATGTGACATGTGACATGTGACATGTGACATGTGACATGTGACATGTGACATGTGACATGTGACATGTGACATGTGACATGTGACATGTGACATGTGACATGTGACATGTGACATGTGACATGTGACATGTGACATGTGACATGTGACATGTGACATGTGACATGTGACATGTGACATGTGACATGTGACATGTGACATGTGACATGTGACATGTGACATGTGACATGTGACATGTGACATGTGACATGTGACATGTGACATGTGACATGTGACATGTGACATGTGACATGTGACATGTGACATGTGACATGTGACATGTGACATGTGACATGTGACATGTGACATGTGACATGTGACATGTGACATGTGACATGTGACATGTGACATGTGACATGTGACATGTGACATGTGACATGTGACATGTGACATGTGACATGTGACATGTGACATGTGACATGTGACATGTGACATGTGACATGTGACATGTGACATGTGACATGTGACATGTGACATGTGACATGTGACATGTGACATGTGACATGTGACATGTGACATGTGACATGTGACATGTGACATGTGACATGTGACATGTGACATGTGACATGTGACATGTGACATGTGACATGTGACATGTGACATGTGACATGTGACATGTGACATGTGACATGTGACATGTGACATGTGACATGTGACATGTGACATGTGACATGTGACATGTGACATGTGACATGTGACATGTGACATGTGACATGTGACATGTGACATGTGACATGTGACATGTGACATGTGACATGTGACATGTGACATGTGACATGTGACATGTGACATGTGACATGTGACATGTGACATGTGACATGTGACATGTGACATGTGACATGTGACATGTGACATGTGACATGTGACATGTGACATGTGACATGTGACATGTGACATGTGACATGTGACATGTGACATGTGACATGTGACATGTGACATGTGACATGTGACATGTGACATGTGACATGTGACATGTGACATGTGACATGTGACATGTGACATGTGACATGTGACATGTGACATGTGACATGTGACATGTGACATGTGACATGTGACATGTGACATGTGACATGTGACATGTGACATGTGACATGTGACATGTGACATGTGACATGTGACATGTGACATGTGACATGTGACATGTGACATGTGACATGTGACATGTGACATGTGACATGTGACATGTGACATGTGACATGTGACATGTGACATGTGACATGTGACATGTGACATGTGACATGTGACATGTGACATGTGACATGTGACATGTGACATGTGACATGTGACATGTGACATGTGACATGTGACATGTGACATGTGACATGTGACATGTGACATGTGACATGTGACATGTGACATGTGACATGTGACATGTGACATGTGACATGTGACATGTGACATGTGACATGTGACATGTGACATGTGACATGTGACATGTGACATGTGACATGTGACATGTGACATGTGACATGTGACATGTGACATGTGACATGTGACATGTGACATGTGACATGTGACATGTGACATGTGACATGTGACATGTGACATGTGACATGTGACATGTGACATGTGACATGTGACATGTGACATGTGACATGTGACATGTGACATGTGACATGTGACATGTGACATGTGACATGTGACATGTGACATGTGACATGTGACATGTGACATGTGACATGTGACATGTGACATGTGACATGTGACATGTGACATGTGACATGTGACATGTGACATGTGACATGTGACATGTGACATGTGACATGTGACATGTGACATGTGACATGTGACATGTGACATGTGACATGTGACATGTGACATGTGACATGTGACATGTGACATGTGACATGTGACATGTGACATGTGACATGTGACATGTGACATGTGACATGTGACATGTGACATGTGACATGTGACATGTGACATGTGACATGTGACATGTGACATGTGACATGTGACATGTGACATGTGACATGTGACATGTGACATGTGACATGTGACATGTGACATGTGACATGTGACATGTGACATGTGACATGTGACATGTGACATGTGACATGTGACATGTGACATGTGACATGTGACATGTGACATGTGACATGTGACATGTGACATGTGACATGTGACATGTGACATGTGACATGTGACATGTGACATGTGACATGTGACATGTGACATGTGACATGTGACATGTGACATGTGACATGTGACATGTGACATGTGACATGTGACATGTGACATGTGACATGTGACATGTGACATGTGACATGTGACATGTGACATGTGACATGTGACATGTGACATGTGACATGTGACATGTGACATGTGACATGTGACATGTGACATGTGACATGTGACATGTGACATGTGACATGTGACATGTGACATGTGACATGTGACATGTGACATGTGACATGTGACATGTGACATGTGACATGTGACATGTGACATGTGACATGTGACATGTGACATGTGACATGTGACAT
>CATNUY010000161.1:1845000-1853225 GCA_951217065.1 Baccha elongata | reverse complement strand
TGTTTTCAAAAGATTGCCTACAAAATCAAAATTTAGATAAAAAATTGGTGTAATTGAATATTTTCAAACCGATTGTAAAGAATCCCAAAAATGAGAAAATTTGCGTTATTAAAATGTTCAGCAAGAATTATTTGAAAAAACGATTTTAAGTTTTTTAAATGACTAAAGAGAGACAAATTAATTTGTTCTTAAAAGTATTTGAAATTGATTTAATGATTTCAATGAACCTAGAGTTTTGGAGTTCCAAGTTAAGTTGAGGACCACAGCGCGAAGAAAATTGAGTAACAAAATTTAAATTTGATCTCGTAGGGGGAAAGCAAAAAAAATTAAAAAGTGTATGTCATAAAATTGAAAAAAAATAGGAGCACGAGCATCTCAAAGTGGGGCAAAGATACAGTCTTCAGTGTTTTATAGATGGTTTTGCGTCAAAAGAAGATATCAAGTTATTAAACTTGGGACAAAATTGGTTTAAAAAAGCAACTAACCGCGATAACGGAATGAAGAAAAGTGATGGTGCCCATTAGAGTGCGCGTTAGTTTTAATATAAAAAAAAGATATTTTAATTTAATAAATTTATGTAGGTATGTCAATCAAATTAAAATACTTTTTTACTCACTTGTACAGTTTTCCTTAATTTTCGCAAAGTAAAAAAAGGACAAAATTAGCACCTTTTTCAGATGTTCTGGTGGAGTTCCCACGTTGCACCAATTGATAGCAATGGTTATATAAACTTTTTCCAAACTTCCGTTGCACCAAGCGCAGCAATGGTGTATCAATTCCTTTGCATCCAACAAAATGCAGCGACCCACAATGGTGTCGTTGATGGTTTGCTACAGCGACAAAACGGAACTGGCTTTCGATTTTGATAGTGCCAGCAAACAATTAACTTGCCACACTTTGGGGCCTTCAGGCTGGTTTTTGTTTGCGTTGTGAAATAAGACGAATTGTTGCCACCCAACTTTTTCTCTTTTTGTTGAGCTTTTCGGTGCAGAAAAGCACAACAAAAAGAGAAAAAGTTGGGTGGCAACAATTCGTCTTATTTCTTCCTACGGTTAGCGGTGCCGGTGGCTTAGTAGCGGGCAAAATTACCCTTTACTCAAAACTGCAATGCGGCAAGACACAAAAAAAAACTGGCCGCTGTGGTCTAAGCGTGTCTGGTAGCGTGACGAACGGGAAACAATGCGGCTGGCCGGCTTCTGACTGCCACAGCGTGTCGTATTGAAAAATGTTCACGTGATGATGCACAAAAAGCAACTGGTAGCTTCCTTACAATCGCTCAAAACCAAAAAACTTGCGACGAACGCACCAAACGAAAAATGTCAGCGTGTTGAAGCCCAATCGAAATATTTTTGATAATGCACAAGACCAAGTTGGTGATACAAACGTTTGACAGCTTTTCCTTACCGACTCTTGTGCTAACAGATAACAGTAGCGTTGCCAAGTCACCGAAGTCGTGGTGATGTACTTAATCGAAGAAAAAATTGCGACGGATATTCTCAATATTAGGGTAATGACGACACAGTTATTAAACGTGGCGGCGTAATTTGTCTGCTCCGCAAGCCAAATTGTGGCGTGGTAACGGGCAGGAAAAATATATATATATACATATATATATATATGTATATATATAAATTAAATTTGAGTTTTAGAATTTTTATAAAAAAATATTACTTCCTATTCTCATCAAGAGAATAGGGCAACCGAAAATGAAACACAAATTTATTTGTATGATATTAAATACTTTATTTGAGCTTCAGATCCCTTACCACTGGTGGGGGGAAATCTTCGGCTATACGTTGTTGATGTATCTTTAAAACTAAACTAGAATGAGATCTTGAGATCCCTTTTATATCATAATTATGCTAACGCATCAAATCTTTGTTTGACTGCGGATGATACAATGATTCAATGTTGTGAAATACTTTGGTATCCATTTGATACTCATGCACAAGCTGCTGAAGGCAAGAAAGTGTTGATATGGAATTTATGTCTTTTTGGTCGCTTTATTTGTTTACATTTGATATACATTGTATACTCTTACAAAGTTGCTGAAGGCAAAAGTGTTGACTATAATATTTAATGTTCTTTCTGATCATTGTATCATTAATTGGTTTTCTTATTTTTGGTTTGTTTACATTTGATTGAAATCAAAGTCAAGTTTTTGTTTCTGTGTATCTTTAATAAGAATATTTGATATATGTGAGGGCGCACAAGTGAGCTTGGATATAACACCCCCCTCTTTAGATTCTTCTAAGGGTCGGAAAGTGACCGTTGGAAGACTTACATTATTTATTATCTTCCTTTTTCTACTTTTTAATGTTATATAAACATAAATTATTACAATTATTAAAATGATTAAAATGATAAAATATATTTTGAAACTCGACTTTTTATGGTTATATTTTAATTCTTCTATTTCTTTTACATTGTTTATGTTTTGATATTTTAATTCTTCAAATGTTAATTCTTCAATTTTGGTATAATTGATATCTAATATTGTATTAGGAATTATAAGTTCATGTTTATAATTTTTTCTTTCATATGATTTGTTATTTATTTGTATTTTACAATTTTCAAATCTAATAAGGTAGTTACCTTTAATTTTAATTTTTTGATTATTACAATTTTGATTAAGCTCTTGTAATTGAACATTAATTAATACAAGATTATTATTTCCTATTTCTAATACTTTTTCATTTATATTTCTTATAATATTTTCGATTTAAATCAAGGTATATTTTTTCTATACCTATATGGTTATTATTTTTATGTGTCTTTAATATAATTTCGTTTGCTTCGTCTATTTTTAGATCTTGCAAGAGCTTTGTGCTTCTATGTAATATTTTATTACTTAATTTATTTTCTTTCTTCCATATGTTTTGGAAGTGATTAAATATTTGGTCATCTTTGACATATATGCAATTTAGCATCGTAGTATCTACTTCTTTTATTATATTTATGAAATCTTCTTCTTTAAACTCTTTACGCGTGAATCTAACTCTTCTTTTTCCAACATGTGGGTAAATAATTTCTTGATGATCATGTTCGTTAATTTCAAGGATTATTTGTCTGTTAAAGAAATTAACAGCTTTTTCACTAATAGGAATTAAATTCGAATTATCTGACTCAGCACTATGTTGAGTTGCTAGATCGTCTTCCTCTAAAACGTTTATTTTTACTCTAGATAGAGCGTCGGCAACTTTATTTTCTTTGCCCTGTATATATTCTATCTTGAAGTCGTATTCTTCAAGCTTAATTTTCCATCTTTGAAGCTTGCTGTTGGGTTCCTTCAAAGTAGATAGCCACACCAAAGGTCTGTGGTCGGTTTTCACTGTAAATTTTCTTCCATACAAATAATGTCGGAATTGTGTTGTTGCCCATACTATGGCCAGTAATTCCTTCTCTATAGTGGAATAGTTACATTCATGTTTGTTCAATGTTCTTGAAGCAAAACACAATGGTCCATGCGTTTGACTTAAAACCGCACCGATCGCGAAATTAGACGCGTCCGTCGTTAGAACGAATTCTTTGTTGAAGTCTGGATGTCTGTTTATTAGATCATCTGACATAATTTTTTTCAGTTTATAGAATGACTCTTTGTATTCTTTATTTTCAATGTTTATTTTAGCATCTTTTTTAAGACATAAGGTCATTGGTTTAATTATAGCCGCATAGTCAGAAATGAATTTTCTATAGTAGCCAGTTAGTCCGAGAAAAGACTGAATTTCTTTTACGCTCTTTGGAATGGGGAATTTTTTAATTGTTTCAATTTTTTTAGGGTTAGGTTTGACACCGTGTTGTGTTATTATATGTCCCAAGAATTCGGTTTCTTTGCGTAAGAACTCAGATTTGTTTAGAGATACCTTCAGATTTGCGTTCTTAAGTGTTCTCAAAATACTATGGAGCGAATCCATGTGTTCCTGCAGGCTAGCTGAGAATATGATGATATCATCGAGATAAACATAACATATTTTCCCTATGTATTCTTTTAGAACTTCATTCATGAGTCTCTGAAAGGTTGCAGGTGCATTCTTTAAACCGAATGGCATCCGCACGAACTCATAATGACCCGTTAGAGTAGAGAAGGCTGTTTTTTCTCTATCCTTCTTTTCAACTTCAATTTGGTAAAAACCTTTTGTCAGGTCTAGTGTCGAAAAATAGTTACAATGACCTAATTTATCTAGTATTGACTCAATGTTAGGTATAGGGTATTTATCTTCTTTTGTAGTAAGATTTAATTTCCTATAGTCAATAACAATTCTCCATTCTTTATTTCCAGTGTGATCCTCTTTTTTAGGTACCACCCAGATGGGAGCATTATAAGGTGAACTTGAAGGTTGAATGACCTTCTGATCGAGCATCTCTGTGATTTGCCGATCTACTTCTTTTTTGTGAATTTCCGGGTATCGGTAAATTCTTGTATATATGGGTGAATCATGTTCCGTAGGAATGTTGTGTTTAACGTGGTTTGTAAATGACAAATCATCACCCTTTTTATAAAACGCATTTTTATTTTCTTTTATTAATTTTAATAATTTAAATTTTTCTTCCGTGTTTAAATGATCTGTTCTTAGGTCTTTTTCAATATTATCATCAAGAATAGTATTTTCCGGAAGCATATTATTGAAATAATTAATGGTTTCATCATACTCAAGTTCTTCGTCTAAGCTGAAGAACAGAGGTATTATTTCACCATTTAGTGTCATACTCTTATTTAAGTATTTTATTTCGGCATTATTTGGAATTAAAATATTGTTGCCTATAATTCCGTTAAAATTTTTATTAAAATTATGAACTTGAAATGCACATTCTTCTTTTACTGGAAGAGCAAATTTTCCTTTCGGTATTATTATGTCTTTTGTTATTTTTATAGGGCTACCTGCGGTTTGTATTATTAAGGGTTTTTTTCTATTTATAATATATTGCTGAGGAGCGTCTTCTTCTCTTAGAAGGCTATTGGTTGCTCCGGTATCTATCAAAAGCTTAATAAATTTACCATTTTTCCCTAGCTTAATATAGGGTAATCTGGGGTTTCCGAGGCTGTAGGCCGAAAATTTGCATCAGACCCAGTTTCATCGTTGTATTGTTCCACATAGTTAGTGGCTTTAGGTGCTCTCCTAAGTTGAGAGGAAGTCGGATCTTGTTCCATAGGTTCGAATCTTTGTGGAAACTGCCGATAATTATGGGGATTGTAATTATTATTTTGATAATTATTATTTTTTGGAATGTATGGCTTTGGGTGCCAATTTTGATGATTTTTGTTTTGGGGATCATCTCTAAAAGGATTGTTAGGATTTTAAAAATTTTTATGTGGGTTTTGGTTTTGTTTGTTTATTTTGTCTGAGTACTTATTTTTTTGTTTATCGTCAAAATTATTTTCTGATTTCCCTAAAAATCCTGCACTACTTAACTCGTGTAAAGCTAATTCTATTGTGCTTGGCTTAATTGAATATAAGATTGTTCGCATGTGGATTGGCAATCTTTCTTTAAAAATTTTTAACGCGGTTTCCGTGTTTCTTGGAATGTCTAAAATATTATTTTCTTGTAAACATTTTTGATTTAATAATGACAGCGATTTTTGTATGTAATTGTAAAATTTTATTACATCGCCGCGGTATTGCGCTGACCTAAGCTCTTCGTATAATTGATCACTGCTTCTGAAGCCACCAAAATTTTCTACTAGCATGTTTTTTATATCAGACCACTTAGTGAGGTGCGTATGTATTTCAATCGCTAATCTAGCTCTACCAATGAATTTCGATTTTAAAAGATTTATACACATTTTTTGACCTTGCTCGTCATATGTTAATAATGTTGGAATAATATCATCAACATTTTGAACAAAAATAACTAAATCTTCAGTTCTTCCATCAAATTTTTTTAACTTTTCGATATAATGTATAGGATTAATTTCTAGGTTTCTTAATGCTACATTACCATTTGCTGCAGGTTGAGGTGCTGCTGCTGCTGCTTGTTGCTGCATCCTTGTTGCCATTATTTCCATTTGTTGTTGTTGTTGTTGCAACTGTTCCTGTAGTTGAAGATTTTGTTGTTGTAAAGCTGCAATTTGTGCTGGGTCCATGATGTTTGATTTAGCTCTAATATTGTCAAATATAATTGATCGTCTTAAATGTTTTTCACTTTGAGCTTTTTTCGAATCCTTTTTGATTCGATTGAAAATATTTTTCATCTATTTCAGATAACTCTTTATTTTTTTTTTGTCACTATTTTTTTTTTTTCTCTTCTTCCTCAAATTATCCTTCCTCTACGGAATTTGAAACATTTATCATATGCACTGATATTGGTTTCGGATAATTTTCACAAAATTAATTTTTCGTATTCGTCGAAAAATAATTTTTTTTTTCACTGCACTTATTAATTTTTGATGAATGTCATCGATATTCGTTCGATCATTCACTTATAATTATTTTGTGCCACGTTTGTTGATTAAAAAAAAAAATTTCAAATGCACTCATTTAGTTTAAGTGAACTATCACTGAATTATTATTAAAGGGAAAGGGGCTTTTACTGATTTGCTTTCAGTGCACTTTTTCTTCACTTTAAATTGTTCAGAGTTCAAAATTCTGATATGCGTTCGGATTGAACTTATAGTTGCACTATTCACTTTTTGAGATTTTTATTTTTATTTTTTTTTTCTACGCGTTGCAGTTGCACGTATTTTCGTTTCGCGGATACTATATTAAATTAGTATCCTACCGACTGCGCCAATTAAATTTGAGTTTTAGAATTTTTATAAAAAAATATTACTTCCTATTCTCATCAAGAGAATAGGGCAACCGAAAATGAAACACAAATTTATTTGTATGATATTAAATACTTTATTTGAGCTTCAGATCCCTTACCATTGGTGGGGGGAAATCTTCGGCTATACGTTGTTGATGTATCTTTAAAACTAAACTAGAATGAGATCTTGAGATCCCTTTTATATCATAATTATGCTAACGCACCAAATCTTTGTTTGACTGCGGATGATACAATGATTCAATGTTGTGAAATACTTTGGTATCCATTTGATACTCATGCACAAGCTGCTGAAGGCAAGAAAGTGTTGATATGGAATTTATGTCTTTTTGGTCGCTTTATTTGTTTACATTTGATATACATTGTATACTCTTACAAAGTTGCTGAAGGCAAAAGTGTTGACTATAATATTTAATGTTCTTTCTGATCATTGTATCATTAATTGGTTTTCTTATTTTTGGTTTGTTTACATTTGATTGAAATCAAAGTCAAGTTTTTGTTTCTGTGTATCTTTAATAAGAATATTTGATATATGTGAGGGCGCACAAGTGAGCTTGGATATAACATATATATATAAATATATATATGTATATGTATATATATATATATATATATATATATATATAGGGTGTCCCGCTACTCAACGTCAAGCGGGCACTGGTTAATAGGGTAGGTTATACCTGTATTGGAAAAAGAAAGAAAAAAATCCATCTCGCTTGGTTACGTAATAATTGCAATTTTAAGAAAAATAATAAAAATCGATACCCTAGACCACATTTTTATTTATTGTGGTCACAAATTTTCAAATTTTGCCGTTATTATTTTTTTTCGTAATCCTTAATAACCATGCTATTGATCCCAATCACAAATTTGAAAATAAATATTGTTAGTTGCGTAAAAAAAATAATGTTAGACTGAGTCATTGTTCAAACTAATTTTGTAAGCTAACATTAACAGTTCATATTTAAAAAAAATGCACCATACTACCCACGGCAAGTTATTTGAAAAATTGGCGCGTTTAATCAAGATTTCAAAATGGTGCAACCCTTGCTACTTCATACTGCCATTAACATGTTACCAACATTTAAACCGATTTCGAGCATATTTTTTTTTTTTTTTTTAATAAGAAAGTATTTTACACAATTTTTTTTTAATTTAATCAGAAAGTATGTATTTCATTCATTAAACTAAATCAAATGCTCAAATTGTTTGCCCTCGGCACGGATACAGGTTCTGCATCGCCGCAAAAAAGATCTGTTCACCAGATGTCCGATTCTCCTTGCGTGGTTAGTATAGTGCATGATGATGATGATGATGATGATGATGATGATGATGATGATGATGATGATGATGATGATGATGATGATGATGATGATGATGATGATGATGATGATGATGATGATGATGATGATGATGATGATGATGATGATGATGATGATGATGATGATGATGATGATGATGAT